>CM042143.1:111266841-111271841 GCA_023376005.1 Doryteuthis pealeii | reverse complement strand
AACATATATTAGTCATGTTGCGTCCATAGCGTTTGTATTAATCCTCTTTGCTGAATAAACCCTTTTTACTCCATTTTAATGCCCAACATACACACAATATGAGCACAAGTAAATAAAAAGGGCTAGATTATTTTTTTCTTTTAATCGCAATATAAGTAACGATATAAAAATCAGTAAAATCTGTCTATATATACACATCTATATTTAATGTGTACCTAACCGTAAATGTTTGATATTTAGCAATAGCGTATTTACTTAGTTTTAAATTTACATTTAGTTATTTACTAAGTTTAGCTTGTATGTGACACAAGGCCACAAGTATGGGGCGCCTCATGTGAATCGAACTCATTAACAATTGTCTACGAATTTAACATGCAGATTATTACACACGTGATGTGCAGATTTACATGTAAGAATATACATCTATTCGTATATCTATCTATCTATCTATTTATCTATCTGTATGCACATATAGTTACAGTGTACATTTACGATATATATATATATATATATATATATATATATATATATATATATATATATATATATATATATATATATATATATGTGTGTGTGTGTGTGTGTGTGTGTGTAAATTTATTGGCCGACGCTTTAGTGTTTCGATCTATTAATTAGATCATCTTCAGGGCATTTGTTGATATAAGGAAGGTGATAAAAAATTTTTACCACAGAATAACGAGAAAAGCAAGCGATATTCCTTGTTTATCAATCTGTTCAAAATTTGAAATCTGAAGAAAGGACGCTGAAAAATGGACGGTTTGAAATATGACGTCAACTATTCTTCTTTTACGGTATGAGTATGAGAGTGTGCGAGTGTGTGTATCGAAAAAAAGGCATTGTGCATTTTTAGGTGTTTTTTGTGTGTGTGGTTGCGCGTGTGTGTATAAATCTTTTGCGATAAACGACATCGAAACAAACCTCAAGGTTGTGTGTGTGTGTGTGTGTGTGTGTGTGTGTGTGTGTGTGTTGTGAGAGAGAGAGAGAGAGAGAGAGAGAGAGAGAGAGAGAGAGAGAGTGTGTGTGTGTTGTGTGTGTGTGTGTGTTTTGAGTGAGTAAAAAATTATTTGCCAAGATCCGACGAAATTAACACTAGAAATATATAATAGATATAGTTTACTCTATTTTTATTATGATATTTAGATTATTTCCCCTTTATGATGAGTTTCTCGTGTTTAGTTTCTTGATAACAACAAAAAAGAGGAAATCATTTACTATTTAACACCTAACTCAAATATTGCCACCCCATTAAATTCAAACGTAAGGTTAGAGTTTTAACCTTAGTCTATTATGAACTCTCTCAAAGTGTCCCTGTTTCCAGCCTCTTTTCGGATCATTAATGATTAGTCAACCCAAATAGATTCTTTTAACAAAAGATTCACCCATTCATTTTTTTTTTTTTAGTTTCAAGATTATGTAACGTCATTTTGGATTGAGATTATATTAGTTTACAATAACGTTATCATTTTTCAAGAAAAAAAAAAAGAATAAATTTCATTTTAGTGAAGTTTGGTGATGTTTTTGTCCCCGCCCATTTTTATTGGCTTTATTTTATACTAGAAGTAGCTAACCGGCGTCGCCTAAATAGGAGGGGGCGTTAAAAAGTTAGTTTCGCAGATCTATTATTACTGAATTGCTAGTTGGAACCTCGCAGAATGTCTCATCAAAAAGATCTTACGGCCTGGTGGGGCGCCATGGAAAAAAGGTCCACAGACACTAAAATAAATATTAAAGCCTCCTATTTAAAATATTAAATCACCCCCCCCCACACACACACACACACGAAAAAATAAAAATAAATTCTATGTTGTTACTATTTAATTTTAATTGTTTAATTATCCTCATGAATATAAATAAATTCTTCATTGGTTTTACTCAAAAAGCAGTGATAGTGAATGTCTATGTATATTTACTTTGTGATTAATTATTTTCATTTCGTAGTTTCCAACGTACATACTATACGTACATATATACATACATGACTACGAAATGAAAACAATTAACCACAAAGTTAATATATATACACATTCACTATTACCTGATCTCGTTTTTTGTTTTGTTTTTATTTTTTTTATTTTATTTATTTATTTATTTTTTTGGTGGCGCGCTTTAATATTTTAAATAGGAGGCATCAATATTTATTTTTAGTATCTGTGCACTTTAATTATTTGACGGCCCACTTTTTGATGGAACATTTTGCGAGGATCCAATTAGCAATTCAGTAATAATGGATCTGCGAGACTAACATTCAGGCGACGCCGGGTAGCTACTTCTAGTATAAAAAATAAACCAACAAAAATGTGGGCGGGGACAAAAAATGTCCACACTTCACTAAAATGAAGTTTATTCTATTTTTTCTTGAAAAATGATAACATTTTTGTAAACTAACACATACATGCAGACAGACAGACATACTTGTATTCAGGTCTATATATTCTATGATATGTTATCTTGTTTTCAGATTCGGATTCTGATATTTTTAAATCAAGAGTATGAATTAATGAATTAACCAAGATCTTTACATTTTCCAAAATTAATTTTAAAGGTTTCAAAAGGTGATTTTAATCATCGGTGTACATTAGAGAGAGAGAGAGAGAGAGAAGAGAGAGAGAGAGAGAGAGAGAGACGAGAGAGAGAGAGAGAGAGAGAAGAGATTGGTATATATAATATATGAATATAACCCTCCATTTAACAGACAATAGCTCCATTTCACAACACTCTAAAATACATTCATGCCCACTCTAATTACCGAAATATTCTAATGGAAATACACACATTCTGCACAAGAAAAAAATAAACAAAAACTCCAAATATTAGAAGCTTTATACATAAAACAATACAACTATCTTTTAAACAAAATTAATTTCCAATGCAGTACACACATTTTAAAATGCCTATAACACCTTTTCTCACCAATTCTTCTCCTTCCAGCCCCACATTAATATAATTAAAAAAAACAAACTGGAATACATCACCCCTGATGATGGCACTTCGAAGTGCCGAAAAGTACTCGGGAACTGAACTTTGATGGACTTATCCACCAATTCCACCCAAACATTAGAAAAGATCAAAATAAAATTATTAAACAGGAGATGTGACTTTTGTTTAATTCTACATGTATAAATGAAAGAATGCTGCCCAAATACACACAACACACACACACACACACACACACACACACATATTATATATATATATATACTATATATATATATATGAGAGAGAGAGAGAGAGAGAGAGAGAGAGTGAGGGATGGGGAGACATGCAAGAATTTCGTTGATTTGTAATATTTCTTTCGCTTCAATGAAATAAACATTACTGGTTGTAGTAATTGAACTCAGCATTGTGGCAATGCGAACTTTGACGTAAAGATAACCAGGCAACCATAAAATGTGAGAGATTCTGAAAGTGAAATTCTTTGACTCTGCAGACTCTCCTGGAAGTGAAGACAATTTTTTCCCCTCGTAAATTCTATCTCAAGCGGCCACAAACCATTTTCAAGGATTCTTAAACCAAAATTCTTCCAAGTGTCTTCTCTCTCTCTCTCTTCTCTCTCTCTCTCTCTCTCTCTCTCTCCTCTCTCTCTCTCTCTCTCTCTCTCACTCTCTCTCCCTCTTCGACCTCTATGAACATTATACATGCGGCATTGAACTCCACCCTAAATCATAATGGGAATAATAAATATATGAATAAATGAACCTGGTCTCATGACACATCGATGTGTAAATAACGGTCAACGAACGTCATTCTAATACTTGAAGTGTATTGTATATTGAATAATTTTTTTTTTTAAATTCATGAAATATATTATTTAGATCTGTTTCATGGTACTCCGTTATATACACATTCACTATAAATGTGTAAGCTAGTGCTTTATTAGATGCTATTTTAAGAATATATATATATATATATATATATATATATATATATATATATTATATATATATATATATATATATAATCAAAAGAATATTATTTAAAAAAATTGATTTAAATCTTATTATAATGGAGATTGTGGGTTTGTCTGTCTGTAACCGAAACTATATTACTATACAAGTCACAATTCCCTTGTTTATTTACACACATTCTCCATGATTTCATTTTTTATTTAAACCTCAATTATTAGTAAAATTGTTTTACATCATTAAGACTATTAACAATATCTACATACTAATAACATGCATTATATTTATATATTCAACGAAATAGCGGTTTACAGTGTGAATGGGAAGGCTAATTTGCATATTGATCTTAAAAAAATTTGATTTTAATAAATATATGCTTAGTATTATTGATTTCTAATTGTTTGGTTTTATCTTAATAAATATGAGCAAAAATCTCGGGGATAAATCTTAACAGAAATCTATTAACATAAAGAAATAACTGTAATTTTATTCTTTACTTCCTATTTTAAACTAAATAATTAAATTTAGGGAAATTTACCACTGAAAGACGGGAGTAAGGGAAAATGGTGGAACAGTTAGTTTCAAAGTTGTTCTATTTTCCGATTATACCCCCTCTGTTCCAAATATTTTTTCTGAATTCTTATTCAGTTTCATTAGCCTTTCTAATTTAACATGATATTTTATTATATTAAAACTTAAATACTTGCATCCGGAGGGTGCATATATTTGCTAGTATATATAATAAAATATTGATTTAATAGTATTCTTTGTTTTTGTTGTTTTTCTATTGGTCGTTTTAGTTTATGCTAATTTAAGTGATTTATTTGAATCACAGTTGTAAGTACTATATTTAATGCGTTTGCTCCCAGTCTCTTTTGTCAGATCTTAGCCCTGAAAAGCATTAAGCGAAACTTTTAGTAGGTTCGTCTGACTCATTAGATTTATCTTTATTATTTGCTCTACTTAAGTATTGAGCACTTTTTACTTATTAGCTTTAGTCTCCTGGCGGTTTTGTATGAATATATATATATCTTATATATATATATATATATGCATATAAATTGTTGAATGAATATA
>CM042143.1:111251841-111261841 GCA_023376005.1 Doryteuthis pealeii | reverse complement strand
TATTATAATATATATATATATAATATATATATATATATATATTTATATAATGTGTGTGTGTGTGTGTGTGTGTGTGTGTGTGTGTGTGTATATGATTATAATAATATTTAATAATATTATAATTATATATATTACATATATCTGTGTGTGTGTATTCATATGTTACGCGCAACACCACCCACACACACACACACATACACACACCACATATATAATATATATACTATATATATATATATATATATATATGCTTTATAGTGAAAAGGTCGCATGAGTTTGAATTTTGTTTTTTCTATTTATTTCGAATTCTACAGTAAACACGAAAGTGTTTTCCGATTATATCTATTATCTATCTTATCTATCTATCTATCTATAATATATATTATAATATATATATATATATATATATTATAATGTATGTATATATATATATAATTTATCTTTCTATCTATTATCTATCTATTATCTATCTATATATATTTATATTTATCATACTATATATATATATACAATAAGTGAGAAAAATTCTATTGGGACTATTATACAAAATTTATTTTTTTCCAAGGGCCTTTAGTAAAAAAAATTCCCCCTTTTTTAAAAAAGGCAGGAAGTTCTCGCATTAATGACCCACAGAGGTTTTTGATTTGCCATTGAATAAAACTCAAAGAGATCGTTTCCTTTCTATACGCGTCACACAACATGACTGTGTGATATCTATTTATGTATTTGTTCAATATATTTTTCATTTGCTAACAAAAATATGTTCCCTCCAGGTGCAAGTCATTCAAGTTTTAATGTAATGTATATTATATTAATTATAAAGCTAAAAAAACTAATAGACCGCATTTAAAAAGATTAGTTTTTTTTATTGATTCTCATATTTATAGATGGGATTTGCTTTGATATTGAATGAACATAATATTAACGTTAATTATCTTTTGAAAACGTCTTGTTTGATACTGTTATGCTAATTATCTAATTTCCTTATAATATATGACCTAAACTCTTAGTAACCATAATCTTAGAATCTTATTAACACCGCATTACAAGGATTTAAACTGCATTAATAAACCGAAACTGTTTTGAGGTAAATATAAAATCAGACTTTAAAGACGACATTGCAATTAAGAACAGGCTAATTAAGATTAAATAATGATTTTTTTATACTATTGAGAATACAACGTAAATAACTAAGGAATTGTGGAACATCTTTGGTGAAGTGTTAGTTACAGTCAGGCAGACACAAATATATATGGTTAATCCTACTTAACGGACATAAATTCAGCATCGTATGTACCCCACCTGAAAGAAAAAAATACCAAAAATGGAATTAACGAATTTTAATTGAAATTTCAGTGTTGATACTTAAGAATAAAGATATAATGCATCGAGTTATTTTATGTTAAAAAGACTTTTACATTTTTTTTCGGTCACTTAACTTTGCACCTTGTTACTGTTTGTGAATCTGTGTACGCTCAAGATACGTAGTTTTAAAGGTTAACTGATCTGAAAAATGTAAGAGTTTTCAAAATATAATAACAGGTGATTATATTGTTTTTTTTCATTAATATATCAACACTGAAAATTTTTCTAAATTTCGGTTATTCCTTGATTTTTAGGGTTTTTCTTTTTCTTTCGGGGTGGGGGTGGGGTGGGGGGTGATATATGATGGTGGAAATGTATGTTCGTTAAGTAGGATTTACCCATCACTTTATAATATTAATAAACTTTTTATGAAGTGTATTTTAATCATTTGAAGATTTTCTTAAGAACAAGAATAAATATATTATATTATAATTATAATATATATATATATATATATATATATATATATAATAATTAATATACCAACTTCATTGGTAATCCTCGCGGTGAGAAAAAAACCAGCAAATAGTTTTGATGTAAAATATACAACCAACATCAACCGAAGAAAAATAATTTTGGAAAAAAGAAAAGACCAAGATAATAAGTACGCGAAAAACATAATCTATTGGTCATATTTTGGAAAAAAAAACACAATTTATATGCATTAATATATATAAGATATATTAATTCATTCAACAATTTATATTGCATATATATATATATATATAAGATAATATATATTCATACAAACCCGCCAGGAGATAAAGCTAATAAGTACAAAGTGCTCAATAACTTAAGTGAGCAAATAATAAAGATAAATTAATGAGTCAGGAAACTACTAAAAGTTTCGGCTAATGCTTTCAGGGGCTAAAGATTCTGACAAAGAGACTGGGAGCAACACGCATTAAATATAGTACTACAAACTGTGATTCAAAATAATCACTTAATTAGCATAACTAAAACGGACAATAGAAACAACAAAACAAAGAATATATTAAATCAATATTTTTATCTATATACTAGCAAATATATGCACCTCCGGATGCAAGTATTTAAGTTTTAATATAATAAAATATATGTTAAATTAAGAAAGGCTAATGAAACTGAATAAGAATTCAGAAAATATTTGGAAGCAGAGGGGGTATAATCGAAAATAGAACCAACTTTGAAACTAACTGTTCGCACCATTTTTCCCTACTCCGTCTTTCAAGTGTAATTTCCCTAATTTAATATTTAGTTAAAATAGGAAGTAAAGATCAATTAAGTTTTATTCTTATGTAATAGATTTCTGTCTTAAGATTTATCCCGAGATTTGCTCATATTTATTATTATAAAACCAAACAATTAGAAATCATAATACTAGCAATATATTTATTAAAATAACATTTTTTTAAGATCATAGCAAATTAGCCTTCCATTCAACTGTAAAACGCTATTTCGTTGAAAATAATATAATTGCATGTTATTAGTATGTGATTTGTTAATTAGTCTTAATGAATGTAAAACAATTTTACTCATATTGAGGTTTAAATAAAAAATGAAATCATGAGAATTGTGTGTAAATAACAAAGGGAATTGTGACTTGTTAGTAATATAGTTGTCGGTTACAGACTAGACAAACGCCACATCTCCATTATAATAAGATTTAAATCATTTTTTTAAATAATATTCTTTTGAATTATATATATATATAGTATATATATTATATTATATATTATATATATATATATATATATATATATATTCTTTAAATAGCATCTAATAAGCACTTAGCATTAACATTTTATAGTGAATGTGTATATAACGGAGTACATGAAAACAGAATCTAATAAATATATTTCATGAAATTTAAAAAAAAAATTTATTCAATATACAATACACTTCAAGTATTAATGAATGACGTTGCGTTTGACCGTTATTTACACATCGATGTGTCATGAGACCAGGTCATTATTCATATATTTATTTATTTCATTATGATTTTAGGGTGGAGTTAATGCCGCAATGTAATAATGGATTCATAGAGGTGAAGAGGGAGAGAGAGTGAGAGAGAGAGAGAGAGAGAGAGAGAGAGAGAGAGAGAGAGATGAGAGAGAGAGAGAAGAGAGAGAGGAGACACTGGAAGAATTTTTGGTTTAGAATCCTTGAAATGGTTTTGTGGCCGCTTGAGATAGAATTTACGGGGGAAAGAATTGTCTTCACTTCCAGGAGAGTCTGCAGAGTCAAAGAATTTCACTTTCAGAATCTCTCACATTTTATGGTTGCCTGGTTATCTTTAGTCAAGTTCGCATTGCCGACAATGCTGAGTTCAATTACTACAACAGTAACTGTTTTATTTCTTGGAAGCGAAAGAATTATTACAATATCAACGAAAATTCTGTGCATGTCTCCCCATCCCTCACTCACTCTCTCTCTCTCTCTCTCTCTCTCTATATATATATAATATATATTTATATATATATATATGTTGTGTGTTGTGTGTGTGTGTGTGTGTGTGTGTGTGTATTTGGGCAGCATTTTTCATTTATACATGTAGATTAAACAAAAGTTCCATCTGCCTGTTTAATCATTTTATTTTTGTTATATTTTCTAATGTTTTGGGTGGAATTGGTGGAATAGAGTCCATCAAAGTTCAGTTCCGAGTACTTTCGGCACTTCGAAGTCCATCATCAGGGGTGATTATTCATTTGTTTTTTTTAATTATATTAATGTGGAGGCTGGAAGGAGAAGAATTGGTGAGAAAGGTGTTATAGGCATCTTTAAAATGTGTGTACTGCATTGGAAATTAATTTTGTTTAAAGATAGTTTGTATTGTTTTATGTATAAAGCTTCTTAATATTTGGAGCTTTTTGTTTATTTTTTTCTTTGTGCAGAATGTGTGTAATTTCCATTAGAATATTTCGTTAATTAGAGTGGGGCATGAATGTAATTTTAGAGTGGTTGGAACTGGAGCTATTGTCTGTTAAATGAGGGTTACTATTTTCTATATTATTATTCGTATATATTCTAATATTTTTATTTATTGAACTCATTTTAAGTTTTTACAAACATATATACCATTCTCTCTCTCTTCTCTCTTCTCTCTCTCTCTTCCTCTCTTTCTCTGCTCTCTCTCTCTCTCTCTCTTCTCTAATGTACACCGATGATTAAAATCACCTTTTGAAACCTTTAAAATTAATTTTGGAAATGTTAAAGATTTGGGTTAAATTCATTAATTCATACTCTTTTGATTTAAAAATATCAGAATCAGAATCTGAAACAAGATAACATATCATAGATTATATAGACTGAATACAAGGTATGTGCTGTCTGTTGGCATGTATGTTAGTTTACAAATGTTATCATTTTTCAAGAAAAAATGAATAAATTCAATATTTTTAAAGTGAAGTTGTGGACATTTTTTTGTCCCCGCCCACATTTTTGTTGGTTTTATTTTTATACTAGAAGTAGCTACACCGGGTCGCCTGAATGTTAGTCTCGCAGATCCTTATTACTGATTGCTAATTGGATCCTGCAAAATGTTCCATCAAAAAGTGGGCCGTGCAATAATAAAGTGCAAGATACTAAAAAATAAAATATTGGATGCCTGCCTAATTTAAAATATTCAAGCGGCGCCACCAAAAAATAAATAAATAAATAAATAAAAATAAATAAAACAAAACAAAAACGAGATCAGGTCATAGTGATGTGTATATATATTAAACTTTGTGGTTAATTGTTTTCATTTCGTAAGTCATGTATGTATATACTGTACGTATATGTATGTAGCGTTGGAAACTACGAAATGAAATAATTATCACAAAAGTAAATAGTAGCATAGCATTCACTATCCCTGATCTTGCTTTTTGAGTAAAACGCAATGAAGAATTTATTTATATCAGAGGATAATTAAACAATTAAAATTAAATAGTACAACATAGAATTTTTTTTATTTTTTCGTCGTGTGTGGTTTTTTTGTGTGTGGGGGGGGTGATTTAATATTTTAATAGGAGGCTTTAATATTTATTTTTAGTGTCTGTGGACTTTTTTTTCCATGGCGCCCCACCAGGGAGATCTTTTTGATGAGCATTCTGCGAGGTTCAACTAGCAATTCATAATATAGACTGCGAACTACTTTTTATACGCCCTCCTATTTAGGCGACGCGGTTAGCTACTTCTAGTATAAATAAAGCAATAAAAATGGGGGCTGGGGACAAACATCACCAACTTCACTAAATGACATTTATTCCTTTTTTTTTCTTCTTGAATGATAACGTTATTGTAAAACTAATATAATCTCAATGCCAAAATGACGTTACAATAATCTTGAAACTAAAAAAAAAAAATGAATGGGGTGAATCTTTTGTTAAAAAGAATTATTGGGTTGACTATCATTAATGATCCGAAAAGAGGCTGGAAACAGGGACACTTTGAGAGAGGTTCATAATAGACTAGGTTAAAACTCTAACCTTACGTTTGAATTTAATGGGTGGCAATAATTTGGAGTTAAGGTGTTAAATAGTAAATGATTTCTCTTTTTGTTTGTTATAAGAAACTAAAACACGAGAAACTCATCATAAGGGGAAATAATCTAAATATCATAATAAAATAAGGAGTAAACTTATATCTATTATCTATTTCTAGTGTTAATTCGTCGGATCTTTTGGAAATAATTTTTTACTCACTCAAAAACACACACAACACTTTAATAGTATCAGCCCACACACACACCTCTCTTCGTGTTCTCTCTCTCTTCATCTCTCTCTCTCTCTCTTCTCTCTCTCACACACCACACCCACACACACACCTACACACACACACACACAAACTGAGGTTTGGTTTCGAGTGTCGTTTTGAAAGATTTATACACACACGCGGCACCAACACACACAAAACACCTAAAAATGCACAATGGCCTTTTTTTCGATACACCACTCGCACACATCTCATACTCATACCGTAAAAGACGAATAGTTGACGTCATATTTCAAACCGTCCATTTTTCAGCCGTCTTTCTTCAGATTTTAAATTTTGAAGCAGATGATAAACAAGGAATATCGCTGCTTTTCTCGTTAATTCTGTGGTAAAATTTTTTATCCCTTCCTTATATCAACAAAGCCCTGAGATGATCTATTAATAGATGAAGACATAAGCGTCGGCCAATAATTTACACACACCCACACACACAACACCATATATAATAATAATATATTCTATATATATATATATTTATATAGTAATATATATATATATATATAGTATATATCGTAAATGTAACTGTAACTATATGTGCATACGGATAAGATTTAAATAGATAGATATGATAGATATACGAATAGATGTATATTCTTACATGTAATCTGGCACATACGTGGTGTAATAGATCTGCATGTTAAATTTTGTAGACAATTGTTAATGAGTTCGATTCACATGAGGCGCCATACTTGTGGCCTTGTGTACAATCATACAAGCTAAACTTAGTAAATAACTAAATGTAAATTTAAAACTAAGTAAATGCTATTTGCTAAATATCAACATTTACGGTTAGGTCACATTAAATATAGATGTGTATAAATTACGACAGGATTTAAACTGATTTTTTATATCGTTACTTATATTGGCGATTAAAGAAAAAAATAATCTAAGCCTTTTTATTTATTGTGCTCATATTGTGTGTAGTTGGCATTAAAAAATGGAGTAAAAGGGTTTATTCAAGCAAAGGAGGGAATAATACAACGCTAATGGACGCAACATGACTAATATATGTTTAATCTTAACAGCGTGTAGAAAATAGAAATATTCCCCAAAGTTAATTATCGTATGCGAAGTGGCGTTAAAACGTTAGGGTTTTTTTTACCAATGCTTTATCAGGGCATAAAATAGAAAAATGTTGTTTTAAAATTGGATGGAAATTTTAAAAATAAAATGGAAGAGACGAAAATGCAATTCACACACTTCTTTTAATCAATTTATTCCAGTTATATCTTTCTTACATATCTGGTTAGTCCGTATATTATATATATTATATATATATATATATATATATACACGCTGTGGAGCTATTAAATACTAAAAAAATCCTTTTTCGAAATTGCAAATTCTCTGTATTTTGACGCGTTTTTACTTAAATAAAGCATTTTACTTGATGAAAGGCCGTATTCTTTGTATACTTAAATATTTTATAATTTTCTATTATTATTATTTATTTTTTTTTAAAATAATGCTACAATGAATACGTGCGCAGGAACAATACTCCTGCCGAAACTATTAGTACTCATATTAAATCAATTTTCGCATTCACATTTCTTTCCTTTATTTATTTTTATCTTTCAACATATCGTCGATTTCATTTTCATATATATTATATATATTAGTATAATATATATATATCTTGTATATGTATAAGTATTATTACCGGTGGGTATAGAACGATCGTTGGATGAGCGCACAATAACAGAGGTTAAGGTTGAGAAAAAAACAAATACAAGTGCTCAATATCAATGTAGAGCATGAATTTATTTAAGAATGGAATGAGTAACTAACTCGATATTCATCGATAGATTCTCTTCAGGGTTAACTTTTAAATTAATCGAGTTTTAACGATTCATTGCTTTGGTGTTATAAAATGCCCGTTGAAATGGGACTTAATTCAGGTAGAGGAACGCTTGTTTACATGTAAATGTAACAAGCGTTCCCTCTACTGAATTTAAGTCCGCATTCCAACGGGCATGTTTTAACCAAGATGAATCGTAAACTTCGATTAAATTTAAAAGTAACCTAGAAGAATCTATCGATGCAACTCGAGTAGGTTCTCATTTTCCATCCTAATATATATTATATATATATATTATATATATATATATATATTATAACATATGTTCAAAATAAAATAGTTTGTATACTTAACTTGATTACGTATAGATCAATTAGTTTTCTATTTTCTTTCCTTCTCTTTTTCTCATCTTTTAATCTATTATATCTCTTTGAAAATATGTAAACATATTTATTCACCATCTATAATATATATAAGGGTAATTTGTTGTGTATGTATGTTCCAGGGGAAACTATGAAAATACATCAATTAATGACAAGGTAACACATTGACTATATCCAGATCTTGCTTTTTTCAACAAAATAATTGAAAGATTGAATTTATATTCTGAAATAATTAAGATGAAATAAATTTTAAATGATAATAGCATGGAATTCTTTTGCATGTAGTATTTTAATAGGAGACCATTAATTTTACTTTCAGAGTGTGTGGTCCGCAAAGGGTTAAATTTTACGTAGGGATTTTATGGGGTTCCTCTGAGACTGTACTCGCGATTTCAATAATAATTGGATCCGCAGGGCTAACTTTTTTACCACCCTCTACCTAGGCGACGCCGGGTAGCCACTATAGTATAACAAGTTTATCTTTTTGGAATCTTTAGTCTTTTTTTTTTAATTGCTGCGTACTGTCCGAATGTACTTTTATATTTCTAACAGCAGTTAAGAATATATAAAGTTTAACCATATAAGATCCTACACATCTCCCAAATAAGTGTTGCATTAAGTGTATGAATTCATATGCAAATCACAATTATTTTAGGAAGGGTTATAACAGTAGTACTTGACTTATATACAGTACCTAATTTCGGGTTTTCGAGTTACAAGCTGTCACCCCAATTGGAGTTTTTTTGCTTTGTATGGGAGATAAAAAATTCTAAGACGAGAAGATCTTCAGATACGCTTGTTAACAAGCTCACAAAAGATTTAAGTTTCAAAATTTATTACGCAAAAAATTATTTAAAAAAATAAACATTAAAACATATCACATCAATAATCATTACATTAAGCTTTATTATGTTTTTATCGAATACAGTGCTTTTTTCTTATTTAAAATGTAACAAAAGAATTATATGTGTTTGGGGCGGGAGACGGAAAACGAATCGTGGCATTTAGATATTTCAATAAGAAAAAATTGAATTTGATATACGAAGGAAATTGACTTATGAGCGAAGGAATTATAACTCGTAATCAAGATACACTGTATTTAAAAAAATTTTTACGACTTTTTTTAAAAAATCATTCCTTTTTTTCATTACACCAGAGGGGAAAATTACATTGTGATTAACAATCCTGGATCTGAGTTAATCGGGATTTCTTACATTTCATGGACGTGCGCGCACGCTCTGGGCTCTCTTTGGTTCATTGGTTTATGCAGGTTGCTGACGTTCTAACTATAGCAACAATAATGGCAGAAAAGCGTGACACTGTTTCCCAGATGAGCCTTACTTGAGATTGTAGTTTGCATTTTTATGGATTTTATATTTTTTTGGTCTCTTGACGCGGGATAGGACACGTCTCTATATTATGGAGAATGAGGTATCATATTAGTTTTGATTTTGGGATAAAATTATTTCATCTGCTCTTTTTTAGTTTTATTCGTTTTGAATATTTTATGCAAAACATTCAAAAAGGGACAAGCATATGTCAACGATATATGCTCTCCCCTTTTCATTCCATTCTTTTAAATATGTATGTATGTAGTATGTATGTATGATTTTGTGTTCATATTCTTCCTTGTATATAGGGATGTCTGCATGCACACATGTACTTCACTAATATTCTATCCCGACTGAACTATTCTCTCTTTCTTTCTTTTTCTTTTCTG
>CM042143.1:111221807-111251741 GCA_023376005.1 Doryteuthis pealeii | reverse complement strand
AAAGGAGATGCGGTATAATTACGACAACAGGAACATGTATCATACATAGAATGAAGCTGGTCCTGTGAATCACATCCCTACTTCTCCACATGGGGGATTCAAAATAATAATGTCATTTTTTAGGACATGTATAATTACCACACATGAACATGTATCATACATAAGAATGAGCTGGTCCTCTGTGAATCACATCTACTTCAACACATAGGGTAGCAAAAAGTAATGCCATTTTGTTTAAGACAGGTATAATTACAACACAGGAACATGTATCATACTTAAGAATAAAGTTGGTCCTCTGTGAATCACATCCCTACTTCTCCACCGTTTCTCTCAATAGCAATGTTCCGCCTTCGGGTCAGAGCATGTATACATGCCCCGTACATTCTGTTGTTCTTTGAGCCACTTCTTCACTACTGATTTCCTTTCTCGTCAGTGGAATAAGGTTTGCCACTCAAACCCTTTTTTATGGATCCAAAGAGATGATCGTCTCAAGCAAAGATTCGGACACAAATAATTAGCGAATTGGCATTATTATTAATATAACTGAAAATACTTCAATTGGAAATTGATGTTAAAGAATTTCAATGATCCAGAATTTAATTGCTCAATATATGGATATCTATTTAATGAAGCAGTATGAAAAATATTTGATCTCTGTTCAAATCGAGGAACAAAGTATTCCCCAAAGTATTAAAATTTGATTTTTCATGTAGGAGCTTAGGTTTCAAAAAATGATTGCCCCAGAGGGAAGAGAATATTCAATGACAGCATTTTATTGTCCAGATTATGCAGATTTTTACTTAAATATATAAATCGGGGTGATTTAAAAAAAAAATCCAATGGACACATAAAATTAGATACTACAAACGTAAGAGTAGTTTAGTAAACGAAAGATATAGACACAATAAGAGATTATCTAATCATGTGGAAAATCAAAGATAAACTAGGAATAGTCCTATCTTAAAATGGGAAATAATAAGAAATATAATAAATACAAAGCTGGAAACAAATTTTTTCCGACTTTAACACAGAGGAAAACTCGCCATAGCTAATCCCCACAAAAACAAGACACAACCACACACCCCAAAAAAAACCAAAAACAATCAAATTATTAAACTAAAAAACAGAAATTCTAAACGCATGTAGACATAAAAAGCATGGATCTTTAACCCAATAAAAATAAAGAAATATAAAATAAAATTTTTTAACCTTTTTACGAATTTTTAATTTTTAAGGGCAACAGTGTTGGGTCAATCATGTAGGTGCTAGGCTTGACGTGATCAGCCGATTGATCGGAGGGTGTTTCCGACCACCGGTCTAGCTTAATTAAGGGCCAACGTGGAAATAAATGGAAGATGAATCGTTTCTCTGAGGAAAAAAAAAAAACAAAAAACAAAAAACAAAATGATTATTTGCCTCTTTAACAAATTCTATAGGAAACGGGACCCACGTGCAGATCAGTGGAGAAACGCAACTTGCAAAAACGTCCGGTTTCTTATCGGTGGTAAATGCTTTGCCAGAAGAGTTGTTTATTTTCTTTAACAGCGAGTGACTTCTCAAATAACGATCGTTTAGAACAGTGAAGATAAGGACGCCCTTCCGATAGACAACATTCATTTAGCCAAATTGGCAAAAACCGTACGTTTTATCGTAATTCTGAAACGAAGTAAACAAATATATTAGATCATATGTAACATAAAGAAGGGTGCACGCTAATATATAATATATATATATCCATGCACACACCAACCATCACCCATATATATATAATATATATATATATATATATATATATATATATATATGGGGGTGGTTGGTATGTGCATGGGATATCGTGTGTGTACTTATCTACGCATTGTTTGTGCATGTATACCTGTATGATGATGAGCATATCCACAGAAGTAAAACGATTCGTGTATATAAAGCTATTTGCGTAAATATATATGTAAATCTGCACATAAATCTCTTACTATTATCAGTTACACACACACACACACACACACACACCACACACTACATACATATATATATATATATTATAATATACATATAATATATATATATATTATATATATATATAATATATATATATATATATATGGCCTTCAATAGGAAGTAATTTCATTTCTTCAAACTTAACTCTCATTAAGCGTCAGTTAAATTTATAAGACATATGATGGTCATCCATCCATATACATACATATATATATATATATATATATATATAATTATATATATATATATAATATATATTGTGTGTGTGTGTGTGTGTGTGTGTGTGTGTGTATGTGTGTGTGTGTGTGTGTAGACCAATATTTCTGCAGTTTTAAGTTAAATGGTGAAGTCAGAAAATATACATTATTTTATAACTAAGCGCTAAGCCCAAAGGCCTTACATGTCACTTTCAAATAATTGGCATAGGAAATGTATGTAATATACATTAATGGAAAGCTTTGGACATATAATGCTTAATTCCTTCACACACACACACACACACACACACACACACACACACATATATATATATATATATATAATATATATATATATACCCTTATTTGCATGTATGTGTGAGGGATTCGTATGTGAAAATATATTTGCTAGTAACAATTTCACTTGGGCTAAATCAAAAGAGATTGGGCGGTAAATATTGTTCCAATGATTTAACTTAAAATACTGTTGTTTTAATTGACATCAACATATGGTATCATGTTTATAGGTCTACATGTGCATAGTATACTTATATCCTTTTTGCATACACAAACATCCATGCACATAGATTTACACACTTGCAGATACACATGTGTTTGTGTGTATGTGGTCACAGAGAGGCTTCGGATGGATTACACTTTTGCAAATGAACATCAGAGACGAATACTCCTGCAGTGAGTTCTATCCCAACTTCTGCCTCCATTATTATGCCCCTTTGTCCAGACGAAATAATGTTCCTCTGAATTAGTATTATCTGCATTATTCGGACTTTGTCCTCATCTTTTATTGTTATCTGTACAACGTTTCGGCCGATGTGCCTCCGGCCGTCTTCAGGTATTTCTTTCTCCCGATTACGACAAGAAGGTTTTCGATTAAGACAAAAGAAGATTCACGAGTTCGAGAAGAAGGTTTCAGAGTCCGAAATGGTTCCCGAGTCCGACAAAAAAAATACCTGAGGAAGGCCGGAGGACACATCGGTCGAAACGTTGTACAGATAACAATGAAGATGATGACAATAGTCCGAATAATGCTGATAATACTAAATAATGTTCAACCAAAACCTCTAGATTTACGATTATAATACCAATTATAATACAAACTATTTGCTCTTGAGAAATCCTGAGTAATGAGTTCGATCTCTCTTTGACTTGAAGTAAGGCTTAAGGCTTGCTGACGTGGTATAATGGTCTCGCAGATCCATTTATTCTAAATAACGAGTTTAATCCTCGCTGGATGACCCATAGTTGCTACCTTGTGTCACAACCTACCTGTGTAAATGCCTGCCCACGCATCACTTTGGGGGGCTAACCCCTCTGCAGCGATTACATTCAGTGAATTCTTAGCTCCGATTTTATTATGGGTGCCTCATACTCCCAAGATTGTGTCACATCCTATCCGTGTCGAATGGTTGTGGTAAAAGTGGATGTAATGGTTAGCAAGCTAATCTCACCGATCGATTACTAATAAAAAACGAATTGGATCCTCGTTGAATGCCCCATACTTGCGAATGTGTGTCACATCCTACCTGTAGTGAACGTTTTGGGTAAATGACACCTTTTTGGGGTGTGATCTAACCCCTATACAGTTTTTGCAGTGAGCATATTCTTAGCCCCGATTTATATTAAGGAAGCCCAATACTTGTGACCTTGTGTTACATCCTAACTCTGACAAACGGGTTTGGTAAAATGGCGTCACATCATAGAGTATTGGTTAACAAGTAAGTCTCGCAGTTCCATTTCTAATGAATACCGTGTTCGATACTCGTTGGATACCACATACTTGCGACCTTGTGTCACATCCTACCCTTAGTAAATGGGTTGGGTAAAAGACCGTCCCATTGTATTGTAATAGTTAACAAGCTAGTCTCACAGATCCATTGTATCTGAATAGTTTGTTCTCTTCCTATTTGATGATTCATACTTGCGACCTTGTGTCACATCCTACTCGAAGCAAACGGGTTGCGTAAAAGGGCGTCTAATTGTGGTGTAATTGTTTTCAGTCTAGTTTTGAAGATGCATCACTGCTTAAAAACGAGGTATATCTAGTCTGGATGCCCAATAATTGCGACTTTGTGTCACATCCTGCTCTTGGTGAACGGAATGGATAAATACCTGGTTTTGGAATGAGGGTTTGCAAATTATTTGATGGGAATTCTTAAGTTGTTTTGTTAGAGAGATATTTGTTTAGAATAATGAACAAATTCAATATTCTCTCTCTCTCTCTCTCCCCTCTTGCCCTCTGACCCTCGCCCTCTCCCCTCTCAGCAGATGAGTAGCACAAGGGTTTGTGTGGTAAAGTAGGGAGCCGATGGAAGGTGTGGTGCTCCACCTCAGATGCCATAACACTCTTCTTGTTCTAGCGCTAGTGAAAAGAAGATAGAGTCCCTCACTATCTGGATGATAACGACTTTAGGCCACCGTGACGATTTTACTTACTTACATATGTGTACTAAAACATAGTCAACATGTTAACATTTCTATGGGAGCTCCTTTATGATGATTTCATTACCCAATAACAATCTAAACAGAAAAAATAAATAAATAAATAAATAAATGAAATCAAATCCTAAATTTGAAATCACTGAAACAAATCATTTGTGTCGGGCAAAAACTAATTGAGTTCTTTTTCTTTATTTCAACAACACACAACAACAAAAAACAATCGAATCATTAAACTAAAGAACAAAAATTCTAAGCACATGTAGACATAAAAAGCATGGCTCTTTAGCCCCCCCCCCCAAAAAAAAAGAAAGAAAATACGAGATACAAAATAATTATAGCAACCGTTTACGAATTTTTAAATTTTTAACTTTTTATGCTAATTTTTTACATCCTCAGATATTTAGAATTATCTGAGTTTTTTCACACCACTAGAACTTAAAAGTAAAAAATTATATATATATATATATATATATATATATATATATATATATATATATATTATATGAGTATGAAAAGGTGGAATGAAAACATCACATGCTGTTAAATAAGAAAACATTTATAATATAATCATAGCTGATACTGATCAATATTTCGATTTTACAAAAATTATCATCAGAGCTCATTCAATAATAATAATAAATAATAACCTTACATTAGATCCAAATTGCTTAACATTATCTAAATAATAACAAATTCCGCCCATAACTTTTTTACTTTATATAAAAAACAAAACACAATAAATATTTAATCATTTGTTAAATACAGAACTTTAAAATAATAATTAAAAATTAAAAATAATTAATCGTAATAAAAATAAAAAAATTCCTTTTTCTAAAATAATAACATATTCCGCCATAACTTTTTTTTTACTTTATATATAAAAAAAAATACAGTAAATATCTAATCATTTATGAAATAGAACTTAAAAATAAAAATTTAAAAAAATTAAAATTATTAATCGTAAAAAATTCCTTTACTAAAAATCTTTTGAATTCCAACCGTCACATTTCTTAATACCCATCCCCTTCCGTTTAAATTGTTTCGTCTTGTTGCCAACATCTAAAAAATCCGCTACATTTGGATGACAAAAGGTATACATAGAGACATGACCGACATATATATGGCGTGAATGCCCACATTGGTGAATATTGTAACGACTTTCGTTCTCTTTTGCAGTATTAAGGTTTTTTGTTTTGTAAACTGATTTGACATTCCTCTCCTACCCAAACAACTACGGGAGTGAATGAGCTCTGATGATGATTTTTGTAAAATCGAAATATTGATCAGTATCAGCTATGATTATATTATAAATTGTTTCTTATTAACAGCATTGTGTGATGTTTCATTCCACCTTTTCATACTCATGTTGTCGGATTCATTTCCTTTCTTTTAACTTATTATATATATATATATATATATATATATATATTATAATATATATATATATATATATATGTGTGTGTGTGGTGTGTGTGTGTGTGTGTGTGGCAACCAAAAATTCAAGACACGTCACACTAGTGTACCGTAAAGCTTCAGTGGGTGTGTCGTGATTGTTGAGGACGTTTGATCATCCTTTTATATTTTTATTACTTAATATTTTTGTTTAATTTGATAATTTTTGTTCTAATTAAATATTTTTTGTACTCTTAAAACAGAGTTTTTTATTATTCCTTTTCTTTTAAATCTAAATAATAAAATAATTATATGTTTTTATAAGGGGCCGGGTTTGCTCAATCGTTAGAGCGTTCGGCTAGAAATACAAGGTTCCTAGTTCGATATCGGCCCTCGCCAACCCAGCGTATGAGTAGCACAGGGATTGTGTGGTAAAGTAAGGAGATGATGGTAGGTGTGGCGCTCCACCTAAGATGCTAAAATAAATTCCTTGGTCTAGCGCTATTGAAAGGGGATAGACTCCCTCGCTGACTGTGGCGCCCCGACGACTATTTTTTACTGATGGTGTCACATGGTGGTCTAATGGTTAGAGGACTAATGGTTAGAAATGGACTCGTCTACCCGAGTTCAATTCCTGGACAAAAGCTGTTTGCTTTCAGATAGCGCTAATTCCTTGGGAAAGGTATGAATCCAATTCTCCCTCCAGCTATGGGCAAATAGTAGAGCAGACTGGGCTCTTTAACCATGTATAGGTAATCAGTCTAGGAGAAGGAAAACTCTGAATTCAAACTTGTTAATCTGCTTAAGAAATTGACCTTGTGTCATATCCTGCTCGTGCGGAGGGGTTGGTAAAAAATATATACATATACTGATGGTGTACCTTGATCAATTTATTGCCCAGCTCACTGTGCCGTGAGATGAAAAAGGTTGAAAATCTCTGCTCGAGGTGGACAGTCGGTGTAATTGCGATAAAAAATTAAGATATCAGATATAAATAAGTATAAGACATTAATAGTTGAAAATTATTTATCTCATAATAAAAATTAGAGATGAAATAAAACAGTAATCTTATCAAAGAGTCCATGGAGTGGGGTCTTACCAGGTTACACAATAGAATAAACCATTTCTGTGCTGTATTTCACGGAGTGTTCTCTTTACTGCTGGTGTTATATTCACAGATCTTATCAAATTTACTGGTGTTTGGTTACAATCTTGTGGTAATGAGTATTTATGAATCTGTATCAATATCTTGTTTGAGGATGAAGCAATAATTTTAAGGACATAAAATATAAAAAAGAGGGTTTTGGATTTGTTTCTTTTTGTTAAGTCTTCAACTCAGATGCACATAATGTAACTAAAAGTGTTATTCAGTATTCATATTTACCAAATGGAGGCGCGTAGTCTAATGGTTAGAGTCGTAGAAAATGGACTCGTCGACCCGAGTTCAATTCCTGGGCGAAGGTGTTTGCATTTCACATGGCGCTAATACCCTTGGGAAAGGTATGAATTCAATTCTCCCCCTAGCTATGCGTAAATAGCAGGGAAGACTGAGCTCTTTAACCATGACTAGGTAACTAATCTAGGAGAAGGAAAACTTTGAATTCAAACCTGTTAAACTCCGCTTAAAAAAATTGACCTTGTGTCGCATCCTGCTCGTGAAGAGGGGTTGGTAAATATATATTTACCAAAACCTCCACACAAGTAGAATGTGACACAAAGTCAATTTATTAAGAGGAGTATAGCTGGTTTGAATGCAAAGTTTTTCTTTTCCTAGAATGGTGGCCTAACCAAAGTTAAAGAACCCAGTACTATTTACCCATAGCTGGAGGGAGAAAGATTGGATACATAACGTAAGCACATTATACTTTGCTTTGTAAAACTGACTTTAATCTGGCCACATAAAACGTAGAAAATGATTTCGACGACCAGAGTTCAAATTCTGTACAAGATTATTTGCATTTCACATATTTTTAATACCCTTTTAATACCAACTATTTCCTTTCAGCTGTTGGTAAAATAGTAGAGTATACTCGGCTCTTTAACCTTGATATGGCAACCAGTCCAGGAAAAGGAAAACTCTGAATTCAAACTTGTTAAACTCCACTAAAAATTGACCCTGTGTCACATACTATCAGTTTGGAAGGGTCAGTGAATACATGTTATGTTCCGTTCGCTACCGATGTCCTTAAAACAAAACATTACTATATTATTTTCAGTAAGCTCTCTACTTTAGACCTCTCAGGGGAGACTTTATGTATTTATCTATCTACCTATCTATCTATCCATCTAAGATCAAACTCACCAGATATCACACATCTCATACATTCTGTTCATCTGACTGACCTATGCATAGTAAATAGCTATGATCTCATTAATCAATAGACCTCTTCATATACAATCTGACACAATACACACACACATACACACATATATTTATACATATATAGGTATATAAAGTAACAATATATATATATATATATATATATATATATAATTTTGTGTTATGTTCTTGTGAACGTTGTTTGTTTGGTCTTTTGAAGCATTGGAAAAAAGAACAAAAACAAGAAAAACAGAACAAAAATCAGAATTTTTATATATTCAACCGTCGCTCCGTTCCTGGTTCAATCTATTCCGATATTTCGGGGGAACCTTCACCCTTTTTTAAGGTATATCAGACGGTCTGGAGAGAATAAAAGATGAAATGCTGTATATGAGGGCAAATAATTAATTAAAAGAAGTGAAGGATTTGGCGTTTTTTAGCCGTTTATTTTTCTTTAAAATTGTGTGACGTAACTCATCCGAAATACGATCATGGTAATCGTTCGAAATGTTGCATGACTTTGATCGTGAGAGTCATGTGCAACTATGCATATATATATATATATATTATATATATATATATGACTAGGGCCGGTTTAGCACAGTCGATTTCGAGCTCGATCCGGCTCTCACCCATTCAGCGTATAAATAGCACAAGGATCTGGGCGGTCAAGTGAGGAGCTAATGGTAGGTGTGGCACTCCACCTCAGACTCCAATAACTTGCTCCTTGGTCTAGCGCTATGGAAAAGGGGATAGACTCCCTCGCTGCCTGGCTGATACCGACTTAAGGCCATTCCGACGACTTTACAACTTTATATATACATATATATATATATATATATATATATATATATATATATGTATATGAGACTACGCAAACAGTTTGTTTGAGATGGCGAGAGCCGACAATTTTTGGGAGAATATGTGCTTAATTTAAGTCATACCTAATTTGAAAATTAACGAGTTGATAATTAATGAATTAGGCGAATATATCTGATCAAATGTAAGGCGTAAACCCATCGAGAAAAAGTCAATCTCTGTACGTACATTTCGCCCTATTATGCCTCATCAACAGAGTTATCAACTCGAAGTCGCTTTGTGTGTGATTCGAATCCTAACTGCCAGGCTGACAGGCGGTGATTCTAACCATTACACAAGTTGGGTTTTCCCCAGATTTCTGGTTTGTTTTTAAATTGATTTATCCTAGATTTTTTGGAGACTTACTGCTCGACAGTGTATAATATTATATTATATATATATATATTATATATATATATATTGAGTCAATGTAATGTAATGACTATTTAGAAAAATATAAACGCATTAATAATATAACAAGCATGTGTTTATATAAGTCTGTGTAGCCAAAAACGTACGTGATTGGGTCTAGCCATCACATTAATGGTTAATATCCCGACGGCGTCATGAGATTTGGCCTTCGATTAACAAATTATGATCGATTGAATGCGTTGAGTGTTTGATGCACTAGAGATTAAGTTTTATGTTCACTTTGAAAGAATTAGACTAAAAAACAGAAAGAAACGTAAAAAAATCTGTACAAAACATTCATCCCGTTAATTAATTTTTTACCTAGATTTTTTTCCCTACTCTCTTTACCCACAAACACGTATTCACTTAGTCTCACTTAATCAATATAAAAAAAACCCCGAAGATCTTCAGTCTTCATTTCTATTGCCCTCATCGTCATTTACTAAGTGATAGAAGAGAGGGATGCTATTTGTCTCTTATATCTAAGTCACTCCTCTCACACATAGACCGCCCAGTCGGCTGGGGCGTTAGACTGCACCGACTGCACTACAGAGGGTAAAGCTCCCCCAAATGAGGCCACACCTGATTGCCGTGGGGTGGCGACCCGTGATGCTTAAGGGCGGAGTCTTGGTAGATGAGCAGTCCATGACCTGCACCACTCCACCAAGACCATTACTTAGGCTATATGCGCGGTCGGAAAGGCCCCTCCGATCAATCGGCTGGTCATGTCAATCCCTAGCACCTATATGATTGCCCCAACCCTACTGCGCTTATGGCAAGCCCCAACCTTTTTTATCATATGGGTGCTAGAAGGCGGTGCCTGAGGGTCTACATGTCCTAGGAATGACGTTAAACTCTATCTGATGGTGAGGTTCCAGTTTTGGAGGTTTGGAGAATGTTAAGCACCCCTTCATCACCATTGCTCCCTGGTTCACTCTGAACCGGATTGCAAGTACCTGTTAGGCTCCCATCTATGGTTTAGATAGAAAAATGTATTTATAAGAAAATTATGTATCCATTAAGAATTAATTTATTTCAAAACTTCATCGGCATTAAATGACCCGCTGAGGTTGATATGCCTTAAATCAAAACAAACCATCACACATAGATTTATACTTGGCTAGATAAAGAGAAATTCTAAGGATGTCCAAAAACATAATAGTAAACATTAACTAATCCAAGATATTTATTACTATACAAATAAAACATCATGCATTTGTTAACAGTATGAAGCTAGGGACTCCCCGTGGCGTATAAGGTAACGTCCTGGACTAAAACACCGGCGTTCGATCTTCAGTTGCGAAAATACGTTCACTTTTGGACTTCTACCATCGGGAAGGGTATGAATCCCCAGATCACACCCAATTATTGGTTAAACAAAGAAACCAAATGAAACCAGCACGGATACCCGTGATTTTCTCTCACCACCACCTATCATCTCTAATCTATCTGTCTCTGTCTCTGCCTCTGTGTCTGTCAGTCTGTCTCTCTGTCTTTGTCTTTGTCTCTGTCTGTCTGTCTGTCTGTCTGTCTCTCTCTCTAATTAATCAAATCCATTCCATCAATCGTTGGTCCTGGCGAAACCTTCTCACGATATCCAATACCCATACAGATCGGATCAATTCTCTATTATCTGCTCATAGCCGTCCATAATCTATATTAACACAGCTTTCTGAGGATGAGATATTACTACCTGGATATTTGTTTGGTTTACTAATTTTAGAATCATTCGTACGGTGTAGAGATGTCGCCATCTTGTTTAAAACACATGAATTCCGTTTCATTTGATTTCTCATAGGGACACATCTCTGTTGTGTTTGTTGTGCATGCGCCTGCGTCTGTACCCATGCGTATCTCGCTATAATGCTAATCTTGACTTGTCAGTTATTTCTGATGGTGATTCCGAATAATGCTACCACCAAGTGTATAGTTTTATCAGTTATTCGGTTTTTAAACGCAAAAGGCATTAAACCGATTAAAATTCATCGCCAATTAACGAAAGTATACTGCGAATTGTGCATGGATGTCAAAATCGACAGCAAGTAGAGTAGGGAGTTTGCAAAAAAATAAAAAAGCAAAAAAACTACTAGGTTGGTTTTGAGCTGGTATGAAATGGGCGTACATAAACAGCCAGAGAGTCAGCAAAAAGGCATTGACCAAAATGGCGATGATTGAGTAGACAAATAGGTACGTTATAAAACTTTAAAATGTTGTAAACATCATTGACAATAAACAATGAACGCTTCTTTGATTTCTAAATATTTTGGGGACCTTAATGTGCCGGCTTAGCTAGTCGGTAGAGCGTTCGGCTATAAAAACAACGAGGTTCCTAGTTCGATACTGACCCTCGCCAACTCAGCGTGTGAGTAGCACATGAGTCTGTGCGGTAAAGTAAGGAGCTGATGGTAGGTGTGGCGCTCCACCCCAGACACAAAAACAATCTCCTTGGTCTAGCACTAGTGAAAAGGGGATAGACTCCCTCGCTGATTTGCTGATACCAACGTTAGGCCACCCTGACGACTACTACTACCTTTTGGATTACCCTCGTATGTCACTTTTGCGAGAATAGCGTAAAATTTCTCACGACTGAGGATGTCAGTTTGACATCTTAATGGAGTTGGAAGTTTTTGGGTTGTTTTTTTTTCATTTCATCTAAGCCTCACTTTAATAGATTATCTTAAAGACCTGCGGTTGCAAAAAGTCTCTATCTTTTATACATCCTTCAGAAAAAGTTCCCTAAAATTGGTAAAAAAGGGTCGGGTGATGATCATACGTGACTCGACACTTACAAATTTGTAAATATAGCATGCCTGCCCGTACGATTAAAATGCATTTAGTCGGAATGTCTTATATTTGACAGGGGCTTGCGGCAGAAAAAAAATATATGTGTGTGTGTGTGTTGTGTGTGTGTATGTGTGTGTTTGCGCCCCCCCCCCCCCCCATATATATATATTCTTTAACTTCGACTCACACGTTTTTACAGTAGTAGCATAAGTAGTTACTCAAAAAAGTGCCCAATGTATTTCGTAAAATTTTGAGCTGGTATGACATGGGCGTACATAAACTGCTAGAGAGTCAGCAAAAAGGCATTGACCAAAATGGCGATTGTGTAGACAAATAGATATGTTATAAAACTTTAAAATGTTGTAAACAACATATTGAGCATCAATACTTGTATAAAATGTTTTTCTCTCTACTACAGTTTCGGTGCTCAAGAAGCGCCGTCTTCATGAGAACTAAATAGGCAAGGCAGCTACATATTATACAGGGTGTGCCAAAAAAAGTATCGAGAATTTTTGTACTTTTTGACACTCCTTGTATTCTAAGAAAATGAACGATCCATTCATTGTTGATGTCTATCTTGGTAAATACACCTTCAGTGGACGGACAGTGCAATATATTTGTTAAAGGAGGGATAAAACTTTAAATTTGCTTCATTGCAGTTGAAATAAATTATTGCAATGTAGCAAATGTAAAGTTTTTTCCTTCATCTATCAAATATATACAATTAATAATATATTATATTATGGATATTATTATCTCGTTACTATTAGTTTCATGCTTTTGCAATCCTCAGACGAGAGTCAAATGGTTGAGATTTTCAAAACCAGTAGTTTTTTTAGCGTTTATATAAACGTGAAGCGTGTTCACGTGATGGATTGTTATAGCGCTAAAGTTGTATAAAAAATAAATAGATAAAACAAACTTGCTTTGGTCTTAATGCACGCGGTGTCCAGATGTTTTTTTTTAATAAAAGGAGGGCGAAAATTAAGGGATTAATTGGGATCAGGTGGTAAGTGGCACGATCAAAATTTGTTCAAATGCCTGCATTTCAAAACGAGTTCACTTCTCTTGTTCAATAAGTTTGTATTTGTATTTTGTAGGATACACAATTTTTCTTCGATGCAGAGATCGCATTTACGCTGGCCGTCTTTGTATACCTGGGCCTTTTTTATAATTTCCTATTTTATTATAGGTGTTTTGTTCGTTGTATCTTTAATGTACCATACATATTTGGATAAGGTATTACTGTTAGCATATTTTCTGTTGTTAAAGCTTAAATTATGGTTATACCACCTATTTTTCCAATTGTTTTCAGTTGCAATAATGTAAGTTTTTTCCTCGTTGATGTTTATATTGTCCTTGATTGTGGATTTATATATGATGTATTTAAACAATTGCCACTTAAAAAGCATTTAGTTTTATCGAAACAGTTGCATCTATCATTCTGGTTGTTGTCATTACCATTTAAGATTTTAAAATTATGTTTATCAATTATGTTTTTAATATTGTTCATACAACAATAACTGATTTTAAGATTGTTCTTATTGAACAGTTTGTTCGATGTAGACGATTTGTTTAAGTGTTTTTTTTTCCTTAAGTGGAAAAATATCTTCCCCACATTCGTTTTAACGGTTTTGTTAATTTTCAATTTTGCTGCGATCTTACTTGCTGCCGTGTTTAAGTGGTTTTCCCAAGTGTTTGGTATTTTTTTGTAGATTTTCGTTATTGATTCTTTCATCAATTTTTCGTATTGTTTTTTATCCACTTTGTAGAAATTATTGGATTTGTCCGCTTTCACGAAAATGCTTTTAGAATTCCTGACTTTCCTTGTGTCTTGTATTTTGTTTTGAAAATTGTCGTCGATTTTTCTGAATTTCAACCTATTAACACTATCAAACATGTCTTTTTCAAAAGAGACTAAATCAGGCTGTTGCAGCGGGCATTTTTTTGTTTTAAAACCATAGGAGATGGTTGATTTGTTGGTATCATTGCATGTAGGATAATACAATTTCTATCGCATGCGTTTAATTAGGCTTTCGATTTTATCCAATAGTGTTATTTTGTAATAGTGTTCATCTGGTGCCGGAATTTTTTTGTAGAGTAGTTGAAAGTAGCCACTTCCATCATAGGAAATGGGAACCTAGAGGAATTATCTTTCCGTTCCCACCATCATCATATTCTTTGTTATTTTTTCCTAATATAATATATATATATATATATATTATATATATATATATATGTGTGTGTGTGTGTGTGTGTGTGTGTGTGTGTGAAAATAGATGGAAATTAATCCGACAGTATGAAATTTAACATCATTTGTTTTTCAAAATGTCAAATTTCATATATATAATATATATATATATATATATATATATATATATATATATATATATATATAATTTATAGCATTTCTTATTCAAATAACAGTGGCTTTCTATTGTTTATAACATTTTTGTTTATAAATAAGAGCACGAGTATTCAAACACACACACACACAAACACACACACACACACAATCACAAATAAAAACACCCATACGCGCATACATAATTAATATATATATAATATATATATATATATATATATACTATATATATTGCTATTGATATTGATGATATAGTTTAAATATTTATAAGTAAAGAGTACTCAATTTTATTGATATACCATGTATATTTAAGTAGGGGTAGTGAAGATATCATATCGACGGCGCTTGGTAACTAAGAATGTGTCACATGCTTTTTGTTTACAATTTAAAATATCCTCTTTTCTTAAAAAATCGGTATGAATTAATCCCATCATAAAAACGGTCACAATTTTCATAAACTGTCTTCATATTTAAGACCACATAATACGCTCTGAAGAAGATATTTAACAAATCGAAATATTGCAATATCAGCAGAATAAAGAACTTTATTTGAACAACATTTGTGTGTTTTCATATTATCTTACCCTTATATATCGTCGAAATAGACTCGTCGCCCCAAGTGCAAATCCTGGAAGTGGTAATTACATTTCCTTTAGCGCTAATACCATTGGGAAAGGTATGAACACTACTCTCCTTCGAGCTATGGGTAAATAGTAGGGCAGATTGGGCTCTTTAACCTCGGTTAGGCAACCGGTCTAGGAGAAGGAAACTGACCTTGTGTCCCATCCTGCTCCTGTGGAGGGGTTGGTAAATATATATATCGTCGGATTCATTTCCTTACTTTTTACTAATTATATATGTGCGTGTGTGTGCGAGTGCGGGAGTGCATGAATGTGTATGTACGTGTGTGTGTTTGTTTTACCCATGCCAGAGTATTAGGCAAAATTATCATATTATTGTATATTTAGGTAAACGAATGATGGAGATAAAACAATTTTAAACAAACATTAGCCTCACGGAACTGTGCCAACATAGAAAAATGAAGAGACATAAGCAAACAAGCACAAGTTATTTTGCTCCAGTTTTGTAATCTGATAAGCATAATTTATTCGGTAATTACTAAAAGTTTCTTTTATTAAGAGTAAAAATGTTTTATCGTAAGCAAAGGAGAATTATATCGTTACGCAGTTTGTCAAACGCTATATAGCTCTTCAAAATCACAATGTACGCAAAGCAGAAACACTCAGACAATGAAACATATTGTTTTGCGAGAATTGCTATGTTTAAGTGACACCGGCCTTTAAAAAAAGGTGGAATTCCACCGAATAACACCGGAAAAAAGAGCGCGTTTCATGTATTGCAACGTAGACGCTTAAGGCGACATACCGACGAGACGGCTCTATAAGAATATTCAGTAATCTGAACATTAGCTACATAAATGAAAGTAACCTCCCTTTGTTTATTTCATTTGAGGAAGCCATATAATTTGTTCGAATCAATACAGCTGCATGTTTTAACAGGAAAATATCATAAAATGTGTTCTTAATTGTGCTTGCGCATTATTTGAAATTAACTTAATTGTTATTAAGAACACATTTTATGATATTTTCGTGTTAAAACATGTAGTTGTATTGATTACGATGAAATAAAAATGGCCGACTAAAACATATGGCTTCCTGAAAGTGAAATGAACAAGGGGAGGTTACTCTCATTTATGTAGCTAATGTTCAGATTACCGAATATTTTAAGATCTGAATAAATGTCCTCTTTCTGATATTGCTGAACCTTGTTGGAATTTGTTCTATTTTTTCTTTTTTGGAACTTTTTACGTCTATGTGTTTGTTTATTTTGTTTTACGGCATATCAACCACAGTGGGTCATTTAATGCCGACAAAGTTTCGAATTAAATTTATTCTTAATGTATAGGCACTAACGATTGACATGACCAGCCGATTGATCAGAGGTGTCCTCTCTGACCGCCCGGCTAGGCTAAGCAAGGGTCTAAGTAGAGTGTTGCATGCGTGTCATGGACTGCTCTTTCAACAGGGTTCCCTCCTTAAGCATCGTGGGTTGCCACCCACAGCCAACAACTGGTAACATTGGGAGGGGTCTTACCCCTCTGCAGAGGTTCAGTCGGTGTGTTCTAAAGCCCTAGCCGATAGGGCGGACCTCTATGTGTTATTTGTTACTCTGTTTGCATTATTTTCAAATTCATACTTTCAAGAGACCGTTGAAATCTCAGCCATTGTTATCTGTACAACGATTCGGCCGATGTGCCTACCGGCCTTCTTCAGAAAGAGAGATTCGTTTCTGCTCTTCCTTGTTATTAAACTTTATTTTTTTCGTGTATGTGTTTACTGATGCTCGCTCTTGTTATTGTTGTTTGTCGTTGCTCTTAATTTTACCTCCACGTTTTTTGAGCTACGAAATTCGACCGCTGCTATAGTCAGCTCCTAGCTTAGAAATGTAATACGCAGTGTGTCATTGAAAGTTGACTTAGAGGGAAGGTCTGGTTCGTAACAATAACACATCACTCAATAAGTCCCCGGCTAAACTAATAAAACAATAACCTTTAGGTAAAATTCGACTTTATTCATCAACAGTCTCTTTCTAGAGTAATACACTGATTCCAACGCTTCTCTTCGATGCCTTTTTTGTAGAACGATTTGTTTTTGACCTCAGAATACGCCTCGGTTTTCGATATCACTTCTTCGTTTGAGCCTAAACTCTTGCTTTTGTAATTTGTAAACTAATAATCCGATTGGGCTCAAATTTTGGCACGTGTCATTTGAAGGTTAGTACTTTATAAAAAAAAATCACATGAATTTTTTCCATTAGTGACACCATCTATGTGTCAGGCCCGGGACTTATTGAGTGATGTGTTACATTTAAGAAAATGACACTTTGCAGATAAAAGGCATTTCAGGTGTCATAACTCACCAGGAAGTGACTCAAATTAAGTGTAATGTCAGAAAATAAAAATCCATGAGCCACTAAGCTATATCATATCAAATTGATCGAGATTACACGTAAAAATACTCTGTCATTTTAAACTCTGGTTAGCTGTTTGTTGGTTTTAACGTCATATCAACATGTATTGGGTTATTTCATGCCAAGAGGTAAAGGAATAATATGTACTAGCAACAAAATACACCCTCCAGGTGGTGTAAAATTTAATTTTTGCAAGATATTGCCTGAGGCGGTGGGAATTAAAAATTCAATGTCAGAGGGTTTGTATCATAGGTAAGCAAAATTCACATATTTATTAAAGGAGTAAAAAAAATAAACAATTCGAAATGGAAGCTTAATCCTGTCTTCCTCAAATAGAATGTTTCGTCCATGCATTAATTCTTAATAAAACAATTATTTTGAATATTTTCCACATAAATTTTACGCAAAATCGTATTTATTTATTTATTTGTAAACTTCTTAGTTAACTTCTTATTACTGAAAAAAAAGGACGGGAGTAAAAAAACATTTTTTAAATTGCTTACTCAAATTTCGAGTGTATATTATAACACAAAAATATTGTGACGTAGAGCTGTGATGTAGTTTTTGTTACAGACAGAAATACACGCGAATATCCATTATTAATAGATATTTAGACTTTTGTAATTAACGGTTTTGCCATTATATGTTAGCCTCATTGGGGATCATGTTGAGGGATTAGTTCTGTATGGTATTGACCAGGTTTATGGTTATATTTTTGGTATGATTTTAATTCCCTCAAAAAGGATAGAATGACATTTATGTTGACTTTTCAAATAGATTTTTAACATTAGTTGCATTAAAAAATCGGTTTCTATTGTGAGCAAAAATCCCACTTTCTATAATTAAGTGTTTAACAGTGCAAAGTGTTTTACATGTTTCATACTGTGGTTGTTGTTCTTGTTTGAGTATAATTGAGTGCGTAAGTCTTGTGGGCAATCCGTAATCGGGACTCAATGATTTTCCCCAAGGGTATTAGTGTTGGATTATTTTGTATATAAGGTGTGCTACAATATACCACTTAAACCTACAGACTAAGCGAGATCACGTGGTTTAAACCACGTGATCTCGCTTAGTCTGTAGGTTTAAGTGGTGTATTGTAGCACACCTTATATACAAAATAATCCAACACTAATACACTTGGGGAAAGCTGTGGATTAATATTTTCCCAGCAATGAATAAATAGTGAGAAAGAGTGGGTTCTTTAGTCATGGTAAGGCAATAAGTCTTGCAGAAGAAAACCTGGATTTAAACCAGTTGTGTTCCACTTAAAAAGTGACTTTGCGTCACATCCTGCTAGAGTTCGAGAGGTTGGGAAAAAGCACAACCGATACATGCTTCGGGAAAAAAGAGTAACAATAATATCTTGTGATGTCATGACGTTTTCTTCAACATTTGGGAAACGATTTAAAAAAAGATTTTATAAAATGATTTTACAAAGGGGTTAAAAACAACGATTTTAACTACTGCCTCGATATGACGTTTTTTCTCCCCCCTCTCTCTCTCTCTCTGTTTATCTGTCTCTCTCTATCCCCACTCTGTCTCTCTCTCTCTTATTTTGTTTTTCTCTTGCTCTTGAATCTAATATATAATATAATAATCTAATATATATATATATATATATATATATATATATATATATATATATATATATATATATGGGACAAAATATATATTTTTTATTTTACATTTAAAGATTTTCTCATTCTTTTCCGCTTTTTTCTTATCTCTTTGTTTTTCTTTTTTCCAGCTACCCCGATCTATACCCGCGTACACGTGCCCACAATACCCACCACGTCTATCTCAAACAATGTGAGTTTATGACACATCCTTATCTTATTTTTACAAAGATAAACAGGCACGTTTCCATGTTTATTCCACCATCTGCTATTACAGCCAACGTAAGTCGTATCCGACCCCAACAATGTTTCGCCATCTTTCTCGCAATATATTAGCTTCCACCACCCGTATTTAAAGGTTATCTCGCCGTCACCCTAATTTTACAATCAACTACCGGTCAGAAGAAGATCGTAATAGACGTCTTTTTTTTTGTTTTGTTTGTTATTTTCTAATTGCTGCATCATTTAAATATGCATCTATTTATCTATCTATATGCAGTAGGAATGCATTTCAGCATGGTTTTATTTAGCCGGCGAGAAGAAAAAGGAAAGACGAAACGAAATGCCATAAGTGTCAGGGCAAAACGAAACGCAAAAAAAAAGTAGAGAGAGATAAAAACAAAATCTGTAACAAAGGACAATAAAGATGGCGGTAATCTTTAAAATGGTGGTAATCTTAAATACCTTCTATTTCTTGATGCGACTTGGCGCCAAAACGAGGCTGCAATGTCTTTTTTGTTCTTGCCGTATGTAGCGTAACCAGAGAATAAATTCAATGTTTATCTATTTAATTGAATCATTAGTTTATATTTATACTAGTGTACCCGTGCTGTAAAAGATGGCAGTAGTATTTAAATTTTGCAATTACATCGTACTATTACTATATATCTAAAATATTACATTTCAAAGTTGTTATAGTTTAGAATCAATAATCCCTGAATATGAAAATAAACTAATTACAACTTAAAAATAACTACCTACCAGTTGGTGGTGTTTAAGTTACGTTTGGTTTGGTTTCTTTGTTTTATAGCATATCAATCTGTGGGGGTTATTTAATGCCAAAAATATCCTTGTAGAAGAAAAGTAGGGGTACTATTTAGACCATAGCCGGGAGGATAGCGGTGATCATACCTTTTCCAAGGGGACTTGCCAGAAGTTGTACATAATAGTGCGACTGGTTTTCGAACTCGATTATTACGATGCAGTCCAGCACGTTAGCAATTATGCTTCAGGGACTCGCCCTGCATTGTTTAGAATAGTATGTATACCTCTTCAGAGATTTAAGACTCCCCACACTAATGTCCCGGGTATGACTCTAAACTGCATCTGATCAAGAGGCTCGAAGTTCTGGAGATCTGGAAAGTGTGGAGTACCCCTTCATTGTCATTACTCTTAGGTTTATTCTAACCCGGATTGGTTGTACCGTACCTTAGTGGCTAACATTCTTGTCGCCTACTAAGATTCGAACTCACAATGATATTGCAGTCCTGCAAGTTAGCCACTAGGCCACGGGGAATCGACTTTTATGAATATAAGATAAAGTAGGAAAATAGGTTTTTCCAATCTTGTCCAGGTATACAATTTTGTCCCAGATGTCCTTCGACAATTCTTTCGTCTTGCCCATTGGGAAGTGACTAGATTCTGATTCATAGAAGGGTTCTGTGAACTAGTGTCTTTTATACAGGTAATGAGTACTTGATTAGGAGTAATAATATATAAAATAATAAGTATATATTTCATATTCTATCTCTTACTTTTAAGATAGACCTACCCAGCAAATTATAGATCGTTCCTATTTTGTAAGGTGGCAAACTCAGAAAATCTGCAGGGGATGAAATACTTATTTTCCCCTTGAAACTATATAAGTGAGTACAATTTTTCAATATTAGATTGGAATACTTGAAACCAAGTTACTATGTGCAACTTATTTGTATTAATAATAGTTACTTGAAGCAATAATTGTTTACAAATGATTATCAAGTGGGATTACATACTTGAAACCATATAATTGCTTTAAAATATTGTCTGTGGTATCAAATAACCTAACAAGTGTTGACACGCCATAAATTTAACAAGCCAAACATTTATATCAAGTAATATTACAGATGTCTATTAAGTTAGTAATAACCATAAGGGATCACCGTGTAAAGAAGTCGTTCTTAATTTTATTTGTGTTTTTGGTCGGGGGCTGGAAGTGTTTTTGTTTTGTTTTAGAAAATTAAAAAATAACAACGAGCCCACAATACCCACCAAAAAACAACAAAAAACAACAATAATAATAAATAAACAGTGTTTCCTATTTTTCATTTTTTTTGTTTTTTCGGTGGTTAATTATTTCCGGGGCTTCACTCTTGGAATACATGTTTGAAGTAATATATTTTGAAAGTTATTAAAAAAGAAAACACAAAATCAAAAGCAAAAAAGTATTGTTGTGTTCCTGTTTAACACGGCTTGTTTCTAAACTAAGTAGTCCATAAATAGTTCGTCGGAAGATAGCACACAACCAGTTCGGAATAAGATATTTTCCGCTTAGCTTTCCTCGACCAATTCGTCTGTCACAAAAATATCCCTCTTAAACAAACAAAAAACAAGAATAATTACTAATAAACAGTGCTTCATATTTTTTCATTTTTTTTTTTTAAATGTTTGAAGTAATATATTTTGAAAATTATAAAAAAAAAAAAGAAACAAACAAAAAAAAAAAAAAGAAACAAAAAAAAGTGTCGTTGTGTTCCTGTTTACCACAACTTATTCCCAAACTAAATACCACACAAATAGTTCGTCGGAAGATGACAGACAACCAGTTCGGAATAAGATATTTTCCGCTGAGCTTCGCTCGGCCAATTTGTCTCTCACGAAAGTCTCCCCCTTCTAACTCAAGGTCTTTACTTATAAACCCCCTATTTACTTCACTTTTCATGACTTCTTTGTCTGATCAACTGAATAAGGGATGTGATACTCATAAATGATATCGAACAAAATTGATTTATAATAAGATCATAGGACATTCAAAAAGTATAAAACAATGCAACTGAAAAAATAAATGTCAACTAATTTTCGCGATAACGTCTGTTTTTGTGTCTGAGGTGGAACCCCACACCAACCATCAGCTTCCCACTTTACCACACAGATCCAATACTCAGCTACTCATGCTTTGAGTTGGCGAGGGCCAGTATTGAAGACGGAAACTTGCGGTTCCTTGGTGGATATTCTACCGAGAGAGATAATTCGTTATATAATAAAAAATTTTTTTAAAAAGTAAAGTCGACGGAGTGACATATTGTCGGTATCAACCAGACAGCGATGGAGTCTATCTCCTTTTCACTAGCGCTAGACCAAGGAGATTTTTTGCGGCTGTGGTTGAGCCCCGCACTAACCATTAACTCCTCACTTTACTGCACATACCCAGTGCTACCCATCCGCTGAGTTGACGAGGGCCAGTATCAAACCGGGAACCTTGCGCTTCCTTAACAAGTGCTCTACCGACCTAGCTAAACCGACCCTAAAACAACTATATTTGCGTATTTCTTTATATTTTTCATTTTACGAACAATGAATTCTCATCTTTTTGTTTTGAAACATCCAACGAAGTGAAATAAATATTCGCGCCAATTCGCCAGCTTGAAGTATCGTTAGGGGACAGAAAGCCATTTTTTATGTAGAACGCCGTTAAACCCTTCGGTTAAAGATTAGGGAATTGTTGCTGAATTGCTTGGGACACCAAATCAGGGAAGGATTTATGCAGAACATGAGGGGTGGGAGGAGAGACTCCCTTATCCTAAAGTTGGCTTTATCAGCTCTTCTTAAACTTGGTATTCGTGATTCTCTTGCACATGCGCACAAACAAATCCTGACAGATTCGCGGACGCGCTTTAAATTTGGTTTGGGATTTAACAGAGGAGGCATTGATTATATGCAACGTCACACTTTGTCAAGTTGCATATGCAAATTTACTGATGCACAGTTTGCACTGTTTATGCAAAATTGCACAGCCTTTGTGCAAATTGCTAACATAAAACAAAGAAAAATGTTTTAAGTAAATTTTGTAAATGCACAAACACATTGATTAAATACACATTGATTAGAATGAATGAATGTGACTTCATTCAAGGCAACTATCGAATTGTCTGAGCAAATTTAAACTCATAGATAGATAGATAGATAGATACGTCTTACTCGTGTGGAGAGTTGGTAAATTTATTAAGCAGAGTTTAGCGGGTTTGAATTCAGATTTTTTCTTTTCCTAGACTGGTTACCTAGCTAAATTTAAAGAACCTAGTGTGCGCTACTATTAACTCATAGCTGGAGGGAGTGGTTGGATGCATACCGTTCTCTAGGGTATTAGTGCTATGTGAAATGCAAAGAGCCTTGTTGAGGAACTGAAATCGGGTAAAGAACCCATACATACATACATACATACATACATACATATTATTATGGAGATAAGAAAGATTGATAGATAGATAGATAAATAGATAGATATTATGAACAAAGATAAGATAAGATAAGATAAGATAGATAGATAGATATTATTATGAACAAAGATAAGATAGATAGATAAGAACAGAGGAGAGAAGATGGATAGTTAGATAGATAGATAGAAAATATAAGATAGATAGATAGATAGATAGATATTATGAACAAAGATAAGATAGATACATAGATACATAGATAGAAATTATGAACAGAGGAGAGAAGATGGATAGTTAGATAAATAGACAGACAGACAGACAGACATATAGATAGATAGATATTATGAATAAAGGAGACAGGATAAATAGATACGTAGATAGTTAGACAGATTCTCAAAAATATTTAGCAGCCTTTTAAAAATATTTAGATTTTCTGATGTTTTGGATGCAGGGACCTATCTGATTTTAGAGTAAATTTAAATATGCAAACACAATCACATATCCAAAATCCACGATAGATAGATAGATAGATAGATTCTCAAAAATAGATTTATATAGTGAAAGAGAGTGAAAGAAAGAGAAAGGTTTTGTTATCATCTATGCTTTTTAAAACCTACTGGTTGTCATAAAACATATCTTCTGAAAATAAGGAGATACTATTTTACTCAGTTGTGCAGCGATTTATATGTCCATAAAACCTATTTGATATTTCGGCCCAAGTATCCAATAGGCACCCCAAATCATCAACTTAATGAAAGTTTCACATTTTAACTCATCACCGGTAACTTCCGCTTCCATATTTTTGTTAACAAATGATTTTAATCAGAAGTTTATGAAGATGTTGAACTTACGATAAATCAAATAAATAGATGGCTGGTACACGTAATAAAATTAAAATTCAATAGCAAAATCTTTTTTTGAATAAATACTTTTTAATCAGAATTTTATGAGTATTTTTCAACACTTACGATAAATTTAAAAAAAAAACGAAAGACGCTTTTAGACTGAAATAGTTTTTTTTTCTTAATCAGAAGAGAAATGCAATTATGTTTATTTAGATAAAAATTCAGTTTTTATTTCCAAAATATTTTTTATGTTTATTTAAATAAAAGGATGCTGTTCAGAAATAGTATTGCACAATTTGTAATATTTGTTTTTGTCAGATACAATATAAATTTTTTTAAATTCTTGGAACACTGTTCAGTCGATATTGTTTGATGAAGAAAAGGAGGAAAAGGTGAAGCTTGTTTCGGTAAATTATTTTGTCCTTAAAAAACCTTTGAAAAACATTTTATTGCCTCTTATAAACAACAGATTTGCATTTAGATTCTCACACGGCTGATTTGTCTCATGATATATATATATATATATATATATATATATATATATATATATATATATATATATATATATATATATATATGTGTGTGTGTGTGTGTGTGTGTGTGTGTGTATGTGTGTGTGTGTTTGTGTTATCTGGTGTGTCTTGTATCGTTTCCTGTGAGCGTCCAAGGGTGGTCATGTCCTCGGGCTTAGGTTCACGCTATTAGGCATGGTCTCCCTTCAATAGTAGTTTAACAAAAATAAAGTTTTTCTTTTACTTATTCTTTATAACTTGTACCTACTATTGATAAATAAATTTCTTATTTCTTATTTCTTAGAAGGTAACAGCTAAGTATCGAACTCACTACCTTTGTAATGAAATGCATGTTCAATTCGTTAACCATTGCTCCATGGAACGGTGACCCGTTAGTACTGGTATTGATGATTTTGAAGTTGTAGGATTATTATTAGTGGTAGCGTTGGTGGATGAGGAACTTATTTGCTGTGTAGTAATGATTGAATTCTTGATAGCGGAAGAATGAGCGCTACGACCGATAAAATCGTCATTAATATCGACTCGGCAAAGAAAGTCAAATGTTGATTTGTGCCGTTTGCTACTCCATTTTATCCGGCTAATTCACACGCTGCTGGCCGATAAGGATTATCCAGGAAGATGAATTGTCCGTTAAAACGACGTATTACCACACATAGTCAAATGGAGATTGTCAGGAGACTAGGTTTATTTCTTATGATTAGTTGTTAAGGAAACGATTGAATCTAAGGGAGCTTTTCTGATAGCGACCTGAAAAGGAAGGGAACGGCAACTGAGAAGATGGTAGGCGGTGTCTTGGTGGGCGGTCTCGTAGCTGGCGAGAACTAGGCAAGTGGTGTGTCTGAAATTAAAATTGAAGGAACCAGAAAGTAAGAATGATAAAACCAAAGACATGTAAAGGGGATAGAAGGGAGAGAAACGAATGTATATACTTACCAACCCTCCCCACAAGGATGCGAAACAAGGTCAATTTCTTCAGCAGACTTTAACAGGTTTGAATTCAGAGTTTTGTTTTTCCTAGACTAGTTACCTAGCTAAGGTTAAAGAGCCTAGTGTGGACTACTATTAACCCATAGCTGGAGGGAGTAGTTGGATGCATAACTTTCCCTAGAGTATTAGTGTTATGTGAAATGCAAATAGCCTTGTTGAGATTGAAATCGGATCGGCGAGCCCTTTTCAAACCAAAAACAGAAATAGCGTAAGAAAAAAAGATTAATTTGTATGTTTTCAGAAAGAACGGTAAGATGAAGAATTTAAAAGGACATTTTTTGTAAATATCCGATGAATTATTTAATAAAATCTGATCTGTATATTGCGGATATAGCGTATATGTTCTGTGCAAATATTCCTTTTTTTCTTTTTATTTGTTTGTTAAAGGAGGAGTTATTTAGTTAATACTAGCAGCGGCTAGGTAGAGGGCTATTTTATAAAGTTAGTCCCGCAGGTCCATTATTACTGAATTGTGAGTTGAATCCTCGGGGGATGCCCAATTTAAATCCCAATGTAAAAGAAATAGACCTTGCATTGATCCAGCTACTCTGAAAAGAAATGTTAATGTCTACTATCTAAAATATTAAATGAATGAAAAAATTCCATGCTGTTATCATTTAAATGTTATTTTTTAATTATCTTCACGAATATAAATCAAATCTCTATTATTTTTGCTCAAAAACCAAGCCCTGGTGATATTTAATGTGTATATATATATATGTACTTTGTCGTTAATTGTTTTATTTTCGAATTTTCCTCCGGACATACATATACACAGAACTGCCTTTTATATATGTATAGATGGAGAAGTCTAAAAGTATGAGTATACATAGATATTTGAGGTTTAAGGACTGCCTCAAGGACATTCTGAAGAATATTGATATTGCTGTGGATGACGGTGAGAAGAGGTAAATGTCAACTAATTTTCGCGATAACGTCAGTTTTTTCGTCTGGAACGCCACAACAACCATCAGCTCCCCACTTTACCACATAGATCCAATAATAAGCTACTCATGCTTGTAATAGACCTGGCAGGATAGCCATCATCTACCGGTCTGTGAAAGAGTTTGAGTCTAACTGAATTAAACAGCAAAAATTGAAGCGGGCTATTAGAAATGGTGATTTTCAGTCCAGTAATATTCAAAATGAAGAAGTTCCAACATGTAGTTTATGTGGAAGAGTATGTCTCTCCAGGACTGGGCTGGTGAATTATCTGAGAAAACACCATGATGCAGTGTCAAATGCTACTGGCACTCAAGTATGAAAAAAAGGAAATGGTCTTATTCGTGCACGAGTTGATATTTAGGCAACTTTACTTATGCACATTTAGTTGCAGCGATACAGAAATTCTGTGTTTGTCTACAGAGATTCAATGCTAGGGAATTTGCTTATAGATAATGCCTAATAATATCCGTTTTGGTTGTATATTATTCTACTAGAAAGAATAACACCCTAGAATAAATGTAATGATATATCTATCTCGATCAAGGAATTTATATCCACTGGAGTTTAAGGTATATACGAGACACAGCTATATAAGCCACTTTATTGAAGTGTGAAATATTAGGAAACCAACCGGATTTCACATTAAATCTTGCTGCTGCTTCGTCCATTTAAATAAATAGATATTTGCTATTTCTTTAAATATAATAACACTTTGAATTATGTTTTTGGTTTTAATAATAATTACAGCATATCTTATTGCAATTTTCTCGTAAAATACTATAAAAATCCAGAAAACGGATATTACCAAACGTGAAAACGGAAAAAAATTACCAGAATTGGAAATGGAATTAAGAAAAAATTGAAACGGAAAATTGTGGGCCCTATATTGGACTGCAGTGTTTGCGTCATTTGTTTAACAAATCAAAAATTGTTGAATAAAAATGTTAAGATCAAATCTTAAATCTTCACCATTTACACTTGTATCATTATAAGGACTAGCAACAGAAAACACCCTCCAGGCGTCGTAAAAATTAGTTTTTGAAAGACATTACTTGAGAGGGTGGGGGTTAAAAATTCCATGTCAGAGGTTTGTATCATAAGTAAGTAAAATCTTCATATTTATTAAAGGAGTAAAAAAATAAATAAAACAATTTGAAATGAAAACTGAGCCCCGTCCCTCTCAAATAAAATGTTGCGTTCATGTAATAATCAAACAATTATTTTGAATATTTTCCACATCAATTTTACACAAAATCGTAGGTATTTATTTATTTGTAATTCTTTTAGTTAACTACTTGTTACTGTAAAAAAAAGGACGAGAGTAAAAAACAATTTTTAAAATTGCTTACTCAAATTTTGGGTGTATATAGCATAAGAACATTGTGATGTAAGCTGTGACGTATAACTATGACGTAATTTTTGTTCCAGACAGAAATACAGACAATCTCCATTATTAATAGATAGTTTCCAATTAACATTAAAAAATGATGGACATATCTTTATATCTGAGAGCCAAAAAATAATTTAAGATAAGTAAATTCAAATAACAGAAAAAAATAATTCGAAATATCTATAAACTATATTTTAACTATCAAGAATCCAAATACACAGAAATGAGTGAATTGCTAACCATCACTGATTTAAAAAATATATAAATATTGAAAACAGTGTTCCGATGTAATATGGTTATTGTCGTTGAAAATGGACTCGGCCTCTAAAGTTCAAATACTTGACGAGGCTGATTATATTTCACATCGTGCTAATACCATTTGGAAAGGTATGCATCCAACTCTTCTCTTTCAATCTATGGGTATATAGTAAGGATGGCTGGGCTCTTTAATATTGGGTTTTCCACCAGGAGAACGAAAACACTGAATTCAAAGATGTTAAACTCCGCTCAAGAAATTGACCATGTGCCACGTCCTACTCGTGTGGAGAAGGTATGAATACATAAATTAAGAAATAAAGAAGACGGAGTGGTCTATATTCGGTATCAAGGGGGCAGTAATGGAATTTATAGCTCATTTCGCTAGCGCTAGACCAAATAGATTTTTTGCTGAGGGGGAGCGTCACACCTACCGTCATCTACCTACTTACCGCGCAGACAAGATTGCTTAATCTGTGCTACTCAGGCGCTGAGTTGGCGGTAATCGGTATTGGAATATACTTCATCCATATTCCTTATTTGGTTTAATTCAAAATGAGTTTTTTTTTCAATTATTAAAACATTGTGAGTCTTATATGTCCTGAATATTTAACTGTCTGTCTGTCTGTCTGTCTGTCTCTCTCTCATTTCCTCTGTCTGTCTCTCTCTCTCTCTCTGCTCTGTCTGTCTGTCTGTCTCTGTCTCTGTCTCTATCTCTCTATCTCTCACTTCCTCTGTCTCTCTGTCTCTCTCTCTCTCTGTCTATGTCTCTCTCTCTCTCTATTTCCTCTCTCTCCTCTCTCTCTCTCTCTCTCTCTCTCTCTCTCTCACTTCCTCTCTGTCTGTCTGTCTCTGTTTGTCTCTGTCTGCCTGTCTGTCTGTCTCTCTCTCCCTTCTCAAAATCAAGCGTCCTGGAGTTTTTTTTTCTATTGATATTCTTTCTTTGTTCCTCTACATTTTTTTCTTGTATTTTCCCCCTCAATCTGAACCTTTTAAATTTTGATCTTTGCATTATTTGACACCCAGGTCTCAGGTTGCTTACGTCGCTTCACTGTTTTTAAATGGTTGTTCATCGAAGTGCAAAACAGGGTCAATGAAGCATAAATTTCTGATCTGCTGGGAACCGGTGGGTTTTTTTAACGTGAATTCACCATAAGATTTTTTTTTCATATCTCATT
>CM042143.1:111199307-111211807 GCA_023376005.1 Doryteuthis pealeii | reverse complement strand
AAAGCATTAAGCGAAACTTTTAGTAGGTTCGTCTGACTCATTAGATTTATCTTTATTATTTGCTCTACTTAAGTATTGAGCACTTTTTACTTATTAGCTTTAGTCTCCTGGCGGTTTTGTATGAATATATATATATCTTATATATATATATATATTTATGCATATAAATTGTTGAATGAATATATATATCTTATATATATATATGCATATAAATTGTTGAATGAATATATATATCTTATATATATATATATGCATATAAATTGTTGTTTTTTTTTTTCCAAAATATTGTACCAATAGATTATTTTTTGTTGGTACTATTATCTTGGTCTTTTCCTTTTTCCAAAAATTCTTTTCTTCCCGGTTGGTGTTTGGTAGTATATTTTTACAATCAAACTATTTGCTGGGTTTTTTCTCACCGCGAGGATTTACCAATAAGTTTGGTATATTAATTATATATATATATATATATATATATATATATATATATATATATATATAGTAGTCTTGTTCTTTAAAAAAATTTCAGAATGTTAAAATATACATTATAAAAAAGTTATAGATATTATTATAATAGGGATGGTTAAATCCTACTTAACGGACATAAATTCCACCATCATATGTCACCACGCCGAAAGAAAAAAAACCTAAAAATCAAGGAATTAACCGAATTTAATGAAATTTTCAGTGTTGATATATTAATGAAAAAACAATATAATGCACCTGTTATTATATTTGAAAACTCTTACATTTTTTCAGATCAGTTAACTTTAAACTACGTATCTTTGAGGCGTAACACAGATTCACAAACATACAAGGTTCAAAGTTAATTGACCTGAAAAAATGTAAAAGTTTTTTTAAATAAAATAACTGATGCATTATATCTTTTATTCCTTAATGTATCAACACTGAAAATTTCATTAAATTCGGTTAATTCCTTGATTTTTGGTATTTTTTTCTTTCGGTGGGGTGACATACGATGCTGGAATTTATGTCCGTTAAGTAGGATTTAACCATAGATATGTTGTGTCTGCCTGACTGTAACTGAACTACTTCACCAAAGATGTCACAATTCCCTTAGTTATTTACGTTGTATTCTCAATTAGTATAAAAAAATCATTATTTAATCTTAATTAGCCTGTTCTTTAATTGCAATGTCTCTATTAAAGTCTGATTTTATATTTACCTCAAAACAGTTCAGGTTATTAATGCATTTAAAATCCTGTAATGTGTGTTTTAATAAGATTCTAAGAATTATGGGTTTACTAAGATTTTTAGGTGCATATATTATAAGGAATAGATAATTAGCATAACAGTATCAACAAGACCGGTTTTCAAAAATAATTAGTAATATTATTGTTTCATTTTCAAATATCAAAAGCAATCCCATCTATAATATATAGGAATCAATAAAAAAAACTAATCTTTTTAAATGCGTTCTTATTTAGTTTTGTTAGTCTTTATAATTTAATATAATATACTATTACATTAAAACTTGAATACTTGCACCTGGAGGGAACATATTTTTGTTAGCAAATGAAAAATATATTTGAACAAATACATAATAGATATCACACAGTCATGTTGTGTGACGGCTATAGAAAGAAACCGATCTCTTTTGAGTTTTATTCAATGGCAAATCAACCTCTGTGGGTCATTTAATGCGAGAACTGGTCTCTTTTAAAGAATTACTAGCTGAAATAAATTTATAATAGCCAAATAAGAATTTTTCTCACTTATTGTATATATATATATATATATATATATATATATATATATATATATATAGATAGATAGATAGATAGATAGATATAGAAAGATAATATATATATATACATACATATATATATATATATATATATATATATATATATATATAGATAGATAGATAGATAGATAGATAGATAGATATAATCGGAAACACGTTTCGTGTACTGTAGATTCGAAATAAATAGAAAAAAAAAATTCAAACGTCATGCGGACCTTTTTTTCACTATAATAGGCATATATATATATATATATATATATATATATATATATATATATATATATATGTGTGTGTGTGTGTATGTGTTGTGTGTGTGTGTGTGTGTGTGTGCGCGTACATATGAATACACACACACATATATATGTAATATATATAATATATATATTATTATATATATATATTGTGTGTGTGTTGTGTGTGTGTGTATATACACACACACACACACACACACACACACACACACACACACATATATATATATATATATATATATATATATATATATATATATATATATATATATATAAAGATTGATAGATAGATAGATAGATAGATAGATTGCAAAATGAAAGTAAAATATTAAAGAAATATGTCGAATAATGAAAACTCAGGCAAACATTTGAAATAAACATCAGTTTTGGAGTTTCGTTTGTGGCATTTAGTTATGTATAAATGTTTATGTTATGGAAGACCCATGAAACTCTTGAAAGTATGCCGAGCACGAACACAGAAATTATCATCATTTCTTTAATGAAACAATTTTAGTGCTCGTTAAAACAAACTTGCCATTAAATATTCATTCGCTGCCAAATGTCATCAAAACTGACAACATAATAAATATCGAGTCAGTTTCAAGTCTTATTGATTTTTACCCTTCATGTTTTTATCGTTTACTTTCTGCTTATTACCACAAGGCAAAAACTTAGTTTTCTATTCTTTCATTATTTGGCAGAAACATGCAGAATATTTCAAATATTCTATATATTAATACCCGTGTTTCTTAATTATACGACCGTTTTCACTTTGCAACACCCTCTGGGTAAAAATGAGACCATCCACGTCGTCCAAGATCAAATGCAAAAATGTATTTTTTTTTTGTTCTTGCCTAATCTTTATAAGTTAATCTGTAAGAAATTTTTTTATAATGCTTATGTATATATTAATAATTGTGTTTCTTAATTGTACCACCGTAATCATCTTGCAACACCCTATGGGTAAAAATGAGATCGTCCAAATCGTCTAAGATCAAATGCAAAAATGTATTTTTTTGTTCTTGCCTAATCTTCATGAGTTAATATGTAAGAAAAATGTATATAACGCTTATTTATATATTAATAATTAGGTTTGTTAATTGTACCACCGTAATCATCTTGCAACACCCTATGGGTAAAAATGAGACCGTCCAAACCGCCCAAGATCAAATTCAAAAATGTATTTTTTTGTGTTTGCCTAATCTTCATGACTTAATCTGTAAGAAAAAAATATATACCGTTTATTTATATATCAATAATTGCGTTTCTTAATTGCACGACCGTTATCATCTTGCAACACCCTCTGGGTAAAAATAAGACCATCCACATTGTCCAAGATCAAATGCAAAAATGTATTTTTTTTGTTCTTGCCTAATCTTCAGAAGATAAGAAAAAAATCATATAACGCTTATCTATATATTAATAATTGTGTTTCTTAATTGTACGACCGTTATCATTTTGCACCCCTCTCTGGGTAAAAATGAGACCGTCCAAACCGTCCAAGATCAAAAGCAAAAATGTATTTTTTGTGCTTGCCTAATCGTCATGAGTTAATCTGTAAGAAAAAAATATATATACCGCTTATCTATATATCAAAAATTGTGTTTCTTAATTGTACGACCGTTATCATTTTGCACCCCTCTCTGGGTAAAAATAAGACCGTCCTAATCGTCCAAGATCAAATTCAAAAATGTATTTTGTTGGTGCTTGCCTAATCTTCATGAGTTAACATGTAAAAAAGAATTATATAATGCTTATCTATATATTAATAATTGTGTTTCATAATTGTACGACCGTTATCATCTTCCAGCATCTTGTTAAAAAGGAGAACGTCCAAATAGTCAAGAATTTATGCAAAAATGTAAATCCTGATTATCTGCTTAATAAGTTAATTTGGAAGAAAATACACCATATATTCATCTTCACTTTCCTAAGATAACAGCAATTCAATATGTCACAGTAAAACCTTCACTATTAATTGTCTGTATTTCATAGATTAGCTTTGATGTGAATAATTTTGATTTTTCGGGCTGTTGGCCTCTTCTTTGTGTGGTATATATAAACTCAATGTTCGGGCCACTGATCCTCGGGCCTTGTTCAGGTGTTACCTGTTTACCTTAAACCAAAATCATCATCAGACGATAAACCTGAGTTCGAACATGGTTTTGGAGCTTTAATATCAGACGAACCTAGCAACATAAGCGGTTTATAAATGTAATGGCATTTTATGCTGCTAGGAGCGTCCTGATTAGTGGTAACGATATTAAAGCCCCGAAAACACGTTTGAAAGAAAAAATATAATGAAAAAGAAAGAAAGAAAGAAGAAAGAAAGAACAAAAGAAAGACATAGAGTAGGAGAATAATAGAGAGAGGGTGAGCGAAACATTTCAATCGAACGTAATGAAGATGAAAAGGAAAGAAAGAAAAAAGAACGAGAGAGAGAGAGAGAGAGAGAGAGAGAGAGAGAGAGAGAGAGGGGGGTTAAATCTAGATTATTGTACTTGGTACATATTGAACTAAACCAATAGCTCTTAAGTAAACATATCAAACGATGTAATAATTATGTTATCATACTGTAGTATACTGTAGTATATCCACATGCCCTACTAGTTTTAAAAGTTTTCACGGTCTCATTACAGGAAGACTTGTTTAGCATCTTATATATTAATATTAATCTAAAATCATCTCGATGGACTGCTGTAGACTGATTACCGATCATATAGAAATCTTATCTTTATCATAAAATAAATCAAGAATTCTTCCAAAAAGTTGCCATGTCAGTGCTACTATATGACAATACCACTTGGATTTTGAAGGAATGGTTGGATTTACACAAAGATGCTGCGTGCTGTTCTGGACAAATCCTGCAAGAGAACCCCTAAAAAGTAACTGTGTGACCACTTGCCTCCTATCACACAAACCACCCAAGTAAGATGAAAAAGATACACTGGACACTGCTTAAGAAGTAAATGTGCACTAGATTGGCCGATCAGCAAAGATGTAGATTGATAATCTCTCTATGGATACTGGATGTTGTGAGGAGGACCTGCCAGGAGCGGTAAACGATAGGAACGGGCACAGAAAGCGTAAACGCAACGCTCTCCTATATAAGGGATGGAGCACTATATGGCGGCATTTACATACAGAGGGATGTGTGTGTTGAAAACAGTTAAGATCCCCTTCGCATTCTGTGGGGGACTATAGCCTTAGCGGTTAAGGTGTCTGACTGATGCTGAACCGATCGAATTTCAATCTCTGCTGTAGGTAGCTTACAAATGTCTAGCCACACTGAAGAGACTTGATAAGTGGAAATACGTGTCTGTGGATGACTATATATATATATATATATATATATATATATATATATATTATTCATATTTTGTTTGAAGGCAATTACAATGCGTATATTGCATAAAATTCGATAATTATAAAAAATAATCATGACAAGTGAATCTCGGCAAAGAATTGTTCGGTGCGTAGAACATCGTACAGACTGTTTCACACACCGAACAATTCTTTGCCGAGATTCTTGTCATGATTACTTTTTAAATTATCGAATTTTATGCAATATACGCATTGTAATTGCCTTGAAACAAAATATAAATAACAATATATACTTTATTCAACAATGCTTCTAAAAACAAACATCCAAAAACCCTATATATATATATATATATATATATATATATAGAGAGAGAGAGAGAGAGAGAGAGAGAGAGAGTCATGGTAATCCATGCTTCCACTTCGACAATGATGATGCTGCTGCTGATGATGATGCTGTTACTTCGTTTTCGGATATTCTAGACTTAATCAAAGTCAATTCGCTAGGTGCAAATATTTGGGAAAGACATAGAGAGAATACTTAACATGTCTATACTTAGGGGTTCTATGTAAGAAAGTTCGGGACTGGTTGTGCTAGAAAATCTTCATATCAATTCAATCATATATTTGTCTATATTCCCTTTAGAACATTTCCCTTGGGTAAACCGCATGCCGACGAAGACGCTATTTCTATTCGTGGAAAGGCTGCCTGAACCTTTCAACTGACTCTGCCTTCAGTTGGGTCGTCACAATCTATTGCATGTTATCAACAATTCCTAAATAGCGATTTTGGAACTCGGCTTTTATTTCAGGGACGAGAGAATTGTCTCAATGAATCATACTGAGGAGTTAAGGGGACAATGGTACCATTGGGATAATCTTTTGAGACAAAAGCCGTTAACATAAACAGTTATTGGAAGTAAATTAAGTTTGGTTTGATTTCTTTGTTTAATGGTATATCAAACTTCGTGGCTTATTCAAAGCGAAAACCATCGCTGCTTGGCTGATTGGTTGGATTTTACGGCATGTCAACCCTTCTTGCGTTATTTAATACCGAAGACGTTTTTTTATTAATTTTTGATGGACATTCAATTTTTTTTAAACAAACTTTTTTTTAACTCAATTAAAAAAAAAATATTTAAACTCTTTTTTTTTATTTAACCCATAGATGGGATTTAAATAGGTGCTACTGTTATATATTGGCATCAAATTCTAATATGTTATATAAGCGGCCTCATTCAAATTCACGACCCTACTTCGTGTATCTGTATACGTTGCGGGTATATATGGTCACGTGTGATTCGAACCCTGACTGCCAGGGTGACAGGCGGCATTCTAAGCCTGGCAGTCAGGATTCGTATTACACACAGAGCAGTCTCCTGTCTATAACTCTGCTGATGCGACATAATATGCAGAAATGTACATACAGAGATCGACTTTTCTCGATTTGTTTGCGCCTTTACATTTGAACTGATATGCTCGCCTAATTCATTAATTATCAACTAATTAATTTTCAATTAGGTATGACTTCAATTATGCATTTATTCTCCCAAATTGTCGGCTATCGCCATCTCAAAACAGACTGATATATATATATATATATATATATATATATATATATATATATATATATAGAGAGAGAGAGAGAGAGAGAGAGAGAGAGAGAGAGAGTGGGGTATTTTGACTTACGAGTTTAATTCGTTCTGCCCGTGGCTCAATATTTTGTTTATTAAATTAATTTTACCCATTGATATAAACGGAAATGCCGTTAATCTGACCCCTCCCCCCAAAAAGAAATTTTTTATTATATTAGCACTACATTATATTATAACATAATGACATAATATATAATGAATTATACGCTGTAATATTTTTTAAAGATTATTTATGCATAATATTTTAGTTGGCGTAATAAATTTGGAAGCTTAATTGTTTTTGATGATTTTTTTAGCATTAGCGTATCTGAAGCTCGCTTCTACATCAAATTCTAGGCGCATGTAAGTCAAGGCACCACTGTATATATGGCTGGAAAAAATTGTATGTAAAACTTAGAAAGAAAGAACTCTAAAGTTATGTCCTAAAGTAATTTTTAACTCATAAAATCACATCTTCCCACAAACACCATTTCAAAACAGTGAAACAAACATTGATAGTAAACGATAGAAAAAGGAGGAACTGATAATAAAACTGACCCCGACATCAAATATCAATAAATGTTTCAATAAATATCATTGTTCGTGAAGAACGCATTTATATATTCAAGTTTAAATTTCGTACACTATTCCACTAAGATGGCGTACGTGTTCATGCGCATGCGCGAAAACTTTCTCTAATTTGCTCACCGCCAGACAACTCCGCTCAACTCCGCTCATTAATTCAAACTTTGCCATTTCAAATTTAATGTCATAAAGCCATTTGATTGTGGGGTCTGCAACGAGAATGCAGATAATAGAAATCCATTCAGTGAAGTAGGGAAATGCATTTCGAAGGCAGAGTCAATTACGCCATTCATTCAGGACGGAGGCTGAGGTCGTTTCCCTCCTCAACGGCAAGATACCTATAACTGACGTCATCACCGTTTCCTTTTATGGACAAAGGTAAAGCTTAAAGGTGATAAGAGAGAATGCATCACATAAAACGCGCTCGTGTTAATAAAATTTATGTGAATATTTTATTTCTAATATGTTGCTTGAAATTTCGAATTCACTCACGACGTTTCCAAACTTTTAACCTCGAAGTACCAACATGGCGTCCAATCATTGACTTGGTATATTTTAGTTATCGTTCTTGAGGAACCCGAAAGAAAAATATCCGATAAAACTTTTACGACAAACTTTTCCATGTGCAGTAAATCTGTTGGTTTTACTAACAGGAAAATCGACTGCATAAAACAAGACATTTATTGGCAATATATCTGCGGGGCTTTTGACAAAATCATGCTAAAGTACTAAATATATATTTTGCCCTTAAACTATTATCGTGTCCATCTTATATCGTTGGCATCGAGAAAGAATAATCAGTATTATATCATTTGATTTGTCTTGCTGTTATTCTAGATTGAAAGGCATGTCATAAGAGATCGCAGTAATTCTAAGGTAAAGCGGATATTTCAATTATATATATATATATATATATATATTATATATGGGTATGTGTGTATACATATATATATATATATATATATATATATATATATACAATATATATATATGTGTGTGTGTGTGTGTGTGTCTGTTTGTGTGTGTGTTTGGGCAGCATTCTTCATTTATACATGTAGAATTAAACAACATGCACGTCTTCTGTTTAACAATTTTATTAACGATCTTTTCGAGCTTTCTGGCCAAATTTTTTTTACATTTGGATGGAATTAGTTCATCAAAGATCTTAGGATAAGAACTTTGGTGGACTCCATCCAAATGTAAAAAAATTGGCCAGAAAGCTTGAAAAGATCGTTAAAAATTGTTAAACAGGAGATGTAACTTTTGTTTAATTCTAAACACACACACACACACACACACACACACACATATATATATATATATATATATATATATATATATATATATATATATATATATATATATACTAGCCAAAAACATGCCCCCGGGCGGTGTAAAAATACGTTTTTAAAAGATATTGTTTGAGGGTTGGAGGAATTGAATAAATAAAAATAAAACGTTTAATATTTTTTAAACATTTACTCACTGAAAATGCATCGTATTCCCTTCACTGAACGGAAATATGAGTTTTGTTTTACGACAATAGGGACCTACAAAATATTTCTAAAAAGTTCTGATTTAATCATTATGAATTTTATGTTTAGAGAAAAATATAAAAATCATACGAGTTGAATACATTTTGTTCGGATTTCCTCAAATTAAATAAGTGGGGATCGATCAAGTAAAAAAATACATTTCCTCTCTTAATATATTTAAAAAAACTATTTTAAACATAAATTTATCTAAAGATGAATAAATGTGGACATTTTCGTGAAAATTTGATAATTAATTGATTTTTCATAGAATTTTGATATTTTCATGTTGCAATAATAATCTTATTATAATGGATATTGTGTATTTGTCTGTCTGTAACCGAAACTATATCACTACTCAAGTCACAATTCCCTTTGTTATTTACGTCAAGTTCTCCATGATTTTATTTATATTTAAACCTCAATTACCAATAAAATTGTTTTTCATTATTAATACTGTTGGTCATACTATTAACATGCAATTACATTTATATATACAACAAAAAAGTGGTTTATAGTGTGAATGGGAAGGCTAATTTACATATTGATATCAAAAATTTGATTTTAATCAATATGTGCTTAGTATTATTTGTTTCTAATTGTTTGGTTTTATCTTAATGAATATAAGTAAAAATCTTGGGAATAAATCTTAAAAGAAATTCATTAACAAGACGAAATAACTGCCATTTTATTCTTTACTTCTTATTTTAACTAAACAATTAAATTACGAAAATTTAGCAATGAAAGATGAGAGTGATGGAAGAGTAAGTTTTTGTTGTTCTATTTTTCGATTATACCCCCCTCTGTTTCAAACCTTTTTATCGGGATTCTTATTTAGTTTCATCAGCCTTTCTAATTCAGTATACTATTTTATTACATTAAAACTTAAATACTTGCACCCGGAGGGTGCATATATTTGCTAGTGACTATAAATTAAATACTAGTTGATAAACTTACTCAATTACTAACTGTGGCATAAGCAATGTAACACCTAAACAACCGGAGGATATAGCAGCATAAACGTTGTGTTTATACATACCACAATAACGATGAGGACAATAGTCCGGAAAATTCAAAATTATTCCCATCAAACCTGATCTCAAAAATACAGACAAATAACAGCGAAGGTTTTATTGTGACATATTGAATTGCTGTTAGATCTTAGGAAAGTCAAAATGAATATATGGCGAATTTTCTTCCAAATTAACTTATCGAAATATGAAACCGGTACGCTTGAACGCAATTCCTGATTTTTCGCACGATTCACTCTATCATCTGACCAGGTAGACACAATAAATTATGATCACCTTTTATTTATCTATAACTTTCCCTCGGAAAAGAACCCAACCTAATATTAAAGATGGATGTCTTTCTCTGGCAAGGTGCAGGATTTAACGTACGCATCGCTAAAGAAAAGTTGTAAATAACGAATCGTTCAGAAATCTTATAGATGAGACACACTTATGATTTGTATTGATAATAGTATTGTTTCAACTGACTCTTCAGTCGCCTCTTCTGCTTTCGTATAAAACCCCAATCTCGGGACCCCAACAACCAACCACATTCGTACCACGTGGTTCTGCGATATGATGGTGTTGGGAAGAGAGAGAACGGAGAGAGGTAGATCGGGGGACTTCCACCCTTCCCATCTTAGCAAGAAAAATAATGTACAACTTAGTTCGGTTCGGTAACAATTTTTGTATCATTGATATATCTAAGCTACGATCATCCAACTGTCGTTAAGTATCGTTGGTTGTCGAATAATTCTTCTTCATAGATTATATTTTCTTTCTTTCTTTCTTTCTTCTTTCTTTTTTTCTTTCTTTGGGTCTCTTTCATGCTTTCTCTCCTTTTTTGTTCATTCTGCTTCTTTTATCATCTCATTCTCAATGTCCCTCCTCTTTTAATGCCTGCAGTTCTTTTTCATTTTTCAAATGTATATCTTCCTTGCATCATGTATTCTTCTTCTTCTTCTTCTTCTTCTTCTTCTTCTTCTTCTTCTTCTTCTTCTATTTTTTTATTCTGTTACCCTTCTTCTTCTTCTTCTTCTTCTTCTTCTTCTTCTTCTTCTTCTTCTTCTTCTTCTCTTCTTCTTCTTCTTTAAATCTCCTTAGTTTTATCTCAAGCATCTACCTTACAATCCAGTTTCTCATTTTTTTCCTTTATTCCATCCATTTCTTCCAGTTTACACTCTGCAAAATTTTCTTCTAAAATCCGTCTTCCTGTTGTCATCTATCTCTTTTGTTTTCTTATTTTTTCTTATTTAATTTATTTGTTTTATATTTTTTTTAGTTCTATTCTTTCATTTTGCTGTAAAAAAAATTAAGACAATTTCGTTTGGCAAGCGATCTAGAAAAAAGCAACCGGTCTAGGAGAAGGCAAGCGGGAGAATGAAAAATCTGAATTCAAACCTGTATGGTTTCAATTCTTTCTTTAATATCAATTCAATCTAGTCTTTTTTAAAAAGTTCTTTGGAAAGGATCCAACTACAATGGTTATTATGTGGAAACAACGTTTTGTGAAAGATTAGGGGAATTAAAGAATTAAAAATATACTTTTTTTTTTTTACCTAAAACAAATTGGTGAAATAGATTAAAAGTTGCTTTTCATAAATCTATTGCTTTTAAAGTTTAAACTGGATATATTGCAATGGCATCTACCTCCATTAATCTGGGTGTTTGTCGAGGTTGTGAGGGTGACGAATCACACTGGGCTCATAATATCCGAACGGTTCTCTCCGGAATATTCCTCTGTGGCTTGGGGCACGGTGTGAACTTGTTTGAATTTCGAGGTTCTCGCAACCTGAGCGAAATTATCTGGTTATTTACTGTGATCAATTGCAAGTTCACCTTTTCGCACAGCAAATGAATTTGGATTGATTTCGCGACGATATGACCCAATTCGAACTAATCTAGACTACGTTGAATGTACATTCACACTAAGCAAGTGAGAATTAAATCTAAATTTTGGATTGTAATGATTGGGAAAGTAATTAAAATTTATATGAATTATATTTTCTCGTAGGAAATTTCTTGTATTATAAATTTTAACTAAATTGGTTCATTTTACTACACAGAAGCAAAATTAATATTTTCTAATATCTGAACACAGTTTTTATAATATAAGAGCATGATTTATAATGTCTGACCAAATAATTATTTGTTAAAATATCTACAAATGAGATGCTATTGCTACCTGTATTTTGTACTATAATAATCTGTATAAGTTAAGTTTTTCATATCTTAATTTTAAGAAAATAACTTTGATTATATTACTAACTTTTAGAGTACCTACCACGACTTGAACTGAATAGGTCACGTGATATACTAGCACGTACCAAAATATTGGAAAAACCTTTGATCCCCCAAATATAATCTACCTAGCCCATCCGCACGAGTAGGATGGACATGGT
>CM042143.1:111144307-111196807 GCA_023376005.1 Doryteuthis pealeii | reverse complement strand
CGACACGAACCCACGACATTCGCGTTGTCTGCACAAACTTCCAACAATATAGCGTCAAAAGATGAAGATGCTTTCAGGTCCATTCTGACTCAGAGTGGGTTATATGTTAGGGTATCATCTAGGAATCAAATAAATATGTTTGAAAATGATTAGTGTTAGATAGGAATACTTGATATCTTAACTCTGTACAAAAAAACTGTTAAGAAACAACTACACAAACAATGTATATATACTGAACGCAATTCCCTAACCTCTAGGCGTAAGATAACCCTTGACGGATTGACATGCCACTAAAATCAATTAATCAATCATGGTTTTTAGACATGGGTATGACGTCTTTATATGAAAGGAAGATTCTGTCTGTTCGTATGTTTATTTGTTTGTTTGTAAAACAACATAGCGCACGTCCTTTTATAAAGGAAAATTGCTATAAACCAATAAAGATTAAAGTTCGATAAAATCCACATCCTATTTTTGTCCGAAAGGGCGTAAAAGAAACTTCTTACCCCTAATGTTCTATAAGAAACGTTAGGTAAGTATATAATAAGGGTATAATTCAATTATGTATTTTTAAAAAATAATAAATGAATGGGTAGAAATGGGTAAACCTTGTCTGTTGATTTGTTTACTATTGAGATTTATTTAAATGTTGAACTTGTTTATGTAGAATTTCAATGCTATTTCTATGTATATGCTGATTTTTAAATATCTACGAATATAAATCAAATCTTCATGATTTTTGCACAAAAAGAAATAACCAGTGATATTTATTGTGTATATATATTTACTTCATCGCTAATTGTTTTAATTTCGTAGTTTCATCCGGACAGGCATACATCCATCCATCCATACATACATACATACATACATACATACATACATATTGTATATTTTATATTGATCGCAACGTCTTATCAGGTGACTGCCACTCTTTCATCCATTGTCCCTTTGTGAGCTCGTCCATGGCTCGTTAATCCCGCCAAAGTCCTGCATATCCTAGAATATATCTGGCACACATAACGATCGGTGTTGACTGTGTCGACAGGTGTTGTATACTCATCATTGTCCTCATGTTGCGGATCATGCTGGGTCTTAGAGTGTGGGATGGTGGAGACAACATACATACATACATACGTACATAAATGCATACATATATACATCCTAACTACCCTTTATATATTTATAGATGTAGATAATGAATTTAATTTTTAACTTTTTTAATCACGAGCAATATCGGCTAGTTATGCTAGTTTTCGATAAATTGTTCAGCATTGTCCAAAACCAATGAATTGTATACTGTTAAAGTTTGAAACAGAGATTTAACTTTTCAGAAAAAAACGTCTGATTTCTAACCCTATGTAGTTGGGTACTCCAGCTAGTCTAATATACCAAGTTATATTATTCCAATCCAGTACGTATCAGATATTTATTGTTGGTGGGCGTTTCCATCAATGTTTTTAATACATATTTTTTTAGCTCTACTTTTTTTTCTTCGTCAGTCATATTGTGGGTATTAGTGATCGTTTCGTTGTGGCATTTATTGCATAACATAGTTTTGTTATTTCTAATGTGCAGATGTGACACCCATGAGATATGTGTTGTGGTAGCGATTTCAGCAATGAATTTACTCAGAATCTTCCACAAAAACACATTCTCTACAGTTGTACATTCTTCTTATATATCTAAAACAATACAGAAGCACAATTATTTTTCAAATCACCCTCACATTTAGTAAAACTTTTACCAGAATGTTCCACGAAAAAAGAACCTCAATCCACCTTCTGCCGGGTTGTATACTCTTCTTCTTCTTCTTCTTCTTCTTCTTCTTCTTCTTCTTCTTCTTCTTCTTCTTCTCTTCTCTCTCTCTCTCTCTCTCTCTCTCTCTCTCTCTCTCTATATATATATATATATATATATATATATATATATATATATATATATAAAGATTATCTAATGAGTCAGACGAACCTGCTATTAGTTTCGCATAAAGCTCTTCAGGGCTAAAATCTGACGAGCACTTTTTACTTATTAGCTTTCTCCTATGAATATATATATATATATATCTTATATACATATATATACATATAAATTGTTTTTTCTTTTGGCCAAATACTGTACCAATATATTATTTTGGTCCTTTCTTTTTTAAAAAATGTTTTTTCTTCCTGGTTGATGTTTGGTAGTATATTTTTACAATCAAACTTTCTGCTGGTTTTTTTCTCTCCGCAAGGATCTACCAACACGCTTGTATATTAAATTATATATATATATATATATATATATATATATATATATATATATATATATATATATATATATATTTAATTTTTTTTGAAGGCGTAATAATGCACATTATGTTTAAAAAACATATTTAATTTATTTTTTTTTTTCTTAAAGAAATAAATTAAATATGTTTTCTAAACATAAATGTGCATTATTACGCCTTCAAAAATATATTATTACATTTTAATTAATGCTTCGAACTCACTATAAAAATGATTTAAAAATCTTTATATATATATATATATATATATATATATATATAATATATATATATATATATATATATATATATATAGTAAGGAAAGAGGATTAGATATCGGCCATATTAGCAGTTATAAATTTATTTCCACCCTTATGTATATGTATATACACATATGTAAGTAAGAAAAATGGAAGTGAATCCGACAATTATGCTGAAAGATAAATGTAAAGAAAATGTTGTACGCATAAAAATTATTTATTGAAATGCCGACGTGTGTTTCCAAAAGACACAAAAAAGTTTTTCGAACACATCCAAATTCTTTGTATTCACATCGTTTTATTTTCAAATATAAAAATACCCTGCCCTGAAGAAGACACCTTTTTGTATACTTAAATTTTATGTTTCTCTATTATTATTATTATTTTATTTTATTTTGTATTTAAAATAATACTAAATAGGATACAATGTATACAAGGACAAACTCTGGGTCGAAACACGTGTCGTCATTTCAATAATGTTTATCCTGACAACATTTTCTTTCCATTTATCTTTAAACATATACACATATATATGTGCTTCTTCATACCGCTCGGTCTGAAGAAGCCCATGTATACATACATATACATATGGGTGGAAATTAATAACTGCCAATATCACTGACATTTCGACCTGTTTCTTTATTAAATATATTCCTCTGTGTATAACCACAGGTTTATTCTACATTGAACTCTCAGCTTGCACTATAAAAAAATTGATAATTCTGTTTTTAAAAAAGGCTCAAGTTAGAATAATTCCTTATACCAACTAATCTCGTGTTATATTATATATATATATATATATATATATATATATATATATATATATATATATATATATATAATATATATATATATATATATATATTGCGCACTTATGATTGGCAAGAAGATTTGGCGAGTTTTATGTGTGGTGTGTCCGGTTGGCCTAGGGGTAGAGTCTCTGACTCTGCATACTGGGTTCTCCGGTTCGATCTCTTGTCGGGGGGAAATCTTAGGTATACACTGCTGATGAGACCAATTTAGGTCGAAACAAGTGTACAGTGTTCCACATGTCGCACAAGGTATTGCCGAATTTGCTTGTCAAGATTAATCGAATTATATATTTAAAAAATTATCTCCATAAAAATTAAATTACCTATATATATATATATTATATATATATATATATATATAATATATATTATAAAAAGAATGTCCGCAAAATGGAATTATGTATTCAGAAAAAAATGTATTCTTTTTATCTTACATATGCAACACGTGTTTCAGATCTTCTGGTATCTTCTTCAGGCTTTGGTCAATAATATTATTCTCTCTCTCTCTTTCTCTCTGACACACCCACACCCACACCCACACACGTGTGTGTGTATTATCTATATATTTCCTTTTTTTATTTATCAATACATTTTTGTTTCAAATTACTCAATCATGAAACATCTTTCAATTCTCTCTCTCTCTGTATCTCTGTATCTCTCCGTCTCTCTCTGTCTCTCTCTCTCTCTCCACACACACACACACACACACATACACACATAGTCATATCTGATGAATTACAACATAGCAGAAGCAGCAGCAGCAAAGCGTAGCTTCAAAATATTTGGCGCTTGTAGAAAAGAGGAAAACATTAGATCGCACTTAAAATATCAGTTTCAGTTCTGATGAATAATTTTGTGTGCCGGTAACTGTGATACATTCACATAATTGTCCATATTGCATTCCTTTAAGGGGATCATGCTGTATTTATGGTCAAAGAGATATGAGCACAGATCCTGGTTTTTGCTGAAGATTTCATTGTGAGTTTATGGCGAACCGTAACGCGGTATTTAGCGGGAAATGTCCAAATCTCGCGTGATTGTGATTCAAGCGGAAATTTAACAAGACTAGAATGTCATAACCTTTGGTCGTTACAAATTCCAATTTTTTTCTCTGCGTTTTCTCTTTGAGTTATTATCGGATTCCTTTGTTTGTTTCTTTATTTATTTATTTGTTGCCGTCCCAAATAATTTTGCGAACGAGATCCTAGATGTTCTTGACACAATATATTTTGGGTTATACGGGTGTGTCTTAAAATGAAAATGTTTTGTCTTGAGTTATAATGGATTAAGTTTTTAGTATTTATCAAAATAATTTAAAAAATATGTACTATTCATTTTCCCCAATTCTTCTTATCATATGGGTGCTAGGAGGCCGTGGCTGAGGGTCTACATGTTCTGAGAATGACGTTAAACTCTATCTGATGGTGGGGTTCCAGTTTTGGAGGTTTGGGGAATATGGAGCAACCCTTCATCACCATTGCCCCCTGGTCCATTCTAACCCAGAGTGGTAATACCTGTTAGGGTCCCATCTATGGGTTGAATAGAAAAACATGAGTTGATAAACAAAATTGTATTATGCATTAAGAATGAATTTATTTCACAACTTTGTCGGCATTAAATGACCCACCGAGGTTAATATGCCGTAAAACAAAACAAACAAACAAACCAAACAAACAAATCTATTCATTTTTTTCTTAAATGTCAGTACAGTAGGTACCACCAATTATCCCAGTGAAATTTACCTCCCCCCCATATTTAACACAATGAAACTTGCATAAAGGTTAATATTATCTTGAAAAGTATTGTCTATTCGAAATAAGAAACACTAAACAAACTCCTGATTATACTTTTAAAAATTATGGAAATAATGAAAATTATGTACGAAAAACAATATTTACATTTTTGCACCGTTAAATCAACTGAAATTTAACGTAACCAAAAACAAGTTATGAATAGAGGTTCTTTAAAAATTCTATGAAAATTCAATTAATGGTCGGATTTTCACAGAAATTTCCATGATTACTTACTTTTTATTGAAAATGTTTCTAAAAAAGTTTTTTTTTCCAAAAATATATTAGGGTAAATATTTTTTACGATGTCTACTCCCCTATTCTATTTTATGAAATATGAAAAAAATGAACCAACGAAAAAACAATTTTTACTTTTAGAGTTTGAATAATTATATCAAAAGATGTTTATAAGTTTCAATGCGAGAGTTTTTTTAGTAAAAGAACTATGAAAACAGAATTCTGATAAAAATATATATATAAAGACACTGAACCTATTGTAAAAAAAACGGACTATTTTACTTATTTTTCAAAATAACAGTGAGTAATTTTTCTTCAATCGGATAACTTGATCTTCGAATTAACTGTTTTTCTTTGTAACAACTCCTTATGTTCGTTATTTCTTTTTTGATTTAAAAAAAAGTTCGAAAATATCTACGTTTCTTCCTTCAATATGGCCAAACCTGATCACGTGACCTATTTTGGTGGTACCTACAGTACAGTCATGATACTATTTACGTCATTTTGATTTACGTCTTTTTCAAAGACACGTCGTTTTTCAAAAATATTGACATCTTAAAACCTTAAAATCTCTATAAAATACTATAATAATTACGTCGTCTCTCAAAATAGCTGTATTATTCATACCGCAAGATATTGTTAATTCCGAGTTGAATCGATTGTTTATGCTTTTTATTTACCGAAATGTACCGATCACGTAGGCTAAGATAAAGAAAATAGGCTAGGTTAGTGGTAGGCTTCAAACTTTACCGACATTTCCCGATTACGTTGCATATCATAAGCAAACTAGCCTAAGTCAGACCTAGGTCGGAAAATTGCATATAGATAATCGCTATTTCCACAGAACAAGTATATATATATATATAATATATATATATATATATATATATATATATATTATATTATATGAAGTGAACAAACAATGTGTTTGAAATGGCGAAGGCCGACAATTTTTTGGAGATTATGTGCTTAATTAAAGTCATACCTAATTTGTTAATTCATTGTTTATAATTAAATGAATTAGGCGTATATATCGGTTTAAATGTAAAGCGTAAACAAATCGAGAAAAAGTCGATCTCTGTAGGCTGAAATGTACATACAGTGATCGACTTTTTCTCTATTTGTTTACGCTTTACATTTAAACCGATATGCACGCCTAATTCATTCAATTATAATCAATTAATTAACAAATTAGGTATGACTTTAATTAAGCACATATTCTCCCATATATATAAATGATATGAAAATACACAATGCTGTTAAAATGAAAATATTTTATATCATATTCATAGCTAATATTGAACAATATTTCGATTTATAAAAATCATCTTCAGAGCTTGTTTTTAATTCGGACTCATCGAGAGAGAAGCTGAAAATAATTTAAATTCAAAACGAAAAACAATGATGTTCCAAAAAGCGTGCAAGTCATGCGATGACGAAACGATCGCATGACTTGCACGCTTTTTGGAACATCAATGTTTTCGTTTTGAATTCAAATTATTTTCAGCTCCTCTCTCGATGAGTCCGAATTAAAATCAAGCTCCGAAGGTGATTTTTATAAATCGAAATATTGTTCAATATTAGCTATGAATAAGATATAAAATATTTTCATTTTAACAGCATTGTGTGTTTTCATATCCTTTTATCTATACTTATACCGTCGGATTCATTTCCTTACTCTTAACTATATATATATATATATATATATATATATATATATATATATATATATATATGTAAACAAGGTTTGTTTAGAATGGCTTTTGCCGATAACTTTTTGGAGAATAAGTGCTTAATTGGAGTCGTAGGTATTCCCGCCTAATTCATTATTAATTAATTAATTTTCAAAATTAGGTACGACTCCAATTATGCACTATATATTATATATATATATATATATATATATATATATATATATATATATATATATATATATAACATAGCTATTCATTATTATTAGACGTATCTATTACATTACTGACTAATAATCCTAATAAATGTACTTGATTAACCATCAAAGCTGTTAACAAGCTGTTGAACATTCCCTATTCATTTTCTTTAGTTAAGAAAGTTTATATGATCATCTCCCGAGAAAATAAAAAAATAAAAATAAATAAAGATAAATCGATAAGAAAAATAAATCAGGCATCCTAATTCATCTCAGATAAGATCGTTAACACCTGCGAAGAAAACAAATATTAAATGCTTTGATCAGAAATATTCTGATAGCATGTTTTGATTGGCGGTTCAGGGAGAAATGTATCACTGTTTCGATATCATGTCCAGTTGAATTTCTTTACCAGCAACTTCCTTCCACTCTCTTCTCCGGAAATCACAAGACTATGTCTAACGTAGCACGTTCCTCTTGGTCTTGTCCTTCATGTGATTGTCCTTATTCTAGTTTACTTGTCTTGTTATTCTTGTTCTTCTTATTATTCGTGTTCTGTTGTTGTTGTTGTTGTTGTTGTTGTTGTTGTTGTTGTTTGTTCTTCTTCTTCTTCTTCTTCTTCTTCTTTTTCTTCTTCTTCTTCTTCTTCTCTTCATCTGGTCCTGCTTATATATGTATCTCCTTTTATTTTGTTGTTTTCCTTCTCTTCTTCTTCTTCTTCTTCTGTTGTTGTTGTTGTTCTTCTTCTTCTGTTGTTGTTGTTGTTGTTTGTTGTTGTTCTTCTTCCTTCTTCTTCTTCTTCTTCTTCTCTTCAATTGTCCTGCCTAATATATGTATCTCATTTTTGTTGTTTTCCTTCTCTTCTTCTTCTTCTTCTCTGTTGTTGTTGTTGTTCTTCTTCTTCTTCTTCTGTTGTTGTTGTTGTTTTTCTTCTTCTTCAATGTGGTCCAGCCTGTATCTCAATTATTATATTGTTGTTGTTGTTGTTGTTGTTGTTGTTGTTTTCTTCTTCTCTTCTTCTTCTTCTTCTTCTTCTTCTTCTTCAATGGGTTCAGCCTTATATATGCATCTCAATTATTGTTGCTTCTTCTTCTTCTTCTTCTTCTTCTTTCTTCTCTTCTTCTTCTTCTTCTTCTTCTTCTTCTTCTTCTCGCTCCAGTGTGGCTAGCATTGTATATGTATCTCAATTATTGATGCTGTGATCACCGCTGTTTCCTCCTTTGCGATTATTTCTGCTTCATAAAAAAAGAGTATGGGTCTGTTTGGCTGGTAGAGAAGACCACGATCAAGAAAAAAACGCGGGAAGAATCTCAAATGATTGTTAGCCATGCGCATAATCCAAATGATAAAAATAAGAGTTTTATAGAATAAAAAAGAAAAATACCCATCATTAGAATAATTGTCACGATCACAATCATTATCAATATTATATCTAAAAACACATTCATTTAAAATAGTATCTTTTACGGGTTGTTTTGAACAAATACTGAACGTCCGCCCTGTCACTTTAGGCTGTACCAAACACTGACTGCACCTCTGCAGAGGGGTTGAATCCCCCCAATCGGGGGTCGCGACCTGTAATGGCTAAGGATGGAGTCTTGCTAGCTAAGCAGTCCATGATATGCAACACTTCACTTTGGCCCTTACCTAGGCTAGACGCGAGGTCAGTAAGGCTCCCGTCTCTGATCAATCACCTGGTCACGTCAATCCCTAGAATCTACATGATTGTCTCAACCCTTACTGCCCTTATTGCAAGCCCCAAACCTTTTTATCTTATATGTGCTAGAATGCGGTGGCTGAGAGTGTTAGTGTCCTGGATATGACGTTCAACTGCATCAATTTGTGAAATTCCAATTCTGGAGCTCTGGTAGATGTAGATTACCCCCTTAATCGCCATTACTACCAGGTCCACTCACTGCGAGTGGTAGTACCTGTTAGGGTCACATCAATAGGTTAAATAGATAACAAATGGGGTTTAAAGATGGTTTTAAAAATGGAATATCCTAAATGTGCGAATCAAACAAAATTGTCTCCGATATAGAATAACCCATAGGTTGAGATGCCGTAAAATCCAAACAATCAAATCAAATGATAGACACAACACCTTAGAAAACAGTAGTTGTTCCACTACTTACCTTCAATTTCATAAAACATCTAAGATTAGCAAGACACTGTAAGAACGAACTGATAAGTGATGTTCACCTATAGAATGTTAACTTATAAAGTGTTATCCAACCAGCCAAAACTTACATTCATGAGATCTGAGTGGACACTGGATGCCTTCTAGAGTATTTACCAAGAATGAATACCGATAGCGACGGATGGAGAGAGAGAGAGATGGGAGAGAGAGAGAGAGAGAGAGAATCAAGAGAATCCGTGCTGTCAGCACGTAACATTAATGTCGATGAGAAAAATCTCATCTTTTAAGTTATTTAGGAGTAATTCTATGTTAAATCAACCAGAGAAAGTAAAATTTTCACCCACCCCCTTAAACCTAAGACATTTTGATAGTATTTTAGGATTCCTTGGGCTAAAATACTTATATAAACCAATTTTAGGAGTAGCGAAGCACTAGAACTTATTTTACAGACAAAAATAGATTACAAAAAGTTTCGCAATACAAAGAGTTTTCCGCGAGCCAATAAATTCCCCCCAATAAATTTGGAGCGCTAAAAATCGTCATAACTGCCAATTTTTTGAATTAAAAACAAAAATTTGGGCAATTGTCTAACGTTAACATAATGCACACCTGTGCTAAATAAATAAAAAATTAAAGCGAAAATTTTAACAATTTTTGCAAAATGCTGTAGCTTCGGTTCGGACAAAAACGAAACTATCTTTATGGTACATATATTGTTAAACATATAGGAATTAATAGTAAAAAAATTGTCATAGATGCAGTGCTACATCGAGATATTGATCTTGATATGAAAATATAAAAAAAATCATCAATAACTTAAAATTGGTTGACTTCACAACTTTTTTGATAGCGTTTTCTTGTTCCTTGGGCTAAATAGGTTTTATAATACAATTTGCTGTAGTAGGGAAGCACTAGAACTCATTTTCCAGACAAAAATAGATTACAAAAAGTCACAATTATTCGCGAGCCCCCCCCCCCCTAAATTTGGAGAGCTAAAAATCGACATAACTCCATCAATTTCTGTAATTGGAAGCTCAAATTTTGGGGATTGTCAAACTTCGGCATAATCCACACCTGTAAAAAATTTCAGAAAAATTGAAGTGGGTGGGTGACATGGCCAGGATGATTTGCCATAGGCTTACGGTCTATCTAATTTTTATCCATCAGAAGTTGACCTCCAATCATTTAAAATAAATGTATTTTGGTGGATTACTGTTACAATCATAATGGACATTTTAGTAATATAAAGAAAATACAAAAAGTTTGACTACTTGGATGGGTTTAAAAAACGTATGAGCGAACGTGGGCCAATAAATACGTAGACTGTTACTCGCAGTCATTGTAACATTTAACATTGAAATGTATTATATTCAATTCAGGAGATTAGGACATGCACCTCTGAATTAAGTACTGTGGCAAAGAAAGTTAAAAATAAATATTTCTCTGTAAAATCAAAGATTTTTCATTTTAGGCTACCGAGTCTTTCATGTATGAATATATTTATGTTTTTTTTTTGTTTTTTTAATTTTTTATTTAGACTAGCATTATATGCCAGAAAAATAATTTTTTTTTTTAATCTAAGTTTTCTGTATTAAAATTAATATTATCATAGCATTAAGCCTTTTGCTGTTGAAAGTGGAAATGTTCTCTAAAAAAATAAAAAAAATTGCGGAAAGCTGATTTACCTTGTGATTTAGAAAAAAATATTTTCTCTTGCCTGTATTGTTTCATTATTATAATAGATATTTTCCTGACCTACCACCTCCATGTTGGATAGAGCTGTAGAATAAAGTATGTTGATTTTGGAACTGTAACATCTCCCATGTGGCGAAAGTTGCGAATTAACGTAAAGAATTACCACACAAAATATTTTTCTTTAAAACTTTGCCTTCTTTATTTGAGGAAACATTTAGGAATAAGTGTCAATAATTATTCATTGATATTAATTATTACATGAAGCCAATTTAAAATCATTTCCTTTCATTTATTCATTGTATTGTCACTAAAAATGACCGGTATTATTACAGTTGAACCCCTTATAGAATGATCAACATTATATTATATATATATATATATATATATATATATATATATATATATATATATATATACTCATCCACAGACATCGTTTTTCAACGCATCACGTCTCTTCAGTGTCGGTTGATATTTGCAGAGCTACTTCCAGCCGTGATGGAAACCCTATAAATTTATCATCAGTCAGGCTTTTTCAGCAGTCGGATAACATCATCTACAGATTGAGGATTTTAACTGATAAATACATGCATTATATACAGCTAAAGACCGCTAGAGAGTGTTCTATCTGTGTTATAGGAGAAGTTGCATATATATATATATATATACATGTGTGTGTGTGGTCTGTCTGTTGTTGTCTGTCTGTCTGTCTGTTTGTGTGTTGTGTGTTGTTATGTGTGTGTGTGTGTGTGTGTGTACAGACAGAGAGTGAGAGAGCTAGAAGAGAGAGAGAGAGAGACGAGAGAGGAGAGAGAGAGGAGAAGAAGAGAGAGAGAGAGACTTTTTACAACACTCTCGTCTAAAGATTGTGGAAAATACGGGAAACTTAAGTGACGGTAATATGGTATCTATACTTTGACAATTTTAGGTTTTATACTTGCTATACTATAATAACACTGAACACTCTTTTAATGCAAACAAGTTCTAATTTGCAGTCTACATTATATATATATATATATATATATGTATATGAGTGTGTGTGTGTGTGTGTGTGTGTGTGTATGTGTGTGCGCGCGCGCATACATATGGGTACGTGAGTGTTTATTTGTGGGTACGCCATTCGCCTCTTTATTCTGAACGTGGGACAAAGTTGAAAATTTATACTTGTATGTTAAGATATACTATCTCTAGTCCGAAAATCTTCGTCTGGCAGCTTCAGTGTTCACGCACACACAGGAATATACATCTTTCTTTAAGCATGTACCTATGTTTTTGTTTTTTGTTTTTATTGTATTTATACTTATTTTTTATTTTACATAATCTTTCATATCTTTACGGGTCCAAAACGCAATAATTTGAAATCATAATGTCGACACCCCGGAATTATTTTTTTCTGGCTGAAAATGAAATGTCTCATTGAAAAATTCGTGTTCATTTTTGTGGTTGTTTTACATCCTGTGTGTTCAATCATATAAAAATGTGTTAAAATTCGTGTTTTATTTCATCGTTCTCGCGTATTCTCGTCCGCGTGAGATTATATTCATCTTTCTAGTGAAATCTCATTTCCTCTCTTTTTTTCTCTTTTTTTCTTTTCTTTTTTTATTCCTTCTCTCATTCATTTATTTATTTTCTTTGTTGCGGAGAAAAAAATTATGACTTTTGTAAGATTTGTTGCGGCAGGCGACAGAAATTGATGATGGAAATTCTTCATTTTTTCTACTTTTTTTTTTTAACTTTGTCTTCTGATTTCAATAGAATTAACTGATGTGCAACGAATAATAGTCGTTCGTTTTGTTGAAGAGTTGAAAATATGGAATAACCAGTGAACTAAAAGAAAAAAAAGGGCGAAAAGGAAGATTAAAAGGAAAAGGAAAAACAGATTTCGCAAAAATGGTGAACAAATTAATGAGAAATTAAAAAAATAAAACTAAATTAAAAAACAAACAAAAAAAAAAAAAAGTAAAGAAATTTAATGAAAGAAGAAAAAAGAAATAATATGAAAAACCAACGAAAAAAGGCAAGGAAAGGAAAAAAGTACAGAAGAAAAAGGAAGAAAGAAAGAAAAAGGCAAAAAGATAACGGAGATAACGAAGAAAGAAAGTAATAATAAGATAAAACTAACAAAAAAAGACAAGGAAAAGAAAAAGATAAGGAAAAATGGAAATGAAATGAAAGAAAGAAAGAAAGAAAGAAAGAAAGAAAGAAAAGAAAGAAAGAAAACAGAAAGATAAAAAATCAACGAAAGATAAAAAGTTAACAAAGATAAAGAAGAAAGAAAGAACATAATTAGTGAACACTAATGAAAAAAAGCAATGGAAAAGAAAAAAGTAAGGAAAAAAGGAAATGAATCAAAGAAAAAAAAAAAGAAAAAAGAAAGAAGGAAGATAAGATAAATTCAACGAAAAACAGAAAGTTAAAGAAGAAGGAAACATAAATAATGTGAGAACACTAAAAAAAATGCAAGGAAAAGAAAAAAGTTAGAAAAAGGCAACAAAAGAAAGAAAGAAAGAAAGATTAAGAAGAAAGAAAAAAACAAATACTTAGAGAACACTAACGAAAAAGTGCAATGAAAAGAAAAAAATAAGGGAAAAAGGCATAGAAAGAAAGAAAGAAAGAAAAAAATGAAGGAAAGACAAAAAGCGAACGAAGATAAAGAAGAAAGAAAAAAGAAATAATTAGAAAACATTAACGAAACAAATCCAGGAAAAAAATAAGTAAAAAAGAGCCAAAAACAGAAAGAAAAAAAAGAATGAAAAAGTAAAAAAAAAAAACGACAGCGAAAGAAATCAGACGAAAGACAACGAAAATAAATTAAGAAAAAAACAACAAAAATAGCCACAAAAATTAAAGAAAATGTATAAAAAAGAAAGCCAACAAGAAACAAAAAGAAGGAAAGCCACAAAAGCAATTAAAAAAAAACAATGAAAGAAAGGTAGAAAGAAAATCAGCCCACAAAGATAGGAATAAATATTAAAACTTAAAATATTTAAAGCAAATGTTCGTCACAACAAAATTTAAACCAACATTTTGGGCACGATATAACACTGGACGTTAGAATATTAATACATTCAAGAACTATAAACAAATATAGAAACATGCAAATTACTATCTCTACACTAACGAAATTAATACGAACAGCCGTGAAAATCCCTTTTGGACTATGAGATTTTCTGAAGATGGGATTTCAATCCCGAAATATTAAGAAAACATTAAAAAATAGAAATCCTGTTAAATGAACAGAATACTCATTACGTTTTCTTCCTTCCCATTGTGATAAGCCTTTAAAATCAATCTATAAACCGAAAGCAAATGAAGAAACTGAATTTAAGAGAATTTCACAGAATTAAGTCAGATATTTATACACAGAAACTAATTGAATTGAAAAAAATATACACAGTGTTTAACAAATATTAACATTTCTAGGAGTTGTTATTTATGATATTAGGATTTTAAAGTTTCCACCTGTTCACCATTCCCGTCAACACATTATTGGAATCTTACCCAGGTGCCCTACGCTTATCCGTGCTTTTCGCAGAACTACATCGTAAGGCCTATTTATTATGTAAATTATAATGTGACTGCTTTTACTGTTTTAAAACATTCTAGCAACATAGAACAAACCCTGATCTGACTAGAATAGTAACTATAACGATTTTTAATAGACTTTTTCCAAGACGTACTATTGATTTATCTTCCTTGTATTTCCATATATTAGATAAGTTGGTTGGCTGGTTGATTGGTCGGTTGGTTGGATTTTTACGGTAAGTCAACCCTGATAGGATTAAGGCATTGTTTTATTCATTCTTGTTGGGCATTGAATTTTTTTCAAACCTAATTTTTTAAACACATTTTTTAAACTCATTTTTCTATCTAACCATAACAGGTACTATCAATCCGAGTCTAAGAGTAATGGCGATAATGAGCACTCCACATTCCCAGAATTGAAACCTAACCTCTAGATAGTTTAACGCCAAACCCAGAACGATCAGACCATCAGCCACTGCCTTTTAGCGCATATATGATAAAAAAAGGGTTGGGGGCTTGCCATAAGTGCAATAGGATTGGGACAATCATATAGGTGCCAGGCACGTGGTCTAATGGTTAGAGTTATGGGAAATGGCCTCGTCGCCCGAGATCAATTCCTTGACGAAACTGTTTGAACTTCATATAGCGCTAATACCCTTGGGAAAGGTATGAATCCTACTCTCCCTCCAGCTATGGGCTAGACTGGGCTCTTTAACCTTGGATAGGTAACCAGTCTAGGAGAAGGAAGATTCTGAATTCAAACCTGTTAAACTCCGCTTAATAAATTGACCTTGTGTCACATCCTGCACGTGCGGAGGGGTTGGTAAATATATATAGGTGCTAGGGCTAGACGTAACCAGCCGATTGATCAGAGCGGGCTCTGCGATCGCCCGTCAAGCCTAAGAAAGGGCAAACTATGATATTGCGTGTCATGGAACTACTCGGCCATCAGGATTCCGTGCTTAAGCCTTACGACAAAGACGTGGCCTTATTTGGGGATTTTCCCTCAGCAGAGGGTCAGTCAGTGTATTCTTCTGCTTCAGCCGATAGGATGACCCATATATCGGATTAAAAATAGTTGATTATTAGTGTCCAAACTACTTTAAAGTATCATGCATTGTTAGGCAAAATATATCAATACTTATTACAAAACAACAAAACTGTTTGCATATTAGAAAACAATGAATCTTTTTTTAAAATACAATGTAGTATCTCTATATATATCTACGACTTACAATGTTCATATCAATCTATCGATCGGTCGATCGATCTATATATGGTCTTTCCATCGTGGTGTAAGCGACTGCAAATCAGTCTTGCAGATCAATTACATGAATAGCGAGTTTGATCCTTGTTGGATGCCTTAGACTTGCAACATTTAGTTACATTCTACCTATGACAAACGGGTTCGGTATATAATATATATATATATATATATATATATATATATAATAATATATGTGTGTGTGTGTGTGTGTGTGTATATATATAAAAGGGTGGCTTACCGGTGAATATGGCATGATCGTTGGAGGTGCTCAGAATCCAGGGGTTAAGTCCGCGATAAAACAAATACAAAGTAGAGCAATTTATTAAAGAAATGGATACAATAGAAACCTACTCGAGGTTCAGCATTAGATCATCAGGGTTAAATCCAATGAATTAATCGAGTTCCGATTAATTGCAGCCGATTACACGTGTGTTCATTGAATAATAATATTATTCAATGAACACACGTGTAATCGGCTGCAATTAATCGGAATTCACTCGATTATTTCATTGGATTTAATGAGTACCAGGTAATTATAATATATATATAATATATATATATATATATATATATATATATTTTCTGTGCTTGTTTATCTCATAATATATATATATATATATATATATATATATATATATATATATATATTATATATATATATATGCAGTCCATACATTTATATGTCAAACTAATTTAGAGCATCCTGAATTATTATGTAAAATATCCAGATATCTATTGTACAATTACAATAAAACTGCCTTTTTGCATATTATAAAAGAATCGGTCTTTTTTCATAGAATGTGGTATCTAACAATCAATAATTTCCAGACTATTTCTATCTATATCTATCTATCTATCTATCTATCTATCTATCTATATTTTGCCGTCTTTTAATACCGTTGAATTCAGATAGACGATAAAAAGTTTATTCCAAACTATTTTAAAGTATTGTGCTTTCTTGTACAAAAACTCCAAATATTTATTATACAATTACAAAAGCACAAATATGTCATTTTTCACAAAATGACATATCTATCTGTCTATCTATTGATCTATCTATCAATGGTCATCTGTTAATATCTACCAATTGTAGCTTATCTATATCTACATATCTATTTGAAGTTTGTTCATATCTATATCACTATACTTCTATTTATCTGCTTGATTGCTCTGATAGTGGCAAATCTCTTCCTATGCTCAGAACGTTGTTGATTTACCTCAGGTAAAAACATGGATTTTGACAGCTCACTTTCAACGTCCTCCCATCTTGGATGTTAACGGCCAGCCAGTATTTTAGTCACTTGTCTGTCAGTTTTATTGTCTTCTTAAAAGAGTTGTGCAATACTAATATTACATAAACAACCCTCAAACTAAATAACTCAATCTCCTTTCCAACTATTTCCATCAAAACCTATTTTTACGCGTACACCGTATCTAAAAAAGAAACAAAAATAATATATACGAATAACTTTTATTTACAACCAAAGAAATTGATTATATGTAGGCCTGTTATCGACCAGCGCAACTCACGAACATCCTTTCGATTTTTCTAACTTCTTAGGCTATCACCCCGGAACAGTGTACGAGCGCGCATGCGTACTTGAATTGACAAGTGAATGAAGGAATATATCTACGATTAGATATGAGAGCGCATGCGCGCGCTTTTCCTGTATTGGCGCGTATTTGCATATGGATATCAACATGCCTCAACATGTCCGAATACGTCTCTTTAACGCTTGGATAATTTTATGCCTGTCCAGGCGAGATGAATGTCTCTGTGTGCAAGTAGATTACAGCCCAAATTATGGTGATCTTCTTCGACATAATTGTCCAACCGAATCTCCGGGGTCTGCACGATCTATATCGTATCCAGATATTGCATTTACCGTATGATGGAACTGTATTAATGCTGGTTGGCGTATCAAAGACTATGTGATTAAAAGCCTTTTCCCCTTGATTTGAAGACCGGAGTGATCGGCTGGAAGATGAATACAAAGAGAAAGCGAATTTCAAAACTCTTTGTTTTGATCATTTGCAATACTCCCACTTCTAACATGAAACTCCTGACGGCATATCTACTAGTTTGAAATTGGAAGTTCACGAAGAGTTGTGCCTGATTTTTTATTTATTTTGGAGCTAGTATTATTAATTAACTGAAAAACTTATTTATACAATTTTTAGTTAACGGTTTTAATTTAAAAATCTATATCTCAATGCTTGTATTCCTTAATTGTATGGCCAATATCACCTTACAACACCCTCTGGTTAAAAATGAGACCATCCAAATCATAAAGATGAAATGCAAAATGTAAATCCTGATTATCTGATGTTACTTATCCGCTGAATTCTTATTTCTTGTGAGTGTCATCACCTCAACTAAATAATGGGCTGTTCCATTTTTATTATAAAGAAAGAAAGGGAAGATAAAGGACAGAAACAATATAACAAGAAAGAAAGAAAGAAAAGAAAGAGAGAGAGAGAGTGGGTAGTGCACGGAAGCAACAACTTAATCTGTTCAATCAAACATAATGGAAAGATGAAAAGAAAGAAAAAAAAACGGGAGGTTTTTCTAGCTGTGTCTGTGATAGTACTACTGCATGCTTGCACTTCTTGGATTCCAAGGAAACATATAACTGTACAGCCTATTACCTCTTATCTTACAAACCCTCAAAGTAAGATCAATAAGTTTGGTTTGATTTGGTTTGTTTAGTTTTACGGCATATCAACCTCGGTGGGTTATTTAATGCTGATGAAATTTTGAATTAATTTCATTTTTAATGGATACTCAATTGTTTTTATAAACACATTTTTCTATTTAATCCATAGATGGAACCCTAACAGGTACTACCACACCGGGTCAGAGTGGACCAAGGACCAATGGTGATGAGAGGTGCTCCACATTACCCAAACCTCCATAACTTGAACCTCACTATCAGATAGAGTTTAACGTCATTCCCAGGATATTCCTCAGCCATTCTAGCACCCATATGATAAAAAGGTTTGGCTTACCATAGGGAAATAGGGTTGGGGCAATCATATAGGTGCTAGTGCTTGACATGACCAGAAGATCAGTAAGACATGCTGGGTACTGTGGGGAAAGTAAGGACGACATCATAAGCGACGTTCCATTCTGGACACCAACACATATACACCAGTGTATGCACACCAGCAAAAACTTACATTCATCATATCTATGTGGGTACTGGATGACAGCTCACCCTGTCATAATTTGCTGCAATACCTGGCCCACTCAATTGCTCTTCACAAAGATCTTCCTCTTCCGCTGAATCTCTAAAGTAGTATTGGAAATTTAAGTTAAAATCACTTTTATTTTGTAAACAGGAATTCTTTATAGCTGAGTCTGGGCTAGTACTATTGTATGGTCGCACCTCTAGGACTCTAACGAAATGCTTGGAGAATACTCTAGATGGTAATGTATGCGACTTAACTATATTTTAAAATTCCTGAGCTATGCTAGAAATGCATAATCCATTCGAGGATGTTCTTTTTTCATTTGATTAAGTAAAACTAATTTTGATCTTCCGTTCGCTCTGTCGACTGGAGCAGTAGAATACACCGACTGCATCTCTACGGCGGAGTACAATCCCTAGGATGAGTCTACTGTTGGCCGTGGGTGGTGACCCTTGATGCTTAAGGACAGAATTCCGATGGCTGAACAGTCTATGGCATACACCACACTACTTTGGCTTTGGCTAGATGGGCGTCGGAGAGTCCACTTTCGATCAATCGGCAGGTCATGCAAGCTCTCTCCTATACGATTGTCTGAACCCTTATTGCCCTCATGGAAACCCCAACCATTTTTATCATATGTGATAGGAGGAGGCTGAGTGTCTTAGTGTCCGAGATATGACGTTAAACTGCATCTAGAAATGAAGTTTAATTTCTGGACTCTGGGAAATGTGGAATATCCATTTCGCCATTACTCCCAGGTTCCTGTGACCCGTTGATAGTACCTGTTAGGGTCCATTCTATGGGTTTCATAGATTTTTAAAAATGGGTTTAAAAAAGATTGAGTTAGAAAAATTGCATATCCAACAAGAATGAATAAAAGAAAACTGCGTCTACATAACATTACCAACAAGGGTTGACCTACCGTAAAATCTAATCCTCCAAACCACCAACCACCACCTGCTCTTCTGGCCGAGTTTCGGTCATCCATTTGTTATTTTTAAATCCTAGATATATGTGTGCGTCTCCTTTTCTAGGACAGATTCTGGTTTATGCCTATACCATTTGTCAGTATGATCAAAGCTTCTTCTCTTGCACAATTCCCAGTGGATCTCCCTCCCCATCTTCTCTTGTCTGCTCTCATATTCCTTTTGTACCAGTTTGTTGTATTCTCTTATCATGTGATTAACTGTTTGATCTTTATCACCACAGAACCCACACTCGCTATTCTCCAGCGTATTATCAATTTTAGCTTTGACATTATTAGTCCTTGTGGCTTTACTATGTACTGCTATAAATAAAGATCCAGTTTCTCTCTTTAGGTTTCCCCTTCGTAACTATGTCCAGTTCATATCATCTGCAATGTTTTCAGTTTAGCACTTGAAGTATATTTATATAACTGTTTTTCTTCTTCCTATTTTTGTTTTCTGAATTTATGATTGTTGTTTTCCTGTTTGTCCTTAAGTTATTGCTATTGATATTGACTGCTGTAATTAATCTTTCTTTGCTCTTTTTTTTTTAGATTCTTCGATTCACTGAATTCCTACATCCACGTAATTCTTAATGTTGGCGAGTCACCTTCCTCTTTTTTTTCTTGTCACAAAGAGTCTGTTTTTCTCAACTCTTGGCTGTAAAGCCTTATGCATAATTCTCAAGTTCTCTGTCATCATCATCATGACGCGCAGTTTGCACGGATATCCATGACGATCTCTCGCCAACCTTCCCTATCATTCATCGACAGCAGCAGCCAGCATCCATACATAGTTGGTCAATGTAGGTCCCGGCTGGGCGGCCCACATTAGCGTGCCCATGTGGTGGCTTCCACAGTAGTACGTCGCTTCCGAGCTCGTCCTTGCTTCTTCAGCAGTGTCCTGTATGTCTATCCCGTATTACTCGTATGGTTTGTGAGATGGGGGCAGGTGGCCATACAGTTGCTTTTTGTGAGGTGCTGCTTCTGACCTCCTCAAATTCAGTTTAAGAAGGAAAATGTTACGATTTTTGTGGCCATTTTAAGGATACAGGTGAGAATACTTTACAGTAGAGATCCCTTGTGTTACTTAGATTAGGCATAATCCTTGTGTACCTTAGTGTTAGGTAGAATCCTTGTGTTAAGCTGCGCGCTTGGTTGTTTACCCGTTCGTAACGTGTTGATTATCTGCAAATGAACGGCGTTCAAGATCGACGATTAAATAGTTAACTAAATACGTATTCGAGCGTGATGATTGGCTGGCTTTAATCCACGCGCCGACACAGAGTCTATAAATTTAAGTGGTGGGCCACAGCACACCTTATATGTCAAAATATTCCAACAGATACAGAGTACGTATTTACACAACCTTTTCGCCACGGATAGGCTGTGACACAAGGTCGCAAATATGGGGCATCCAGCGAGGGGCGAATTTCCTATTCAGCAGTGATGACTAGTTTCCTATTACATTACGATGTGACGTTCCTTTTTACCCAACACGTCAGCAGGGGTAGGATGGGACACAGGGTTCCAAGTAGGGGGAACTCAGGAAGGTTCGAATTCGCAATTCAGAAGTAATGGATCTGTGTGACTAGTTGATAGCCATTCTACTACGACGTGGCGCCATTTTTTACCCAACCGTTCGTCAGCGGTAGGATGTGACAAAAGGTTGTGAGTATGGGGTATTCAGCAAGGTCGAACTCGCTTATTCAGTAGTGATAATCTGGGGGATAACCATCACTGTGAAGGGGCATTATTTTTTACCGAGCCCGTTCGCTAGGGCAGAATGTGCCACAAGATTAGTAGAGAGCATCTAACAAAGACACACCCGCTATTCAGTAATAATGAATCTGCGAAACTAGCTTGCTAAGCATGATTGGACATCGAAGGGTGTCTGTACAAGTATTTATTCTTTTCATTGAATTTATCCTTTAGAGTTTAATTTTTCTTTTAAATTATTCCTATCTTTCTTTTTCTTTCGTATTTACTGATGGTGTCTAATTTTATAGTTCTGAGTACTTGTAGTTTTACTTTTCTTCAAGTGTTCTGATATTTTTCTGATTGCGAAGATCTAATCCATCAGTTCCTTTTTTCTTTCTTCTTTCTTCGTTAAAAATATTTTCCAAAACCTCCATCACACATGATGCGACACATGGTCAATTTTTAAGCGGAGTTTAACAACTTTGAATTAAGAGTTTTCCTTCACCTCTTCGTGAACTTCCAAATTTCAAACTGGTTAGCTAGCTCAGTCTGTCCTACTATTTGTCCTGAGCTTGAGGGAAAGTAGTTGGATGCATACCTTTCCCAAGCGTATTAGCGTTTGGAAATACAAACAGCCTTAGGCTAGGTAACCAGTCTAGGATAAGAGTGCTTGATTACGGAATTATTTGCCATTTACATCATGGCCACGCGACCAGATGCTCACAAGAGTTGAATATTTTCCAGACAGGCCACCCTTGTAAGATTTTTCGAAACATTTTGATAAATAAAGGACCCATCTTGCTTACAGTACCTGCTTTGGCTGAAGTGGTCACCCAATTAAGTATTGCATGCTCATTGCTTCTTAACTTTGGGGATCTAGTGGGAACCGTTGCTTTCAACGTGAATTGAGCGTAATTCGCCTTTTAAGGATGCGTTTAAATGTGCCAACAGTGTCAACGCTGGTCAGAAATTAAGATCAGCACCTAAGAAACGTATCTGCTTCTTTTCTCAAACCAAAACGAACGTGCACACATATAAATACAGACATACACACATACACAAATACACATATACGGGCTGAAACATATTTCATAATTTGTATACATATACATACCCAAACGAGCGTGCACACATAGACACACACACACACACAACACACATACAGACACACACAAATACACATACAAAAATACATACACAGATGTACATATATGGAGTGGAACAGACTTTATCATTTTACACATACCCAAACAAAGGTGCACACACAGACACACATACACAGACACACACACACACACACACACACACACACACACACACACACAACACATACACACACCGATACACATACACGGAGTGGAACGGACTTTATAAACACATGCTCCAAACGAATGTGCTCACATAGACAGAGAGAGAGAGAGAGGGAGAGAGAGAAGCACAAACGCACATACACACAGATACACACATACGGAGTGGATCAGGCTTTATCATTCGTACGCATAACATAACAAACGTACACACACAGACACACATACACAGAAACACACTGAAACACACACACACACACACATGCGCAAGCACAAACACACAGATACACATACGCAATGGAACATGCTTTATGATTCGTACACAAACCATAACAAACGTACAGACAGTCACACACTCATACACAGAAATACACAGTAACACATACACACACACACAAACGCGCGCACCCACAGATACATACACACAGAAAGGAACAGGCTTTATCATTAGTACACATACCATAAAAACCGTACACATACAGTCATACACACACATACACAGAAACACAAAGAAAGCACCCACACACACAAACACCAGCACACACACGCACACACACACACACACACACACACACACATATATATATATATATATATATATATATATATACTCATGGAATGCAACAGAATTTATCATTCGTACGCATACCATAACAAACGTACACACAGAAACAGACACACACAGACAACCACCCACACTCAACACTCACAGATACATACATACGGAATGGAACATACTTTATCATTCGTATACATCCTATAACAAACGTACACACACATATACGGAAACACGCAAAACACACACACACACACACACACACAAATAAGCACACACACACATACACACACACAGAAAACACACACACATACACACACACACACACACACACACACACACACACACACACACACACACACACTCACTCACTCACAGATACATATACACGGAATGGAACAGATTTATCATTCGTACACATACCATAAGAAACGTACACACACATACACGGAAACAGGCTGAAAACACACACATACACATAACATAAGCAAACACATAACACACAGACACACATACACAGACACACACACACACACACACACACACACACTTCCTCACTCACTCACTCACTCAATCACTCACAGATACATGTACACAGAATAGAACAGACTTTATCATTCGTACACATTGTAAAAGAAAGAAATATGGAAAATTTTAAATGAAACACGTCAGTGCAATACTAATGAAGACGAGTTGTTCAACGAAGACGTTGGCCAGGAAGAGAAACAGAACGGCGCCATAATACGATTATCTTAGCGCGGTATGAATTACTATTGGATGGACTGTGAAATAAAATTAGACTTCATCATATTTCTCTAATGGAAATTGTGCTCGCTGGTCGAAAGATGCGAGCAACGGGTGAACAAGCGGAGAGATGAAGTGTTCGTGAGGGCTTCGGAGACGCAGTGTCTGGCGGGGTTTGTTTTATGACCGGCCCGGAATGGTCGAATGCAGGAAGGCGGTCCGGGGAGTGTCACTGTTTGTGACGGAAGTGACAAAATGAGAATTCCCAGGAGAAAATGGAAAGGATTCCAAGATGAGGTGTTCTTAGATGCAAAGGTTGGTTGATTTTATTGGGGAAAGAGGAACAAGGGAAGGAGGAACAAGAGAGAAAGAAAGAAGAACAAGGGAAAGGGAACAACGGAGAAAGAGGAACAAGGGACGAAAGAGAAAGGCTGGAGATGTGTAGGAAGACAAAGAAAGGAATATAAAGATAGATATATATTTAGATAGCGAGAGAGAGAGAGAGAGAGAGAGAGAGAGAGAGAGAGAGAGAGAGAAAGAGACTGTAAAATGAAAGAAAATATGAAAGAAAGAATAAGAAAAAGATAGAAAGAAGAAAGAAAGAAAGAAAGAAAGAAAGAAAGAAAGAAAGTGTTAGTGAAAAAGAGTTAGACAAAAAATAATGATAGACAGATAAATATCAACAAAGAAAACGAAGAAAGAAAAAAAGAAAGAAAGAATAAAATAGGAAAAAGATAAAGAAAGAGTAAGAAAGAAAGACTTTCTTAAGAAAAAAATTAATTATTGATAGATAAATAGAAAGTAAGAAAGAAGAAAGAAAAAGAAAGAAAATTAAAAGAAAACTAACAAAGAAAGAATTACGAAAAGAAAGAGTGAAAGAAAAAGAATGATAGATAGATAGATAGATAGATAGATAAAAATGGAGAAAAATGTACAGAGAAAAAAGTAGAAAGGGAAATTAAAAAAAGAGAAAGAACGAGTTAGAAAGAAAGAAAGAGAAATAGAAAGAAAGAGAAAAAGAAGGATATTCGGTAGATGTAAATTTTGAATGAGTGTTTACCGTTTAAGGATAACATACGGCTGATGATAAGTGTGCGTGGAGGAGTGTGTGAGAGAACCAGAGAGAGAGAGAGAGAGAGAGAGAGAGGGGGGGTAATTAGAACGTATAAAAGTAGAGTGTGTAACATCATATTATAATGGAGATTGTGGGTTTGTCTGTCTGTAACCGAAACTATACTACTACACAAGTCACAATTCCCTTTGTTATTTACACACATTCTCCATGATTTTATTTTTTATTTAAACCTCAATTATTAGTAAAATTGTTTTACATCATTAAGACTGTTAACAATATCTATCTAATGACATGCAATTATATTTATATATTCAACGAAATAGCGGTTTACAGTGTGAATGGGAAGGCTAATTTGCATATTGATCTTTAAAAATTTGATTTTAATAAATATATGCTTAGTATTATTGATTTCTAATTGTTTAGTTTTATCTTAATAAATATGAGCAAAAATCTCGGGGATAAATCTTAACAGAAATCCATTAACATAAAGAAATAACTGTAATTTTATTCTTTACTTCCTATTTTAACTAAATAGTTAAATTAGGGAAATTTACCACTGAAAGATGGGAGTAATGGAAAATGATGGAAGAGTTAGTTTCAAAGTTGTTCTATTTTCCGATTATACCCCCTATGTTCCAAATATTTATCTGAATTCTTATTCAGTTCATTAGCCTTTCTAATTTAACATGATTTTATTATATAAACTTAAATACTTGCACCCGGAGGTGCATATATTTTGCTAGTAAGTATAATAAATACAAAAGAAAAGGTTTAAAAAAAGAAAAGAAAGTGAGTATGTAACATTACAAAATAGACAGAGTGTGACACAACGTTAATTTCTAAGCGAAGTGAAACTGTGTTACATCCAAAATCTTCCTTCTGCTTGAGAGGTTGCCCAAACAAGGATAGAGAACCCGGTCTGCCCTACTATTTTCCTATAGACGACGAAACAGAAATATAATAAACATAATAACATGTAATAATCGAATAAAAATAGCCAACACCTTCGCTATGTTTAGTATGTGATGCAATGTAAAGAGTTTCCTTCTCTAGAGGGTTGCCAAACAGGCTAAAAACCAGTAGACATAGTGCGCGCAGAAACATCTATAATGGAGATTGTGTTTTTCTGTCTGTAACCGAAACTATATTCCTACTCAAGTCACAATTCTCTTAGTTATTGACATTACATTCTCCATGATTTTATTTTTATCTAAACCTCAATTATTAATAAATTATCTTACATTATTAATACTGTTAACTATGATACTAATAACATGCAATTATATTTAATATACACAAAATAGCGATTTACAGTGTAAACGGGAAGGCTAAAAATCGAATTTAATAAATATGCTTAGTATTATTGATTTCTAACTGTTTGGTTTTTTAATGAATATAAGTAAAAATCTCTTCAATGAATCTTAAATGAATCCATCAACAAGAAAAGATAACTGTCATTTTATTCTTTACTTCCTCTTTAACTAAATACTTAAATTAGAAAAAAACAATGAAAGACGAGAGTGATGGAGGAGTAAGTTTCAGTTGTTCTATTTTTTCGATATACTCTCTCTGTTTCAAATATTTTTATCTGCATCTTATTTAGTTTCATTAGCCTTTCTAATTTAAAATACATATTTTATTACATTAAAACTTAAATACTTGCACCCGGAGGGTGCATATATTTGCTAGTAGATATAATAAACACACAATGAAAAGTAAAAAATGAAATCAATAATAATAATTCAAAAGGAAGTATGTTTTTACCCCATTTTTCCACCGCAGGCGTGATGTGACACAAGGTCAATTTTTAAGACAAGAAAGCTGGTTTAAAATCATTTTTTCTTCTCCTATATTGGTTGCTCATAGATGGGATGGACGAACAGATGAATTCATGTCTTTCTCGGGGGTAAAAGCTAACAGCCTCGTCCAGAAATTAAACTCGGATTACCGTTTACTACAACGATAACCGTTAAAAAGAAAGTAAGTTGTCACCTACCAAAAATAGCTTCGTTTGTCACGAAACGAAAAGTATGAGACACCCTGTGAGAATCAAACTCACTACTGAGTTTGTAAGCAATTTGCCTGACTATCCTGGTATATATTACGAAGAAGTGCCTCAGGAAGAAAGAAAGTACGTATTTACCCAACCCTTATACACCAGCAGGATGTGACACAAGGTCGATATTTAAACATAATTTAACAGGTTTACATCCAGAGTTTTCCTTCTCCCGGATAGGTTGCCATAACAATATAAAATAGCCCAGTTTGTTCTAATATTTACCCATAGATAGAAGAATAGTTGGATTCATACTTTTCCCAATGGTATTAGCGCTATTTGGAATGCAACCAGCCTCGTCCAGGATTTGAACTCGTGTTGCCGTGTAGGGTGAAGAAATGTAGATGCAAATGTTTTTGGGGGCTGCTGTGATTGAGTGTGTTTGATCAGATGAAAGACTTGAACGACCGGAGAAGAGAAATTAATATATTGTTATGAAGTAATGGTTAACAAGCTAGTCTCGCTAATCAATACTACTACAATGTTTTTGTTCTTCACAACCGATCCTACACTTGTATACATTTTTTCATACTGATCATAGCTTAGTTATTATCATTACTAAACAGATAGACCATTGGCTGAAATAGGTATGTACTCAGTCGGTAGAGCAGTTGACTAGGTATCGCAAGGTTCCTGGTCAACTCGGCGTATGAGTAGCATAGGGATCAGTGTGGTAAAGTAAGGAGCTGATTGTACGTGTAGTGCTTCACCTCAGACTAGAAAACAATCTCCTTCGTTTAGACTCCTGCGCTGCCTGGCTGATACCGACTTTAGGCTACCTCGACAATTTATTCCACACCAGTGTCACTGGTCAGAGTTCGAGCACACTTAAAAACTGATATTTTGAATGCTGATTTTCTCGTTTAGCAGAGGCAATTTGTCTGGGTAGCATAAAACAATCTTACTGTAGTCATTTTCGCGCATTTTGACGTTGGACTGTATGAAGCTAAGCGTATGTTGATGTAAGAATATTGACAGGAATTATAGAAGAAAGGAGTGAGCGAGTGAGAGAGACAGACAGACAGACAGAGAGGGGAGAGAGAGAGAGAGAGATTGGGAGGTATCCCAGCATGCAAAGTGTAGCTGCTGATTGTACTAGAGGGATGTTTATATGTAGGAGTAGATCTACCTAATTAATTATTGGAAGACCGAAGATGAAATGATAGAGGTAAATATTGACGAAAGTGAAAGTGAAAAGAGAATAAAACTCAAAAAGAAAATTGAAGGATGCTTCAGGATTGAGTTACTTGAAAAGAAAATATATTTTCAATTAGAAAAATAGAAAAAAAAGATGCATAGATAATACACAGAGAGAGATAGAAAGAGATAGAGAGAAAGGGGGACAGAGACAGACAGACAGACGGAGAATAAAAAAAAATGGAGAGAGAGGGGGTAAAAAATTGGATAGGGAGAGATAGGGGCATACAGAGACAGAGACAAACAGACAGACAGACAGGGAATAAATAAATGGAGAGGGGAGAGAGAGAGATTTTTTAAATGGAGAGAGAGTGATACAGAGACAGAGACAGACAGAGAATAAAAAACTGGAGAGGGAGGGAAGAGAGGGAGAGAGAGAGAGAGAGAGAGTAAAACTGGAGAGAGGAAAAAAACTGGAGAGACAGACAGACAGACAAGAATAAAAAAACTGGAGAGAGATAAAGAGAGAGAGAGAGAGAGAGAGAGAGAGAGAGAGAGAGAGAGAGTAAAAAACTGGACAGAGAGAGACAGAAAGAGACAGACAGACAGACGGACAGATAGAGAATAAAAGAAAAACTGGAGAGGGAGAGCGAAAGAAAAAAAAAAACTGGAAGAGAGAGAGAGAGAGAGAGAGAGAAAGAGAGAGAGAGAAAGAGAGAGAGAGAGATATGAAAAATCTTATATATGTCTAAAGAAAACCAGGAAAACTCTTACTATCTTAACTGCAAACATGCTAATTTAAATTTCTAAAAAATATATCACGAGAGGTATTTTGGGTCACTTATTTGCCACATGTAAATTTGATTTCTCTGTTAAGATAAAGCAACACTTCATTCAAGCTGTAGCCGTGTAAATGCTAACGTATGGCTGCATCACTTTGACTTTAACGAAACGCTTAAAGAAAAAGCTAGATGTAAACAACACAAGGATGATGTGTGTTGTCTTTAACAAATCCTGGAAGCAGCACACCACAAAAATCAACTTTATGAACGCGTAACCTCTTAACACACAAACCATGCAAGTAAGACGAACAAGGCATACTGGAAACTGCTGGGAAGCAAGAACGAACGCAAAAGTGTTATTCTCCCGTGGACACATAATATTGACCTACCAGTGTGAAAAAAGACCTCCATCGATCAGCTTCCAGTGTAGGCGACTAGGCCGACTAGAAAAAGACTCCATCGATCAGCTTCCAGTGTAGGCCGACTAGAAAAAAGACCTCCATCGATCAGCTTCCAGTGTAGGCCGACGAGAAAAAAGACCTCCATCGATCAGCTTACAGTGTAGGCCGACCAGAAAAAAGACCTCCATCGATCAGCCCAGTGTAGGCCGACGAGAATAAAGACCTCCATCGATCAGCTTACAGTGTAGGCCGACTAGAAAAAGACCTCCATCGATCAGCTTCCAGTGTAGCCGACCAGAAAAAAGACCTCCATCGATCAGCTCCAGTGTAGGCCGACTAGAAAAAAGCCTCCATCGATCAGCTTCAGTGTAGGCCGACTAGAAAAAACCTCCATCGATCAGCTTCCAGTGTAGGCCGACTAGAAAAAAGACGCCATCGATCATCCAATTTCCAGTGTAGGCGACTAGAAAAAAGACCTCCATCGATCAGCTTCCAGTGTAGGCCGACTAGAAAAAAGACCTCCATCGATCAGCTTCCAGTGTAGGCCGACTAGAAAAAGACCTCATCGATCAGCTTCCAGTGTAGACAAAAGACCTCCATCGATCACTTCCAGTGTAGGCCACTAGAAAAAAGACCTCCATCGATCAGCTTCCAGTGTAGGCCGACAGAAAAAAGACCTCCATCGATCAGCTTCCAGTGTAGGCCGACTAGAAAAAGACCTCCATCGATCAGCTTCCAGTGTAGGCCGACTAGAAAAAAGACCCATCGATCAGCTTCCAGTGTAGGCCGACTAGAAAAAAGACCTCCATCGATTAGCTTGTACGGATACTGGATGCCAGTAAATCACTGATAGGGACGGGTGGTGAGAGAGAATCATAGGAATCCGTCTGTAAGGCATTAAATCATATCAAAAGAGAAGTATCAACGGTGTTTTAACTAATGGAAATTCTGGAATAAGTGTGTATAATGCTAATGTAAAAATTTGGTAAAATAAATTAACGTTTCGTTGATTGTTGATTTCGGTCTTGGTAAATGCAGTGTTAATATTATTTTATTGAACTTGAATTATGGGAATTCCATTTTATCTTTCACATATGTTGCTTATTTCTCATCAAATTCTGATGTCTTTTTTTGTTATTTTAATGTCTTCTATCTTCTGCTGGGCCGTATTGGATTTTTTTTCGGGTCAGAGTTTCTTCTGTTATAGGTGATATAACCTATCTACATAATGGAATAATCCTACTACTACTATAAGTAGCTAAGACAATTGTAGCTTGAAGAACAAGCGACGCGATTCAGTTCTAGACTGTATTGTCGGACTTAACTTCACTTTCCTTTCTGTAAATTTTACTTTCTTTGTTCAATACACTTCTTTCAACTTTCACCAGTCGTTTGTCTTTATTTGTGACCCTTAACAACCCCACAACATCTTCTATATCTATATCCACTCTCTGTCTCTCTCTCTCTCTCTCTCTCTCTCTGTCTCTCTCTCTCTCTCTCTAGTTCTGAGTTCATTTTCTGTTCATATGTTTTGTTCAGAAACACGGATACATATTTTGTGTGCATACAATTTATACTCGCGCAGTCAACACAAAGGGTGAGAACAAAGGCGGAATTACAATCTGCCCATCCGGGTGGTTAGCTCGACTCTGAATGAACTGTAAATATTTCTTTCGCAGGCCACATGACTCACCTAGATAATCAGAATCCCCTTTCAAATAAAGCTGAATTCAAGACCAGCCAATCTAAACTATTCGTGATTTTTCATTAAATAAATTGAATAAATTAATGAATATTGGAATATACAAATTATCGGTGATATTTTTAATTTCTATGAATTATTTTCATCTTTTTCTCTCTCTTACCACTCACTCCCTGGTGTTCTTAAAATCTTTTTTTAGCCCAGTCATGGACCGGGTACTTTTGCTATATATATATATATATATATATATATATATATATATATATGTGTGTGTGTGTGTGTGTGTGTGTATGTGTGCGTGTATGTGTGTTTATGTATGTGTGTGTGTATGTGTATGTGTGTGTATTTGGGCAGCATTCTTTCAATTATACATACAGAATGAAAGAAAACAGATGTCACCTGTTTAACGAGTTTATTGACGATCTTTTCAAGCTTTTTTAATATTTGTTTTTTGTCCCAAGTACTTTCGGCACTTCGAAGTGCCATCTTCAGGTGTGCGTGTGTGGGTGTGTGGGTGTGTCTGTCTGTCTGTTATTGGAGAGCTAGTTAGTTTCGATTTAAATCCACGTAAAATTAAAACATACTTACTACTCCTTTCTCTCGATTTGGTTTCACGATGAACTGGAACACAATTACTAAATATTCCTTCCCTCTGTAAAGACTGAAAATTAACAAATAGATAGGAAAAAGGGGACGGTAGATGGAAGATAACAAGACAGATTCGAACGGATTTCGACTGATGTCGATATATTAAAAGCGACTTAATATTGAACATAAAAGTTTTACTTATGCATATTCAGTCCCAGGAGAAACATCACATCCGTGCTTCGCAGAATATGGCCTTTTGCCAGACATGATTTAGTCTAACTAAATAAAATCACTCAAGGGAAATACACAGAAATTTCACTAGCCTCTTGATTTATTTGCCATTGCATAAATCTTCCGTTAAAATGACTCACAGTTATTCATAGAGACGAATTATCTACTTGAATACATTATCTTACGATTTACAAGATATAACAACTTATTTTACATGCATATATTACGTACATTACATAAATGACACACAGGAATTACATACATTTTATGTATGATTTCTTTTTTTACAATTTCTAACATGAAATCATATTCATTCATATTTCACATAAATTATATGCGCTATATTCATACATTATATATAGAAAGCTTCAGATTCTGATGAAGCATATGTAACTAACTAATTGAATTCAATTTTTTGTGTTAGGTACTCACTTTTCCAGTACTCTTCCTTACACACACACACACACACACACATATATATATATATATATATATATATATATATATATATATATATATATATCTTATTATAATGGAGATTGTGGGTTTGTCTGTCTGTAACGAAACTATATTACTACTCAAGTCACACATTCCCTTTGTTATTTACATCACATTTACCATGATTTTATTTTTATTTATACCTTATTATAAAATTGTTTTACATTACTTATACTGTGACCATATTTACATACTAATAACGTGCAATTGTATTTTATATATACAACAAAATAGCGGTACAGTATGAATGGAAAGGCTATTTGCATATTGATCTTAAAAATTTGATTTAATAAATATATGCTTAGTATTATTGTTTTCTAATTGTTTGCTTTCATCTTTATGAATATGAGCAAAAATCTCTTCAATAAATCTTAAAAGAAATCCCTTAACAAGAAAAATAACTAATATTATTGTTTACTTCCTATTTTAACTAAATAGTTAAATTAGGAAAATTTACCAATGGAAGACGGGAGTAACGGAAAATGATGGAAGAGTCAGTTTCAAGTTGTTCTATTCCAATCATACCCCCTCTGTTCCCAATCTTTTATCTACATTCTATTCAGTTTCATTAGCCTTCTAATTTAATATGATATTTTATTATATTTAAACAACTTAATTACTTTGCACCCGGAGGGTGCATATATTTGCTAGTATATATAATATAAAGATCAGGGGAAGAAATCTCCCTTACGACATAGTAATTTCTAAATATCGTAGTTTGCAGAGCTCAATGTGTCACAGCGAAAAGTTATATCAGGAAAAATAACAAAAATATAATTTAGATTTATATCATTATAAACTATTTCAGAGAACTTAGCGAAATTGTCTTGTAGCTCCCATTATCAGATGTAAAATGATGGGAGCTACTAGACAATTTCTCTAAGTTCCCTGAAATAGTCTATAATGCTAAAAATCTTAATCTTCTGTTTATTTTTACATGAAATCATATTCATTCATATTTCACATAAATTATATGCGCTATATTCATATATTATATATAGAAATCTTCAGATTCTGATGAAGCATATGTAACTAACTAATTGATTCATTTTTTTGTGTTAGGTACTCACTTTTCAGTACTCTTCCTTACACACACACACACACACACACACATATATATATATATATATAATATTATATATATATATATATATATATAATCCAAAGATCAGGTGAAGAAATCTACCTTACGACATAGTAATTTTTAAATATCGTAGTTTGCAGAGCTCAATGTGTCACAGAGAAAAGTTATATCAGGAAAAAATAACAAAAATAAAATTTAGATTTGTAGCATTATAGACTATTTCAGGGAACTCGAAATTGTCTAGTAGCTCCCATTGTCAGATGCAAAATAATGGGAGCTACTAGTGCTGATACATCAGACAAATTTAATAACTAACGAAATAACCATATAATCTCCTCTTACAATCCTCCAAACACAATACATCTCACAACCACAAATAAAAACACACCAAAAACAATAAATCCTTACAACAGAATAATCCTTGAACAACAAAAGATCCAGATATAGATAATAACGGTCCAACCCCACCGAATACGATCATAAATGTGGTCAAAAATGCTAGGGAAATATGTGGGATTCCTCCTTTACAAGTTGGACCCCGATATAAAACAAAACACACACAAGGTCTTGATGTAAGAAAAGAATCAATAAGGAAAGCATTCCGTAGTATTCAATGAAACCTGTTTTAAATTATATATATATAATATATATATTATATATATATATATATATATATATATATATAGATAGATAGATAGATAGATAGGCAAACCTAAAAATAATAAAGTAGAATTTACGTGTATATAAATTTAATGCTACATTATTAGTCACGTAACTCTGTTCCCCACGTCAACAATATTTAGCAGTTGAAATGGATACATCATGCGCTAGCCTCACTCAAGCATTAATTTATTTGTGTCATATCAACTATATTTTATATCTACCACGTAAGATTTTTCAAGATTTAGATAGACGAACATGAATTACGTTAGCTTATACTTTACCACAAATCGAGAACTGTTTATTTGTCTATTTTTGCATTGTTTTGTTTTGGTCTATTTAACGGCATACCAGTTCCTTATGGGTTATTTAATGCCGAAATATGACTCGTTATTGAATGTATGATTATACTCCTGACTATTTATAATTTCAACCTTCCTTTGAAATCATTTTGTAAGAAACATTTTTTAAAAATGACCGTTGGGTCACCATTTACCTCTGGGTGGATAATTGAAATGATGAGAGATTTCTAAGAAAGGAAATTTGACCTAATTTAAGCTATGGTTGCTGCTTGTGAAATTTTACATACAAAGTACATTTCAAATTCTCCCATCTCTCTCTCTCTCTCTCTCTCTCTCTCTCTCTCTCTCTCTCTCTCTCTCTCTCTCTCTCTCTCTCTCACTCTCAGAGAAATTGATATATATAACGATAAGGAAATCAAGATATATATAGAGTGGGAAAAAGTTATTGACAGAATGTAAAGTAAGAGAGTTGATCATTTTTTACTATTAATGCAAATTATGACAAATGGGAACCAATTAAAATGCAATTTATTTTCAAAAATAACTCAATCCTACAAAAACGAATAATTTAGTGTAATTTTCGTGTCATTAAACTAAACAGTTAAAAAAGCCTTTACGAGACAAAATTTGATTCGCTCAACATTAGTATAATAATAGATATACCAAATCCTCCACACGAGTAGGATAGGGCACATGGTCAATTACTTTAGCTTAGTTAAACATATTTTAATTCAGAGTTTTATTTCCTTGCGTTGGTGACCATACCAAGGTTAACGAGCCCAGTCTAACCTCCTATTTACACTTAGCTTTAGGGAGAATAGTTGGATGCATAACCTTCACGACGTTATTAGCGCAAACAGCTTGGGCCAAGATGTAAACTCAGGTCGACGAGTTCAGTTCCTAGGAAGATAACCAGTGCGTAATTAAAAGTAATGTACTTAGTACATATGATTAAGTACTGTACAAAATACATATAATTTTGTAATTATTTCCTAATTGAACAAACAACAAACAATTATACAGTGTCCGGCAGAATAATCAACCTAATTATAAACTGTCTACTTATACAATCAATAGTGGTAAGCGAGTGCAAGTTATGCGTTGGCAAACAGCGGGAGCTATGTCATTTCTCTGGGCCACCATGGCGTAGAATGGTGAACATCCGTTAGTTGTATTACAAATGATTTGCTTACACGTATATTGTTTAAAGTGTTCATATCTAAATACGAAAGTGTTGTAGAGTAGCAAACACCCCTTCAGCACTCAACAGATGGACTGTCTCATAGCCATAAAATAGCCTCGATTAAGAAGATTAACTAGCCTGAATAATTATCAGACTGACTTTGTTGCGTTGGCTATACCGACACCGACCCTTATTCTTTCAGTGTCAGTTTGTCTTGTTAATTGTTCAGTACTTATTTGGTCTGTGTCTGTATGTATTCGTTCAGCAGCGGATCCTAGTATTTTAATAAAAGGTGTTAAGCACACCATTCATCTGTGTGCATTTCTACCTTCGCGATACAACAGGAAGTAATCCCAATGTGAGCTCTCTGAAATATTTAGAAATCGCAGAAACGTTATTGTTTATTGTCAATGATGTTTACATCATTTTAAAGTTTGAAAATCCATCTATTTTTCTGTATAATCGCCTTTTCAGCCATGTGTGCAATAAAGTAATTACAAATAAATCATATTCCGGCGTTAAATAATCCATAAGGGGACTGGTATGCTGTTAGATAGAGCAAAAACAAACAAAATACACAGGTATCGATTTGTGAGAAAGTATAGTTTAGCGTAATGTAGTTGCTGTGAGAGTTTTGTATGTCCATGTCATATCAGCTCTTTGACATATCATCTAATAAGCCTTGAATCTTCTTGTTGTTACGACTTTCCTACAACACTTGTGGACGTTTTTTGACATCTATGAACGACTTGCCATTCACCTTCAGTTACGTTGTGAGGACAATGAGAAAATCAAATAATCTCATGATTGAATCTACGTGGTACAAGGCTAAACATATGGAGCATTCGGCAAAGAACTTTAATAGAGTAGCAAAGGTCTAGAAAGCGAGATGTACATCGATTTTGCCCCATGTTAGGGAACGGGGTATGACGTTAAACGGTATCAATTTAGGAACTCTGTGGAATGTGGAGTACCACTCCAACTCCATTACACTGGGTACACTCTGAACGATGTAATGTACCGGTTAGGGTCGCATCTACGAGTTATATAATTAAAAAAAAGAACTGTGTTTAAAAAATTGAGTTAAAGTAATAGAATACCCATCAATAAAAAAGAATGATATTTTTTGTATTAATTGTTTTTACCTTGACTCATATTGCGTTCAGAGTAATACAAAACGTCCTCGGCATAAATTAACCCAACAAGGGTTGACATGCCTTAAAAATCTAACCAACCAAACAAAGAACCATCGATTTGTTTCTAAGCTTAGACTATTACGGCACATGGCCTCAAGAGTAGGGTAAATTCACCTCTGGTATTGTCCTGTGAAATAATCTTTGCTAAAACAGGTTTGCCCAGCATGAGGCCAAACTAAAATGACATGTAAAAACATGAAGTGAACAGAGGAAACTGATTAGTTCACTTCTTTGTGGACAACAATTTTATTAGGATGTCTTGTTCAACAAACCAGTGAACAGATGTTTATTCCCAGAGATTTCTACTGAATGCGACTGTCTTGCATGACAAGAAAACAATAGAGTCACTCGATCTTCATTTTTATTTCAGATCCTTTTTTTGTCACTTTGAGAGATCTTTATATTTTCACTTCATCCAGAACCTGATTTTATTACTAAAGACTGAATATCTACCGGGTTAGAGTTTCAGGCTACAGTTTTTTTATCAACGTAATCCAGAGATGCGTGTTACCTTTTAAATAATAAAACCAATGAATTCTATTTTTTATTCTAAAGTCTCATCCGTTTTATTCGGTGGGGTTTGTAATTTTTTTTTAAGTACGCAACTCCTCAAAATTTAGATAATATCTGATGTAGCTTAGTTTTGTTAATCTGGAAGATTGTGTAGCTCTAATCGTCCAGATGATAACACCGAACAGCTTTAAAAATCAGTATTATTACTTATTTTGGTAAAGCTATCATTTAATTTTTTTCTTTTATTTACTCATTATCCATACCGCTTGGCATTAAATAACTCTGGATAAATTGACGTGCCATTATAATAAATCAATCAATTAATCAATCAACCAATCAGATTATCCAATGTTTTCCCATCGTTTGACTCTGCTCTTGGGAAATCCTCCATCAATCGTTGTTACAGTCGTAATATCTATGTTACAAATTCGATTTAATTCTCTAACATAACATGTCGATATGACCTTAGTTTTTGTTACGATTTTTGTGGCTATTTTTAGGCTTCAAGTGAGAGCACTTTACAATGAAGAATCATTTGGTTGTTCCTCGTTGTCCCTTAGTGTTGGGTAGAATCCTTTGGTTGAATTGAGTCCTTGGCTGCAGATTCGTTCGTCAGTGGCGAATACGTGCAAATGAACGACTTTCAAGATCGGCGACTAAATAGTTAACTAACCACGTATTCGAGCTGGTGATTGGCTGGCTTTAATCCACACACCCACGTAGAGTCTATAAGTTTGAATGGTGGACTTCAGCACACCTTATATACAGAAATAATCCAACAGATTTTTAATGTCTTTAAAACTATTTTTAATTTTTTTACAACTTCATTCTGTGGCCGTTTGGAATAACAACATACACTAATTGACAAAATATCTAACAGAACTGGAAGATTGTGCAGCGCCGATCATTCAAATAGCAAAACTGATTTGCTTTAAATGTCAGTATCATTGTTCCTATTAGTAATGCTAATTATTTAAAATATTTTTCCAATTCTTCTGATCAACGTTTCTTGGAAATTCTCCATTAATAATAAGTTCAATTATAACATTAATTTTAGATATTTTCTTGTCAGTATGATGTTAGATTTTCAATTTCTTCTACTTTTAATCGTCATCTGTGATCTACGTTTAAAGAGTTGACCCTACAGGTATCACCGGTAATTAACAGTATCACAAAGTAATTACGATGGGATAGATCTGGTAAGCGAAATGTTGCATTGATTTTCATCATTTTTTAATAACTTTCTATCAAAAACAAACGACGTTCACCATTCGACGCCATGGACTCTCTCGTTGATTTCGACGCATGAGGGTTCATCCAATGAACAACCTACACATTGTTTTGTTTATAGTGGTGAAGACTTGTGTTGGATCATCTACACTTTTTGGCACAGTCAATAGGAAAGAATTGGCGCACAAGGAATGCCAAATACCCAATCAACGTCTGACCTCAGGATTTTCAAATTCAGAGTTTCCTTCTCCTATACTGGTTACCTATTCAAATCTAAAGAGCTCAGTTGGTCCTACTATTTTACCGATTGTTGTGTTGAGATTTTTCTAGATATAAGGTGTGTGCTAGATCGTCGCTCCGACTTATAGACTAGGCCAGAATCATGTGATCTGAATCTTGGCCAATCACTGGCAGTACTTTGAGGTTGATACATTACTTAACCCCAACCCTACTGGTCATAATTACATTGACACACTTTGACGACGGACATAGGATTAAATCACTGGACCTTTACCAATACGCAGGATAGGTCTTATACGCTTATCAAAGGATCACCAAAGGATTCAATAACATAGGACTTTCTTTAAGCCCTTTTCAACTGGCCAATGATGGCACTTACAAGCTTGAGGGAGAATATATTGATTCATACCTTTCCCAAGGGTATTAGCGTAATGTGAAATGCAAACAGCCGTGTCTAGTATTTGAACTCGGTTCGACGAGTCCGTCTCCTACAATTCTAATCATTATGCCAAGCGCCTCCATATTCCACGCCATGGTTGCGAGTGAAATGGCATGGCTGCCTCTGTTAAGGCATACCTTGCACCCGCTCACCACTATTGATCCTATAAGTAGGCAGTTTTTAATATGGGTAATCATTCTGGTGGACACTTTATTATTGCTTGTTGTTTGCTCAATTAGCAAATGATTACTACATTACTATATGTGTTTTGTACAATATTTAATCATATGTACCTTTTTCATTATTTAATAAGTAGTGCAATGGTTATCATCGGTGGAACTGGACTCGGTGACGCGAGTCCAAATCATGGACGAGGATGTTTGCATTTCACTTAGTGCTAATGCCCTTGGGAAAGATATGTATCCAACTATTCTCTCTCCAACTAAGGGTAAACAGTAGGTTAGACTGGGCTCTTTAACTTTAGTATGACAACCAGTGTAAGGGAAATAAAACTCTGAATTCAAGCCTGTTAAACTCTACTTAAGAAATTGGCCATGAGTCCCATGCTACTCGTGCCAAGGTTTTGGTATATATTATGTTGGCAACATTCCGTCTATTTAAGACGATGGCGTAGTGTCCATTTTTTAAATTTTATTTATTACCTACAGCAACGTGAGTAGCTGAAAAGATCAATCCTTGAATGGCAGTCTCTGGTACTGTGATTGCAAACAAAAGGTGATGTTTTCTGTAGGTGTTGGGGGTGCTGTTGTCTCTCCTTCCTTTTAGCTCTCTTTTCTGTGGCGGCGTCTTTCCTCTCCTTTTCACCCCCTTTTGTTCCTTGTTTGACGAGGAGACGCCTGGTATATATATATATTATATATATATATATATATATATATATATTGAGGCCGTAATTATTAATTTTTTTCGTCCTACCTTGTGCAGACAGATCAGACCTAGGCACTCGCTTATTTTATTGGGCGAGTGTCTGGGGCCTGGTGTCACATAATGGGGATTTAAAAGAAGTAAAATTTTTTTTTTTTTTCTTTTCTTTTTTCCCTAAAAAAAAACCCCTCATATATATACCCATATGTATTTACAATTTGACTTTTAGTCGTCTCCGGCTGTAAAAACCTTGATGAGCAACCGGACGAAAGGGCCCTTGTTTTATCAAATAAAACAATTTTTTTTATTTTTCACTCTTTTCCTTCGTATCCACCTATATAGGTGATCATAATGATTACCCTTAAAGTATTATATATATATATATATATATGTGTGTGTGTGTGTGTGTGTATAGAACTCCTTATTCAACCCAAGTTAAAACACCACGCATAAAGAATTAGCCATCTTTGGAGTCACATTTGTCTTCCCCGAAAAACAAAATACAACTCTCAGTTTTCTAACTCTTTCCCGTTCTCGGGAAATGGTTTGACCAATGTGAAGAACTTAACAAGGTCAGAAAAAGGTCAAGCCTTGTCAAACATTTACGGGTATTTATCCATGATCCAGAATGACCATTATTTCTTATTTCTACACTACCGTACATAATTTATAAGAAATCTATCAATTACTTAGCAAGTAGAAATGGATGTCAGTATTACTTCTGAAGAATAAACATGTAAAGTGACGATTAACGTAGGATATAAATTAGATCCTGAAACCGCCCTGTCGGTGGGGCGTTAGAATGCACCAACAGCACCTCTGCAGAGGGGTAAGACTCCCCCAATGGGGCCACCTGCTAGCCGTGGGTGGCGACCCGTGATGCTTAAGGTTAGAGCCCATGTGGATGAGCAGTTCATGACTTGCAATACTCCACTTTGGCCCTATCTTGGGCTAGACGGCTGGTCACATCAAGCCCTAGCACCTATATGATTTTCCCAACACTATTACCCTTATGGCAAGCCCCAACCCCTTTTTATCATATGGGTGCTAGAAGGCGGTGACTGCGGGTCTACATGTCCTGGGAATGACATTAAACTCTCTGATGGTGAGGTTCCAATTTTGGAGGTTTGGGGAATGTGGAGCACCCATTCATCACCATTGCTCCCTGGTCCACTCTGACCCGGAGTCGTAGTACCTGTTAGGGTCCCATCTTGGGTTAAATAGAAAAATGTATTTATAAAAAAATTGTATTATCCATTAAGAATTGATTTATTTCAAAACTTTATCGGTATTAAATGACCCACTGAGGTTGATATGCCGTAAAACAAAATAAACAAAAAACAGATCCTGAAAGTCCTATCATCCCTTACCTAAATATATTGGCATTTTAGTCTCGGAAGATCATAATATAGTTTTTGTGTCCCTGAAGTTACAGCGCCTCTTGTGACTGTAATGTCCCATGTTAGAAAAAAATTCTCGACCACAGATGTTGCATGTGAAGACTGTCCCTGAAGATATTGATGTGCCGGCGCTTTGTGGCCGCTGTTTTCTTCTAGACCTCCTAGCTTCATGGTGTTGCGCCAGTGTGACTTCAGGCATAAACAGTCCTCTACAGAGCCTGACGCCACCTAGGGCGGTCTTGAGCTAAATTTTCCCAGCTGGAAGGGGCAATGCTAACACCTAAGATCATTTTTGCAGACATCCTTTAAACGCAGCTGGGGGCGATTAATCTGTCTCTTACCAGACGAAAGTTCCGCATAAAAGACGAATAACGAAGGATACCCTTCACCTAAATATAGTCCGCAATCAATTGTTACATAATTATTAGATCCCTAATACTTATATAAGGTAGCATAGAAACATAATGGCGATTAGTGCAGCTGATGGCCTTGAGAGTGAGTGACGGCGCTTGACCTCACTCTCACCTTGCCTTCCGGGGATAAATTGTGAGAACCGGAAGGCCTAGAAGACCCTGTCTTCCGGTTTAAGGATAGTAAGTAAGTCTCAGTCAGTTAGCAGGTAAGAGCCGAGCCCGATAGGATGTAAGTTGATCTGCGCAGATGTCTGGGTTGGGGATTGAAAATAAAGTAACGTCAAAGTAAATCGAAGTCTTGTGTTTATTACCTAAAAACTAACAATGACACAGGGCTTCTGATAAGGAGAAGTCCCTAACAGAAACCAGACCCGAAGTCCCCAAGAAAGTCCAGACCTTAGAAGAGACCAGACCAAGTCCAGATGATAGAAATACCAAAGACGATCAGAATAGCAAAGCCGGCCAGAAGAAAATACGACCAGAAGTAAGAAGTGAAGAAGAAGGGTATGCAACACAATTAGTTATACATACATGAAATAAGCCGCTGGAAATCAAATAGAAAATTATATAATTATTATCATATATTATAATTAACTAGATGTGACTAAACGACGTCGTCTCGGTAGAGGTGGGATTTCAAAAAATGTTTGTTTCGCAGATCCATTATTACTGAATCGGGTGGTGGACCCTTGCTTGATGCCCCATAAAAAGCCTCGTGTAAAAAAAGAGCTTGTATCAATTTGGCCTGGTAGTAGTGAATGTATATATATATATTATCCTTATCGTTAATTGTTTTACTTTTGTTGTTTACTCCGTACATATCAATAGCATACACTTTACATATCACTGCCGTCCCTTACACCACCACCACCAGAACCTTTCCTCTCAGGAGCCTTCAAATGAATCCTTAATCCCGCTGTAGATCCACGAATTTGATGCAAATATGACATAGGAAGGATGTCCTTCCCACTGGATCGGATTGATCAGATAATAAAATTTGATACTTATGCACCACCATATGTCTCTAAAGACCAGAAGCCGACTTACAAACTTTGTTACAGATTCCACAAGACACATTGTTTGTTCAACTGCCCTTTATATATGTATAAATTTTATAATATACTATATGATGTCAAGATTTTGGAATTACCGTGTAGATTGTATTGAAGCGAGAAGGTGAACGGCTACAATTCAACATGACAATTCAATGTGGAATCGAGAAAACATTACAGAGACTAATTAAGTCAATGAAGTCTACAAGCAATAATGAAAATAAACACAGTAACACCAAATATTGATTTTAAATAAACTTTTCCGTAGGAACGTACAGATAATCATCATATTCATATTTTTGGCAACCGTAGCGATTGGGCAATATAATACCTAATGATATCCGTTTTCATTTGGTATTCATCTAAGCAACTCCTTGGCTATGAGCGGCATGTTTTCCTTCTCCTGTGCTGGTTGCCTTACAAGACAAACAAACCCACTGTACTACTATGTATCCATAGCTCTGGATAAGAAAGGGGATGAATTCATACATTTTCCGGTGGAATCAGCGCCAGGGGAAACGCCAAAAACCTCGTCCAGAATTAGAACACTGATCGCCAATTCCATTTCATACGACGATAACTGTCATGCTAAGTGATTGAGTAATGTTCCAGTAGAATATGATAAAATATTTACTTTATTTCGTTCAGAATTGTGCAATTTCCCTAGTTTGCAGTTGTGAGAGGATGCAGTGAGCAAAACTATATTACCTGGGCGAGTTTTAGATTCTTAAGTGAAGCGATGAGTAAACCTTTATATTATCAGCCGGGAAATAAAGATTAAGGAAGAAGACCGGTACTGAGCGGTTGGTAAATATATATTGGAATAAAGACAAACTGTTGTAAAATTATGTTCGCTTTCTATAAAGTGCAACAAGAAGATGGCTTTCACTTCGAATGAAGACCAAATCCCAAGAAACAAACCCATAAGTGGAGTTAGCTCAAGGATTTGTTACGATTTTGGGACTATTTTTAGGTTTCAAGTGAGAGCATTTTGCTGTAGAGATGTCTTTTGTGAAGAATCATTCGGTTGTTCTTCGTTGTCCCTTAATGTTGGGTAAAATGCTTTGGTTGAGCAGAGTCGTTAGTTTAGGTCCGTTCGTCAGGGGCGAATACGTGCAAGTGAACGGCTTTCAAGATCGGCGATTAAGTTAACTGAGTACGTATTGGAGCTGTTGATTGGCTTTCATTAATCCACGCTCCCACACAGAGTCTATAAGTTTAATTGGTGGACCCCAGCATACTTTATATCTCAAAACAATCATGACTATGTAAATATGGGTTAGGTGTATGATTTTCATTGAAAGAATGACAGGTTTTGGTGACTGTTGTGCGAATTGATTTCATGGTGAAAGGATAATTGTAGAATGAATAGGGTCACGAATGAGAATATTTATTTGAAAAATTAGAATAGATATGACCAGCCTCTTCACCCACCCCTTTGAAGCCTCGTTCCATAGTTATGTATTTATGCATATATATATATATATATATATATATATATAATATATATATATATATATATAATATGGGATTTTGAAAAATAACGACATACTTTATTGATCAGCAACATTTTTATTTTTCCGAAAGAGAAAAGAGAGAATGGAAACTTAAGGGCCCTTTCGACCGGTGCTTTGTCAAAAGGTAACGACCGGTAGATCGTTTAAAAGTCCCAAATGTAAATGAAATGGGTAAAAGAGAGATTCAATCAAGCAATTTGCTTGATTGAATCTCAACAAAGTATGTCGTTATTTTCAAAATCCTATGCAAGTTCAGCTGTACCAAGAATTTGTATATATATATATATATATATATATATATATATATATATATATATATACTTTCTTCCCTTTATTTCTCTTTTCAACACACACACACACACACACACACCCCACATACACACACACACACACACACACACACATATATATATATATATATATATATATATATATATATATATAAAAACAATCCAACACTAGAGACTAGAAAATGCGAGAGGACCTCGATCGAAGACACTTATTTCCTTAAGATGACCAAAGTAAGACCAATAGTTTCATTTTTTAAAAGCTTGGTTTTAAAATATTTGATTTAAAAATGTATGGATGCATGAATGTGTTATTAATATTAGAGCTCATTCCGTACACTAAAACACAGACGGCTTTGACGTAGATCTGAATTTCTTCTCGATGTGGGTTTTTTTAATGCAATAGACTTCTGGACCGCCGGCGTAGGAAAATGTATCCACCCTGAAGTGAAGTTTTTCTTGAAGACTTTCATTTCAATTAGCTTTTTCTTGAAAGCGATTAAATAACTATGTATCAAAATAAATTGACGTCTGTTATTGGCTTCTTACAAGCAGCAGCCTAGCGTCATTTTGATCTTTATCAGTTACTTTTATTGCATAATAGTAGACGTAAGTATCCAAGTGTTTTAGGGTGAGTATTTGTGGCGGAGGAGAAACTCTGGTTTTGAAGAAAATTAACTTTGTTTAAAAATCTAGTAGGGGTTTACACATTTATACACGATACACCGCATTGTGTGTTTCGTTTTCTTTTTGTTTTTTTTTTTCGTTTCTTTTTGTTTTTTTTCGTTTTCTTTTGTTTTCTTTTTGTTTTTTTTGTTTTTTTTCCCGCTTGTTTTTGAGTTAATTTCTCTAATTTTTGCTCCCTACTTTTGTGTTTGTATGACTTTTATTACTTTATTTTGGGTACTCAACAAGGCGTTTGGTAGAATTGAAGCCATTATTAATTCTGACAAATTCTCTTCTTTTTTGCTTTACTTGCCCAATCTCTTCTATTTTTCCTCGGGTGTAAGTTAGTTCATAGTCCTTAACCTTCTCATTCGTTAACCCAAATTTCTTATCTAAATTCTTTTTTTTAATCTCAGCATAAAAAGCGCGATGTATATGTTACTATGTATTGTTTATGTATTGTTTTTATGTGAAAGTATCTACGCTTTTATTAGATTTTGCTGTTTGATTCTAATTTGTAAACTTCCATTCTTCAGAAGTATTTCTTTCTGGTTTTTATTTGTGTTTCATTCCCTCCAATTGAATTCACTTTCAGTACAGAGTAAATAAATTGTGTTTACTTTCTATTTGGTCTTCTAAAGAGTTCTGTAATTGTTCCTGAGTTGTATAGTTTTTAACAAAGACAGATTAAAACAAATTCTGTTCTAAAAATTACAATCCGCAAAAAGTCACATTTCATATATTCTAAAAATAGTCCCAAGTCACACTAATCAACACCAAATCCCGACTCAAAAAACCCTACTATTAACGCATATACCACCTGAACACTTAGGGGTGGGAATTAATAACTTAGAATTAGAGGGATTAAGAATTATTCAATAGAATCAGAAGAGATACTTAGAAAGAAGAGAAAATGTAGGTAAAAAGATCCCCATTCGAGATAGTAGATGTTGGAGTATTTTGTGATATAAGGTGTGCTGGAATCAACTATTTAAACTTATAGACTCTGCATAGTCACGTTGATTAAAGACAGCCAATTAACAGCTCGAATACGAGGTTAGCTAACTTATTTAATCTTTAATTTTTAACTATTTAATTTAATTAAACTAGTCATCTTCCTTCGGGTGATTTCCTCCTCTGGTTGATACGGCTTCTTTTGTGCTGGGTTTGGGTGTCTGTGCTCACCACTTTGTTTTTTAATGAAGCAAGAGTTAGTTTATATTTTAGATGTCATTATTACTTGAAACCTAAAAGGGTTTAACCGCACGGTGAGAAAATAGCTTACCTGGGAACAGACGGCCATTACGTCTGCTTCCTTCGACTAACCGCCAAAATTTAACTACTCTGTCAGTTCCCTCTTCACGCTTTTTCTTCAGCCAATCAGAAATTGGCGCCTAAGTAAGTGAAAGGTTAATTATTGTCAATAACTTCTATAACGGTTATGGTAACTTTCCATCCACAACACCGCCATTTAAATTGTACTACTCTACAGTAATAATTCGTTGGAAACCCACGAATTATGTTACACAGGACTGGATTTGGCATTAGATATCTTACCAAAGTTGATGTATTAAACAAAGAAACTAGCCCAAACCAAAATAAACCATCGGCTCATCGTTATACTTTATATGAATAGTTTGGATTTAACACAACTCGTTCTATGAAGAAAAACACCTGTTACAAAAATGTGTTCATGACAATTTTCTTACAAGATTGAGGATATCTTAAAACTCATTAATCTCGAATTCCAGGGTTAAATCGCAGGAATGCGTGAATTAACATCTTGTATATAAGAACTGAAATGTTATTTTCCTTCCTTAAGTTCAGTGTTTAAACGCATTAAAAAGTATCTATCAATTTTATATGCTACACAAAGTAAATGTGAGTGATACAAAAATGTTAACTAAAAAAATCATAGTAATATTTAATGTCTGTGATCTATCTGTGAATGACATAAAGGGCCTGATCGGGTTTCAATTTTTACAATGTCTTGCTGGTGGGTTTTATTACCTGGAAAATGGAAACCTAATACCACGGCCAGCTCCAAATTTGATCAAAGGATATCTCGATTGAGCATAGATAGAAAAAAGAAATCGTGCATTTTCTTTTACTGGATCTCATATCCATTAAGCACACATGTAAAAGTCGTCGGGGCGGCCTCATGTCGGTATTAGCCAGACAGCGAGGGAGTATATCCCCTTTTTACTAGCGCTAGACCAAGGAGATTAGTTTAGCTTCTGAGGCGGAGCGCCACACCTACTATCAGCTCCTCACTTTACTGCACAAATCCCTGTGCTACTCATACGCTGAGTTGGCGAGGGCTGGTATCGAACCAGGAACCTTGTGATTCCTGGCCGAACGCTATACCGACTGAGCTAAACCGGCCCTTAATATAGAAATAATAGTTGTATGCTTATCTCTTCTTCTGTGCTACGTGGAGAGGTTCGAATCTTGGTTGCTGATCAGGTGGCTGATATTTCTTTGATGTTTGGAGTCTGGAAACCAACTTGGGGTGCTGGGGGGCACATCTTGCCTTGTGTCATTTATAGTTTTTAGTAATAACATAAGGTCACTTCTTTTGCTCATGAGATTTTTATTTTCCCCAAAGCAAAACTGCCCGGAGTGAGAGCCACGTCTCTCTCCATCAATGTATCTTTCCGAACTCACTCCACACTCTTACCTCTCATATTCATCTCTCCTATTTCAACACGTGGCGTTTTTTTTTACCATTGAGAAAACGCTATGTCCCCTTGTGCTTCACCTTTAAACTTTTCCATTCTAATCTACACGTAATTAATCCTAAAAACTTTTCCCTGCTAACTCACACTTCACTGTTGCATCTCTCTCTCTCTCTCTCTCTCTCTCTCTCTCTCTCTCTCTCTCTCTCTCTCTCTCTCTCTCTCTCTCTTACAATATTCGCTTCATCTAAGTCAGTGATTCTTAACTTTTTTTAAAATCACTTCACCCCTTGAGACCTTGAAATTTCATACCGCACCCCTAGACCCAGAACTTCAATTTTCATGTCAAATTTTCAGTTACTTAGCTACCACTGCGAGGGTGATCCCAAAGATAATGTCTCCAAAATATTTAGAAATCACAGAAACGTACATTGTTTATTGTCAGTATGTTGTAAATCATTTAAAAATTTGAACAGGTATCTATTTTTCTTCCTAATTGTCATTTCAGTTGATGCAGTTTTGTAGGCGCTGTGGCAGTTTAGGTATACCAGCTCGCCACTATGTCGGTGATGAAGCGTTGAACCTGGTCGTTACAAACCCGCTACACTACTTGTCGACATTTTTGACATTATGAGCGACTCGTCATACACACCCGTTAATTGGCATAACTTACAATATGCATGTCCAAAGTCTGGTATTTGTTTCATGGTATATAAATCTTCGCGGCTTATTTAATGCCAAATTCATCATTGTACAAGAAGATATTGTTATTTTTAGCCCATAGCTGTGGAAACATGCCTGTTGTAAGGTATAATCACTCGTGTGGAGGTTGGTCTATTATATATATATATATATATATATATATATATATATATATATATATATATATATATATTTGTATGTAAACAAGTTTGCTGTTTCCATAAAAATAAAGAAATAAATATATACTATAAATGATAATAACTATATATATTTATTGTTTATTTATTAACGCTCTATCACAGATATTGAGCACTCTCCTAATAATACTGTACACTGGTTTATTAATGCCTCTTCAAGTTTGATTGTGCCAACAATACACACACACACACACACACACACAGACACACACACACACACACACACACATACACACATATATATATATATATATATATATATATATATAATCACAATTAAAATAAAAAGTTAAACTTTCTCTTGAGTATCTGGAAAAAACATGGCTCACACATTGAAAACCTTTTAAGAAAGAATTGATAAATTTACAACATGAAACATAGTTGTCTTGGAAAATAAACTTTATTCATCAAAAGAGAAACACTGTTTTGAATTTTTCATCTTACCAATAATTTCAAATTTCGGATTTTTCCCACGACGAGCTGTCATTCTGAAAAATATAATATTGAAAATGTCAGATTATTAAATCATTTAATGTAAACTAAATTGTAAACTAAACTTTTGTTTGACGAGATATCGTAAAGATCTCTTTGTTGATCGTATCCTGTAAATGTGAAAATCGAACATTCTGTGAAATTCCTGTTTTTTTTTGTTTTTGTTTTTGTTACTAAGTGCATTATTTTTTTGATAGTTTTAAGTGTTGCTAGACGAGTTTTCTTTTAATTAGATTACTTACATAGAAATAAACGTGATGCGACTTAAAAATATGAAATTTCTCAATTTTTAAAAATTTTCTCTAAACGTCTCCAACTTCCAACTATCAGAAATCATGTAAGACGATGGAAACTTTCTGGAACGTTAGTTTATTAGTTTAACCAAAATTTTCAATGTTGCAAATTATCAGGTATTATTGAATGTGTTAGAGACTTGGTAAAAATACTAAATTCAATGTTATTTTACTAGTTTTTAATGTTGTTCTATAATTTTATTTTGTTTTTGTTTTTTTAATTTTTTTAATTAGTGGAATTACATGGAAATAAAGTCTTTAAACGTTCTTTTTCTAAAGTTTTCCCAATTTTTTCCAAACTATCAACTATCAGTCAGTTATTATATAGAATCACTTTGAAATTAATCTGACAAATTGATATATTTTTATATTTCAAAAGAATATTCAACGTTCAAATTATTGTTATGTATTATTGATATCAAATTGATATCCGACTAAAAACTAAAAGTTTCGTAACGATGATAATCAAAGTCGGGTGACCTTTCGTCTACCTACAAACCGAAGGGGACGACAAAACACAACAGTTTTAGATTAACCATTATGCAATATTCCTCAACATCAGGACGTGCTGACAGCACGGATACCCATGAATCTCTCTCTCTCTCTCTCTCTCTCTCTCTCTCTCTCTCTCTCTCTCTCTCTCTCTCTCTCTCACCACCCATCCTGATCGCTGGAGACGCTCGAATTAAATAATAACTCAAAACCCTTTTAATGATGATTTAAAATCTTCCATTGAAAAAGGATCAACTGGAAAAAAGAGTTAGAGTAACCAACCTTTTTTCAAATAAGTTGTTGTCTACTCCTCTCTAATAATAAACGCGAATGTCAATGCGTCAGCACGTCACATATTTCAGTTGTATAACTAAAGGACTTAGCCCAACATATCATACCATTTTGAAAATAGGCCGACTCCATGAACAAATTAAAAACATTCCAAGACAAATTTCGATCTAAAATCCAGAAATGTTGGATTCCCAAGTTTTGATTACTGCGATCGTTTTCAGCGATTTATTTTACGTGATTTAAAAATTGCATTAATGTTTAAGCTTACTATTTAAAAGTTAAACGAAAATTCTTAAACTCTCACTTAATTTAATTTGGATGTACGTAGGTCCTTAATTTCCGTACAATAAATTATTTATATTTCATGGGTAACTTTTGCTAGATTTCGTAATTAATTTCGATTATTCCCATTTTTTTCCAAGAATTGTTATCACATAATAGAATTCGTCGCATAAAACCCAGTAAAATATAGCCGAAAACAATCACACTTATTAAAACTTGGGATTCCAAGGGCACCGATAACAATTGGAACTCATATTCCACAGTTTTTCTTACTCATATTTTATTTTCACTCCTTTTGAGTCTTTCGCTAGAGTCTGAGTGACAACATGTCTCCTCAGGTCCCCAGGACTCTTTTGATTATTCTAGCCGATTGCAGCAATACAGTTTTCTGGATGGTCTAAATTCCTCCTCTGATTTCCAGATCCTCCAGTCTTTTTTCCAAGTATTTTGGGACTGTTCTTAGTGCACCTACTACAATGGCTACCAATTTAACTCTCATATTCCAGAGATTTTATGCTATCCTGCAAAATCCTCTGGTGAAAAGGGACCGTCCAAATCGTCCAAGATGAAATGCAAAAATTAATATCCAGATTATCTGTTGTCGCTTAATCGCCAAATTTTTATCTTGTATGAGTGTCGTTTCCTCAACTAAATAATCATCAATTCCATTTTTATTATAAAGAAAGGGAAATAAAAGGACATGCTACATAGAAAAAATATAAGAAGAACGAAAGAAAGAAGGAAAAAGAAAGAAAGAAAGAAAGAAAGAAAGGAAGGGAAATATAGGAGAGGGGGTGAGCTCGCAGAAGCTATAGCGCTAATCTGTTTCAATCTGACATAATGAAAAGACGAAAAGAAGGAAGGAAAGAAAAAAGAGTTAGAGAGAGTTAAATGAACATTACCATACTTTTTACATATTGAACTATTTAGCAAAAGCTCTTGAGTAAACATATCAAACGTTTATTAATTGAATTATCATACTGTGGTATATCCACAGGTCCTGCTAGTTATTGTTATTTTCACTCCTGTGAATTTTTCACACCAGCGTTAGCTGATGGTCTTTCACTGGAGTGAGAATAAGTCTCCTGAGGTCTCCAAGACTCTTCTGAGTATTCTAGCTGATTTCAGCAATGCTGTTATCTGCATGTCTAAATTCTTCCGTTTTACTGTCTTTTTTTTTGGGGGGGGGGGACGCGGT
>CM042143.1:111109106-111144207 GCA_023376005.1 Doryteuthis pealeii | reverse complement strand
AAAAGAGAGAGATCCAGTGTAGGCGACCAGAAAAAAGACTCCATCGATCAGCTTTCCCAGTGTAGGCCGACTAGAAAAAGACCTCCATCGAATCAAGCTTCCAGTGTAGGCCGACCAGAAAAAAAGAACGCTCCATCGATCAGCTTCCGTGTAGGGACTAGAAGAAGACCTCCATCGAATCAGCTTCCAAGTGTAGCCGACTAGAAAGACCTCCATGCGATCAGATTACAGTGTAGGCCGACTAGAAAAAGACCTCATCGTCAGCTCTGTACGGATAATGGATGCAGTAAATCACTGATAGGGAGGGTGGTGAGAGAGAATCCCTAGGAATCCGTCTGTAAGCATGAATCATATCAAAGAGGAGTATCAACGGTGTTTTAACTAATGGGGAAAAATTGGAATAAAGTGTGTGTAATGCTAAATGTAAAAATTGGTAAAAAAAATTAACGTTTCCGTTGATGTTATTTGTCTCTCTCCTCTCTCTTCCTCTTCTCTCTCTCTCTCTCTCTCTCCTCTTCTCTCTCTCTCCTCTTTGGTTCTGAGTTCATTTTCTATTTCATATTTTTTGTTCAAAACACGATACATATTTTCTGTGCATACAATTTATACTCGGGCGCGTTAAGGGTCAGCATCAAAGGCGGGATTACAATCGGCCAATCCAGACTCTATTAATTGTAATCTTTCTTTCACTGACCGCTAACAATCAGGAATCTTATTTCAATAAACTGAATTCAGACCAGCCAAATCTAAACTCTTCGTGATTTTTCAATTAAATAAATTGAATAAATTAATGAATATTGTAATATACAAATTATCCGTGGTGTTTTTAATTCTATGAATTATTTTTCTCTTATTCTCTCTCTTACGCACTCACTACCTGGTGTTCTTAAAATCTTTTTTAGCCCAGTCATCGACCGGGTACTTTTGCTAGTATATATATATATATATATATATATATATATATGTGTGTGTGTGAGTGTGTGTGTGAGTGTGAGTGTGTATGTGTGTGTATATGTGTATGTGTGTATGCGTGTGTATTTTGGCAGCATTCTTTCAATTATACATACAGAGTTAAAGAAAACAGATGTCACCTGTTTAACGAGTTTATTAACGATCTTTTCAAGCTTTTTTAATATTTGTTTTTTATCCCAAGTACTTTCGGCACTTCGAAAGTGCCATCTTCAGGTGTGTGTGTTTTGTGTGTGTCTGTGTGTGTGTTGTGTGTGTGTGGTGTGTGTGTGTGTGTGTCTGCCTGTATGTCTGTTATTGGAGAGCTAGTTAGTTTCGGTTTAAATCCACGTAAAATTAAAACATACTTACTACTCCTTTCTCTCGATTTGGTTTCACGATGAACTGGAACACAATTACTAAATATTCCTTCCCTCTGTAAAGACTGAAAATGAACAAATAGATTGGAAAAAGGGGTCGGTAGATGGAAGATAACAAGACAGATTCGAACGGATTTCGACAGATGTCGATATATTAAAAGCGACTTAATATTGAACATAAAAGTTTTACTTATGCATATTCAGTCCCAGGAGAAACATCACATCCGTGCTTCGCAGAATATGGCCTTTTGCCAGACATGATTTAGTCTAACTAAATAAAATCACTCAAGGGAAATACACAGAAATTTCACTAGCATCTTGATTTATTTGCCATTGCATAAATCTTCCGTTAAAATGACTCACAGTTATTCAGAGAGACGAATTATCTACTTGAATACATTATCTTACGATTTACAAGATATAACAACTTATTTTACATGCATATATTACGTACATTACATAAATGACACACAGGAATTACATACATTTTATGTATGATTTCTTTTTTACAATTTCTAACATGAAATCATATTCATTCATACTTCACATAAATTATATACGCTATATTCATACATATAGAAAGCTTCAGATTCTGATGAAGCATTGTAACTAACTAATTGAATTTAATTGTTTTCGTTTGGTAAACTTCACTTTTCCAGTACTCTTCCTTACACACACACACACACACACACAACACACACACACACACACACACACACTATATATATATATATATAATATATATATATATATATATATACTAGACAAAAAAGTGACCCGTTGGGTTCACCCGTTAAGCTCTCGCTAGATGATTGGGATTAGAAAAGAGTAGGATCTGCCAAATATCATCTGCTTTTCATTTTAAAATGAATTAAAAATTCATTAAAAACGATTTAAGGTCGAGTTTTAAGTCGAAAAAGTAACATAATGAGCATAAGCAGAAGAAGCAAAATATATTACACATTTAATTTATTTTTGATACATTTAAAACGATGTTTTCGGTCAATTTCGATCATTTGATCTGCCAAGACGCTACTTAAAATTCGTTTTTACAAAATAAATTCTAAACCTTTGCGCTTGAAAAAAAAATTCACACTGGATTGTCCAATTAGACACATAACCTAGTAGATAAAGGAGTTAGGTAAGACAGTTCTAAATGACAGTTATCTCTAGACTGCAGGTTCAATCCTGGTCAGGGGCAGCAGTAAATAGAATAATAATAATTAACATAGTTTAACACCTGTACCCCAGTTATGGTTAGTGGAATGAGAACCGGATACCCCCGTGGGCTGAATAAAGATTTAGGTTCAAAGTTCTGTGATGGCTCCCTATTACAAGAAAGGTTCCTGTTATTTATTTTTTAGTTTCATTTTCATTTTATTTTTCGATTTTCGGTACTTATTTACTACTCGAACAGATTCTTTAAAAAAAAACAAAAAAACGGTACTCTTCGCGGAGAACCGTCCGCCTCCTGCCTCAAAAACGCTAGCCGATGGCTGCTGAAAAAACACCAACTACGATTGAAGTCCGTAGACGAAGCGGTGTCACTCGCAAAAAAAACAAAAACAAAAAACAACCAACTTAGGGCGTTTTTCCCGAAAACCAACCCAACCCTAAACTCTAACCCACCTACTTAAAATTAACAGTTTTATTACAAAATGTCTGGGTTCTGTTTTTTTCTGGGTTAATAAAAAATCAGAAAGTTTTAAAATAGAATAAAAATTAATTCATTGCTAAATCAACACTGAAAATTTAATTAAAATCGAAAACTTCCCTGAGTTTTGGGTACAAACGTAAGGGTTAGAATTGTAGTAAATAAACATGGATTTTCAATGAATTGACCTAGACAATTGAAATAAACATCAGAATTTTTATTGCGGGGCGGGCGGGTGTTTTTCTACCCTTTGAATGTAAGACAGCCGACTCTAGAGTTATAGGATGTTGGAGAGGCTGAGGGCTGCCTTTGTAGTAATATTACTTGTGATCAATTTCATCTCCCCTTCCTAGGCGTATAGGGAGTAAAAAGGGGAAGAACGTAGGATGTAAAGACAGGGATGAGTTAAGACTTGACTTAATTGCAAATTCCGACTAATTAAACCAACTAAAGTGTTTGTTTTTTTTCAAACAATAGGTTGAGCTAAAACTAAGGAATAATTAGAGACAAATTTCGTGTGATCAAGGTCACAAACAAAAAAGCCTTTAGGGATAGAACGCTCCAAATCTCAGCTTTAGTATAATGATAGAAGATAGATAATCCAAAGATCAGGTGAAGAAATCTACCTTACGACATAGTAATTTTTAAATATCGTAGTTTGCAGAGCTCAATGTGTCACAGAGAAAAGTTATATCAGGAAAAAATAACAAAAATAAAATTTAGATTTGTAGCATTATAGACTATTTCAGGGAACTTAGCGAAATTGTCTAGTAGCTCCCATTGTCAGATGCAAAATAATGGGAGCTACTAGTGCTGATACATCAGACAAATTTAATAACTAACGAAATAACCATATCATCTCCTCTTACAATCCTCCAAACACAATACATCTCACAACCACAAATAAAAACACACCAAAAACAATAAATCCTTACAATAGAATAATCCTTGAACAACAAAAGATCCAGATATAGATAATAACGGTCCAACCCCACCGAATACGATCATAAATGTGGTCAAAAATGCTAGGGAAATATGTGGGATTCCTCCTTTACAACTTGAACCCCGATATAAAAAAAACACACAAGGTCTTGAATGTAAGCAAAAGAAAATCAATAAGGAAAAGCATTCCGTAGTATTCAATGAAACCTGTTTAAATTAATATATATATATATATATATATATATATATATAATATATATACAGAGAGAGAGAGAGAGAGAGAGAGAGAGAGAGGAGAGAGAGAGAGATAGGCGAACCTAAAAATAATAAAGTAGAATTTACGTGTATATAAATTTAATGCTACATTATTAGTCACGTAACTCTGTTCCCCACGTCAACAATATTTAGCAGTAGAAATGGATACATTATGCGCTAGCCTCACTCAAGCATTAATTTATTTGTGTCATATCAACTATATTTTATATCTACCACGTAAGATTTTTCAAGATTTAGATAGACGAACATAAATTACGTTAGCTTATACTTTACCACAAATCGAGAACTGTTTATTTGTCTATTTTTGCATTGTTTTGTTTTGGTCTATTTAACGGCATACCCGTTCCTTATGGGTTATTTAATGCCGAAATATGACTCGTTATTGAATGTATGATTATACTCATGACTATTTATAATTTCAACCTTCCCTTGAAATCATTTTGTAAGAAACATTTTTTAAAATGACCGTTGGGTCACCCATTTACCTCTGGGTGGATAATTGAAATGATGAGAAGATTTCTAAGAAAGGGAACATTTGACCTAATTTAAGCTATGGTTGCTGCTTGTGAAATTTAACATACAAATACATTTCAAATTCTCCCATCTCTCTCTCTCTCTCTCTCTCTCTTCTCTCTCTCTCTCTCTCAGAGAAACAAATATATATAACGAGGAGGAAAAATGATTGGCAGAATGTAAAGTAAGAGATTGGTCATTTTTTTTACTTAATTGCAAATTATGACAAATGGGAACCAATTAAAATGCAATTTATTTTCAAAAATAACTCAATCCTACAATAAACGAATAATTTAGTGTAATTTTCGTGTCATTAAACTAAACAGTTAAAAAAGCCTTTACGAGACAAAATTTGATTCGCTCAGCATTAGTATAATAATAGATATACCAAACCCTCCACACGAGTAGGATAAGGCACATGGTCAATTACTTTAGCTTAGTTAAACAGATTTTAATTCAGAGTTTTATTTCTTTACGCTGGTGACCATACCAAGGTTAACGAGCCCAGTCTAACCTCCTATTTACACTTAGCTTTAGGGAGAATAGTTGGATGCATAACTTTCACAACGTTATTAGCGCAAACAGCTTGGGCCAAGATGTAAACTCAGGTCGACGAGTTCAGTTCCTAGGACGATAACCAGTGCGTAATTATTAAGTAATGTACTTAGTACATATGATTAAGTACTGTACAAAATACATATAATTTTGTAATTATTTCCTAATTGAACAAACAACAAACAATTATACAGTGTCCGGCAGAATGATCAATCTAATTATAAATTGTCTACTTATACAATCAATAGTGGTAAGCGAGTGCAAGTTATGCGTTGGGCAACAGCGGGAGCTATGTCATTTCTCTGGACACCATGGCGTGGAATGGTGAACATCGTTAGTTGTATTACAAATGATTTGCTTACACGTATATTGTTTAAAGTGTTCATATCTAATACGAAAGTGTTGTAGAGTAGCAAACACCCCTTCAGCGCTTTACCTGATAGACTGTCTCATAACCATAAAATAGCCTAAGATTAAAGTAGATTAACTAGCTGAATACTATTCAGACTGACTTTGTTGCGTTGGCTATACCGAACCGACCCTTCTCATTTAGTGTCAGTTTGTCTTGTTAATTGTTCGTAGTTATTTGTTCTGTGTCTGTATGTATTCGTTCAGCAGCGGATGCTAGTATTTAATAAAGGTGTTAAGCACACCATTCATCTGTGTGTCATTCTACCTCGCGATACAACAGGAAGTAATCCCAAATGTGAGCTCTCTGAAATATTTAGAAATCGCAGAAACGTTTATTGTTTATTGTCAATGATGTTTACATCATTTTAAAGTTTGAAAATCCATCTATTTTTCTGTATAATCGCCTTTTCAGCCATGTGTGCAATAAAGTAATTAAAAATAAATCATATTCCGGCGTTAAATAATCCATAAGGGACTGGTGTGCTGTTAGATAGAGCAAAAACAAAACAAAAATACACAGGTATCGATTTGTGAGAAAGTATAGTTTAGCGTAATGTAGTTGCTGTGAGAGTTTTGTATGTCCATGTCATATCAGCTCTTTGACATATCATCTAATAAGCCTTGAATCTTCTTGTTGATACGACTTTCCTACAACCTTGTGGACGTTTTTTGACATCTATGAACGACTTGCCATTCACCTTCAGTTACGTTGTATAGGACAATGAGAAAATCAAATAATCTCATGATTGAATCTACGTGGCACAAGGCTAAACATATGGAGCATTCGGCAAAGACATTTAATAGAGTAGCAAAGGTCTAGAAAGCGAGATGTACATCGATTTGCCCTATGTTAGGGAACGGGGTATGACGTTAAACGGTATCAATTTAGGAACTCTGTGGAATGTGGAGTACCACTCCAACTCCATTACACCTGGGTACACTCTGAATCGATGTAATTGTACCGGTTAGGGTCGCATCTACGAGTTAAATAATTAAAAAAAAGAACTGTATTTAAAAAATTGAGTTAAAGTAATAGAATACCCATCAATAAAAAAATGATATTTTTTTGTATTAATTGTTTTTACCTTGACTCATATTGCGTTCAGAGTAATACAAAACGTCCTCGGCATAAATTAACCCAACAAGGGTTGACATGCCTCAAAATCTAACCAACCAAACAAAGAACCATCGATTTGTTTCTAAGCTTAGACTATTACGGCACAAGGCCTCAAGAGTAGGGTAAATTCACCCTCTGGTATTGTCCTGTGAAATAATCTTGCTAAACAGGTTTGCCCAGCATGAGGCCAAACTAAAATGACATGTAAAAACATGAAGTGAACAGAGGAAACTGATTAGTTCACTCTTTGTGGACAACAATTTTATTAGGATTGTCTTGTTCAACAAACCAGTGAACAGATGTTTATTCCCAGAGATTTCTACTGAATGCGACTGTCTTGCATGACAAGAAAACAATAGAGTCACTCGATCTTCATTTTTATTTCAGATCCTTTTTTTGTCACTTTGAGAGATCTTTATATTTTCACTTCATCCAGAACCTGATTTTATTACTAAAGACTGAATATCTACCGGGTTAGAGTTTCAGGCTACAGTTTTTTATCAACGTAATCCAGAGATGCGTGTTACCTTTTAGATAATAAAACCAATGAATTCTATTTTTTATTCTAAAGTCTCATCCGTTTTATTCAGTTTGGTTTGTAAGTTGTTGTTTTTTTTAAGTACGCAAATCCTCAAGATTTTAGATACTATCTGATGTAGCTTAGTTTAGTTTATCTGGAAGATTGGGTAGCTCTAATCGTCCAGATGATAAGACCAAACCGCTTTAAAAATCAGAATTATTACTCATTTTGATAAATCTATCATTTAAATTTTTTCTGTCATTTAATCAGTTTATTAATGTCACTTAGTATTAAATAACTCTGGATGAGTTGACGAGCCCTTGTAATTAATGAATGAATGAATCAATCAATCAGATTATCCAATTTTTTCCATCGTTTGACTCTGCTTTTGGGAAATCCTCCACTAATCGTTTTTACAGTCGTAATATCCATGTTACAAATTCGATTTAATTCTCTAACATAACATGTCGATATGACCTTAGTTTTTGTTACGATTTTTGTGGCCATTTTTAGGCTGCAAGTGAGAGCACTTTACAATGGAGATCCCTTGTATTAAGCAGAGGCTGATCCTTAGTGAAGAATCATTTGGTTGTTCGTCGTTGTCCCTTAGTGTTGGATAGAATCCTTTGGTTGAGTTGAGTCCTTGGCTGCAGATTCGTACTTGCAAATGAACGGCTTTCAAGATCGGCGACTAAATAGTTAACTTACCCCGTATTCGAGCTGGTGATTGGCTGGCTTTAATCCACACGCTCACGCAGAGTCTATAAGTTTAAATGGTGGACTTCAGCACACCTTATATACAGAAATGTGGTAATTGCATTTCACTTAGCGCTAATACCCTTGGGAAAGGTATGAATCTTACTCTCCCTCCAGCTATGGATAAATAGTAGGGCTGACTAGGCTCTTTAACCTTGTTTAGGCAACTGGTCTAGGAGAAGGAAAATTCTGAATTCAAACCTGTTGAACTCCGCTTTAGAAATTGACATCCTGCTCGTGCGGAGGGGTTGGTAAATATATATATACATAAATAATCCAGCAACTTCTCAATGTTTTTAAACCTTTTTTTTTTTTACAACATTCTGTGGCCGTTTGGAATAACAACATTCACCAATTGACAAAATATCTAACAGAACTGGAAGATTGTGCAGCGCCGATCATTCAAATAGCAAAACTGATTTGCTTTAAATGTCAGTATCAGTGTTCCTATTCGTAATGCTAATTATTCAAAATATTTTTCCAATTCTTCTTGACAACGTTTATTGGAAACTCTCCAGTAATAATAAGTTCAATTATAATATTAATTTGAGATATTTTCTTTTTTCTCCAGCAAGTCTTGTCAGTATGATGTTAGATTTTCAATTTCTTCTACTTTTAATCGTCATCTGTGATCTACGTTTAAAGATTTGACCCTTCAGGTATCACCACAAAAAAAGTAATTACGATGGGATAGATCTGGTAAGCGAAATATTGCAGTGATTTTCATCATTTTTAATAACTTTCTATCAAAAACTAACGACGTTCACCATTCGACACCATGGGCTCTCGTTGATTTCGACGGATGAGGGTTCATCCAATGAACAACCTACACAGTGGTTTGTTTATAGTGGTGAAGGCTTGAGGTAGACCATCCACACTTTTTGGTACAGTCGATAGGAAAGAATTGGCGCACAAAGAATGCCAAATACCCAATCAACGACTGACCTCAGGGATTTCAAATTCAGAGCTCCCTTCTCCTATACTGGTTACCTATTCAAATCTAAAGAGCTCAGTCTGTCCTACTATTTTACCGATTGCTGTGTTGAGATTTTTCTAGATATAAGGTGTGTGCTAGATCGTCGCTCCTATTTATAGACTAGGCCAGAATCATGTGATCTAAATCTTGGCCAATTACTGGCAGTACTCTGAGGTTGATACAATACTTAACCGCGACCCTACTGGTCATAATTACATTGACACACTTTGACGACGGACATAGGATTAAATCACTGGACCTTTACCAATACGCAGGATAGGACTTATACGCTTATCAAAGGATCACCAAAGGATTCCATAACATAGGACTTTCTTTAAGCCCTTTTCAACTGGCCAAGGATGGTACTTAAAAACTTTTCAAGCTTGAGGGAGAATATATTGATTCATACCTTTCCCAAGGGTATTAGCGTTATGTGAAATGCAAACAGCCTTGTCTAGTATTTGAACTCGGGTCGACGAGTCCGTCTCCTACAATTCTAATCATTATGCCAAGCGCCTCCATATTCCACGCCATGGTTGCAAGTGAAATGGCATGGCTGCCTCTGTTAAGGTATACCTTGCACCTACTCACCACTATTGATCCTATAAGTAGGCAACTTTAAATATGGGTAATCATTCTGGTGGACACTTTATTATTGCTTGTTGTTTACTCAATTAGCAAATGATTACTACATTATATGTATTTTGTACAGTATTTAATCATATGTACGGTTTTCATTACTTAATAAGTGGTGCAATGGTTATCATCGGAGGAACTGGACTCAGTGACGCGAATTCAAATCTTGGACGAGTATGTTTGCATTTCACATAGTGATAGACCCCGTGAGAAAGATATGCATTCAACTATTCTCTCTCCAACTAAGGGAAAACAGTAGGTTAGACTGGGCTCTTTAAACTTAGTATGGCAACCAGTGTTAGAGAAATAACTCTGAATTCAAGCCTGTTAAACTCTACTTAGGAAATTGGCCATGAGTCCCATGCTACTCGTGCCAAGGGTTTGGTATATATTATGTTGGCAATATTCCGTCTATTTAAGACGATGGCGTAGTGTCCATTTTTTAATTTTTATTTATTTATTTATTTTTTTACCTACAGCCACGTGATTGGCTGAACAGATCGATCCTTGAATGGCAGTCTCTGGTACAGTGATTGCAAACAAAAGGTGATGCTTTCTGTAGGTGTTGGGGGTGCTGTTGTCTCTCCTTCCTTTTAGCTCTCTTTTCTGTGGCGGCGTATTTCCTCTCTTTTTCACACCCTTTTGTTCCTTGTTTGACGAGAAGGCGCCTGGTATATATATATATATATATATATATATATATATATATATATATATATATATGTGTGTGTGTGTGTGTGTGTGTGTATAGAACTCCTTATTTAACCCAAGTTAAAACACCACGCATAAAGAATTAGCCATCTTTGGAGTCACGTTTGTTTACCCCGAAAAACAAAATACAACACTCAGTTTTCTAACTCTTTCCCGTTCTCGGGAAATGGATTAACCAATGTGAAGAACTTAATAAGGTCAGAAAAATGTCAAGCCTTGTCAAACATTTACGGGTATTTTTCCATGATCCAGAATAACCATTATTTCCTATTTCTACACTACCGTACATAATTTATAAGAAACCTATCAATTACTTAGCAAGTAGAAATGGATGTCAGTATTACAAGGGTTAAAGAATAACTTCGGAATAATAAACATGTAAAGTGACGATTAGCGTAGGATATAAATCAGATCCTGAAACCGCCCTGTCGGCTGGGGCGTTAGAATGCACCGACTGCACCTCTGCAGAGGGGGAAGACTCTCCCAATGGGGCCACCTGTTGGCCGTGGGTGGTGACCCGTGATGCTTAAAGATAGAGCCCAGGTGGATGAGCAATTCATGACTTGCAATACTCCACTTTGGCCCTATCTTGGGCTAGACGAGCGGTCGGAGAGGCCCCCTCCGATCAATCGGCTGGTCACGTCAAGCCCTAGCACCTATATGATTTTTCCAACCCTATTACCCTTATGGCAAGCCCCACCCACTTTTTATCATATGGGTGCTAGAAGGCGGTGATTGAGGGTCTACATGTCCTGTGAATGACGTTAAACTCTATCTGATGGTGAGGTTCCAGTTTTGGAGGTTTGGGGAATGTGGAGCACCCCTTCATCACCATTGCTCCCTGGTCCACTCTGACCCGGAGTGGTAGTGCCTGTTAGGGTCCCATCTTGGGTTAAATAGAAAAAGGTATTTATTAAAAAATTGTATTATCCATTAAGAATTGATTTATTTCAAAACTTTATCGGCATTAAATGACCCACTGAGGTTGATATGCCGTAAAACAAAACAAACAAAAACAGATCCTGAAAGTCTTATCATCCTTTACCTAAATATATTGGCATTTTAGTCTCGGAAGACTGTAATATAGTTTTTATGCCCCTGAAGTTACAGCGCCTCTTGTGACTGTAAATCCCATGTTAGAAAAAAAATTATCGACCACAGATGTTGCATGTGAAGGTTTTCCCTGAAGATATTGATGTGCCGGTGCTTTGTTGCCGCTGCTTTCTTCTGGACCTCCTAGCTTCATGGTGTTGCGCCAGGGTGACTTCAGACATGAACAGTCCTCTACAGAGCCTGACGCCACCTAGGGCGGTCCTGAGCTAAATCTTCCCTGCTGGAAGGGGCAATGCCATAACACCTAAGGTCAATCTTGCAGACATCCTTTAAACGCAGCTGGGGGCGATTAATCTGTCTCTTACCAGACGAAAGTTCCGCATAAAAGACGAATAACGAAAGATACCCTTTACCTAAATATAGTCCGCAATCAATCAGTTATACATACATGAAATAAGCCGCTGGAAATTAAATAGAAAATTATATAATTATTATCATATATTATAATTAACTAGATGTGACTACACGGCGTCTCCTCGGTTGAGGTGGGATTTCAAAAAATGTTTGTTTCGCAGATCCATTATTACTGAATCGGGAGGTGGACCCTTGCTTGATGCCCCATAAAAAGCCCCATGTAAAAAAGAGCTTGTATTAATTTGGCCTGGTAGTAGTGAATATATATATATATTATCTTTGTCGTTAATTGTTTTACTTTTGTTGGTTACTCCGTACATATCAATAGCATAAACTTTACATATCACTGCCGTTCCTTACAACTCCACAACCAGAACCTTTCCTCTCAGGAGCCTTCAAATGAATCCTTACTCCCGCTGTAGATCCACAAATTTGATGCAAATATGACATGGGAAAGACGTCCTTCTCACTGGATCAGATTGATCAGATAATAAAATTTGATACTTATGCGCCACCATATGTTTCTTAAGACCAAGAAGCCGACTTACAAACTTTGTTACAGATTCCACAAGACACATTGTTTGTTCAACTGCTCTTTATATATGTATAGATTTTATTATATACTATATGATGTCAAGATTTTGAAATTACCGTGTAGATTGTACTGAAGCGAGAAGATGAACGGCTACAATTCAACAAGATAGAATTGAACGAATACACAATGTGGAATCGAGAAAACATTACGGAGACTTTGAAAATCTAATTAAGTCAATGAAGTCTACAAGCAATAATAAAAAGAAAGACAGTGACACCTAATATTGATTTAAAATAAACTTTTCCGTTAGAACGTACATATAATCATCATATGAATGTAAGCTAAGGTATGAATAAGTGTCTTTTGCTTATCTATAGATAAATTTATCGGAAAATTTTATATATTAAATAATTATAAATACAAATACAAATAGAAATCACTATGTAAAACTGTATGTAACTAAATATGCATTTATTGAAAGATTTGTTAAAAATCATATAGACCATGCGATGTTACAAACACAACTTAATACTCTATATAAGGCAATTTGTTCCCTTAATACTAAGTATGACTCAAATTGTTTATAAATTAGGTTCTCATTGATAAACGCTAGAGATTATTGTGGAATCTGTGACGTAAGCAGTGACGTAGTTTCGGCTTCAGATAGAAATGCAAACAATCTCCATTATATATAGATTTTGTACAGTATTTAATTATATGTGCTTTTTAATTATTTAATAAGCGGTGCAATGGTTATTATCGGAGGAAATGGACTCAGTGATGCGAATTCAAATCTTGGACGAGGATGTTTGCATTTCACATAGTGATAGACCCCGTGAGAAAGATATGCATTCAACTATTCATGTAGGAACGTATAGATAATCATCATATTCATATTTTTGGCAACTGTAGAGATTGGGCATACATAATACCTAATGATATCCGTTTTCATTGGGTATTCATCTAAGCAACTCCTTGGCTATGAGCGGCATGTTTTCCTTCTCCTGGGCTGGTTGCCTTACAAGACAAACAAGCCCACTGTGCTACTATTTATCCATAGCTATGGATAAGAGAAGAGATTAATTCATATATTTTCCGATGGGATCAGTGCAAGGTGAAACGCCAAAAACCTCGTCCAGAATTAGAACACTGATCGCCAATTCCATTTCATACGACGACAACCGTTATGTTAAGTGATTGGGTAATGTTCCAGTAGAATATGATAAAATCTTTATTTCCAAGTTTGAGGGCGTTTGCAGTTATGAGAGGATGCAGTGAGCAAAATTATATTACGTGGGAGAGTTTTAGATTCTTAAGTGAAGCGATGAGTAAACCTTTACATCATCAGCCGGGAAATAATAGAATTTGTCAGAATTAATAATGGCTTCAATTCTACCAAATGCCGGTCAGCACCGTTCTTCTTCCTTAAGCTGAGCGGTTAGTAAATATATTTTGGAATAAAGACAAACTGTTGTAAAATTCTGTTCGCATTCTATAAAGTGCAACAAGAAAATGACTTTCATTTCGAATGAAGGCCAAATCCCAAGAAACAAACCCATAGCTCAAGTATTCGTTACGATTTTGGGACCATTTTTAGGTTTCAAGTGAGAGCATTTTGCTGTGGAGATGTCTTTTGTGAAGAATCATTCGGTTGTTCTTCTTTGTCCCTTAATGTTGGGTAAAATGATTTTGTTGAGCAGAGTCGTTAGTTTAGGTCCGTTCGTCAGGGGCGAATACGCGCAAATGAACGGCTTACAAGATCGGCGATTAAGTTAACTGAGTACGTATTGGAGCTGTTGATTGGCTGTAATTAATCCATGCTGCCACACAGAGTCTATAAGTTTAATTGGTGGACCTCAGCATACCTTATATCTCAAAACAATCATGACTATGTAAATATGGGTTAGGTGTATGATTTTCATTGAAAGAATGACAAGTTTTGGTGACTGTTGTGCGAATTGATTTTATGGTGAAAAGATAATTGTAGAATGAATAGGGTCACGAATGAGAATAGTTATTTGAAAAAATTAGAATAGAGATGACCAGCCTCCACCCCCTTGAAGCCTCGTCATAGTTATGTATTATGCATAATATATATATATATATATATATATATATATATATATATATATATATATGATTTGAAAAATAACGACACACTTTATTGATCAGCAAAATTTTTATTTTTTCCGAAAGAGAAAAGAGAAAAGGAAACTTAAGGGCCCTTTCGACCGGTGCTTCGTCAAAAGTAACGACCGGTAGATCGTTTAAAAGTCACAAATGTAAAGCAAATGTAAAAATAAAAATTTTGCTGATCAATAAAGTATGTTGTTATTTTTCCAAATCCTATACAAGTTCAGCTGTACCAAGAATTTATATATATATATATATACTTTCTTCCCTTTATTTCTCTTTTCAACACACACACACACACACACATATATATATATATTATATATATATATATATATATATATATATATATATATATATATATCACGAAATAATCCAACACTAGAGACTATAAAATGCAAGAGGACCTCGACCGAAGACTCTTATTTCCTTAAAATATATTGATGACCAAAGTAAGACCAATAGTTTCCTTTTTTAAAAGTTTGGTTTTAAAATGTTTGATTTAAGAATGTATGGATGCACGAATGTGTTATTAATAGTAGAGCTCATTCCGTACACTAAAACACAGACGGCTTTGACGTAGATCTGAATTTCTTCTCGATGTGGGTTTTTTTAAATGCAATAGACTTCTGGACCGCCGGCGTAGGAAAATGTATCCACCCTGAAGTGAAGTTTTTCTTGAAGACTTCCATTTCAATTAGCTATTTCTTGAAAGCGATTAAATAACTATGTATCAAAATAAATTGACGTCTGTTATTGGCTTCTTACAAGCAGCAGCCTAGCGTCATTTTGATCTTTATCAGTTACTTTTATTGCATAATAGTAGACGTAAGTATCCAAGTGTTTTAGGGTGAGTATTTGTGGCGGAGGGAGAAACTCTGGTTTTGAAGAAAATTAACTTTGTTTAAAAATGTAGTAGGGGTTTACACATTTATACACGATACACCGCATTGTGTGTTTCGTTTTCTTTTTGTCTTTTTTCCCGCTTGTTTTTGAGTTAATTTCTCTAATTTTTCCTCCCTACTTTTGTGTTTGTATGACTTTTATTACTTTATTTTGGGTACTCAACAAGGCGTTTGGTAAAATTGAAGCCATTATTAATTCTGACAAATTCTATTCTCTTCTTTTTTGCTTTACTTGCGCAATCTCTTCTATTTTTCCTCGGGTGTAAGTTAGTTCATAGTCCTTAACCTTCTCATTCGTTAACCCAAATTTCTTATCTAAATTCTTTTTTTAATCTCAGTATAAAAAGCGCGATGTATATCTTACTATGTATTATTTATGTATTGTTTTTATGTAAAAGTATCTACGCTTTTATTAGATTTTGCCGTTTGATTCTAATTTGTAAACTTCCATTCTTCAGAAGTATTTCTTTCTGGTTTTTATTTGTGTTTCATTCCCTCCAATTGAATTCACTTTCAGTACAGAGTAAATAAATTGTGTTTACTTTCTATTTGGTCTTCTAGAGAGTTCTGTAATGGTTCCTGAGTTGTATAGTTTTTAACAAAAACAGATTAAAACAAATTCTGTTCTAAAAATTCCAATCAGCAAAAAGTCACATTTCATATATTTTAAAAATAGTCCCAAGTCACACTAATCAACACCAAATCCCGACTCAAAAAACCCTACTATTAACGCATATACCACCTGAACACTTAGGGGTGGGAATTAATAACTTAGAATTAGAAGGATTAAGAATTATTCAATAGAATCAGAAGAGAGACTTAGAAAGAAGAGAAAATGTAGGTAAAAAGATCCCCATTCGAGATAGTAGATGTTGGAGTATTTTGTAATATAAGGTGTGCTGGAATCAACTATTTAAATTTATAGACTCTGCATAGTCGCGTGGATTAAAGCCAGCCAATTAACAGCTCGAATACGTGGTTAGCTAACTTATTTAATTTTATTTGTTAACTATTTAATTTAATTAAACTAGTCATCTTCCTTTGGGCGATTTGCTCCTCTGGTTGATACGGCTTCTTTTGTGCTGGGTTGGGTTGTCTGTGCTCACCACTTTGTTTTTTAATGAAGCAAGAGTTAGTTTATATTTTAGATGTCATTATTACTCGAAACCTAAAAGGGTTTAGCCGCACGGCGAGAAAATAGCTTACCTGGGAACAGACGAGCATTACGTCTGCTCCCTTCGACTAACCCCCAAAATCTAACTACTCTGTCACGCCTTTCCTTCAGATAATCAGAAATCGGCGCCTAAGTCAGTGAAAGGTTAATTATTGTCAATAACTTCTATAACGGTTATGGTAACTTTCCATCCACAACACCGCCATTTAAATTGTACTACTCTACAGTAATAATTCGTAGGACACCCACGAATTATGTTACACAGGATTGGATTTGGCATTAGATAACTTACCAAAGTTGATGTATTAAACAAAGAAACTACCCCAAATCAAACTAAACCATCGGCTCATCGTTATACTTTATATGAATAGTTTGGATTTAACACAACTCGTTCTATGAAGAAAAACACCTGTTACAAAAATGTGTTCATGACAATTTTCTTACAAGATTGAGGATATCTTTAAAACTCATTAATCTCGAATCCCAGGGTTAAATCGCATGAATGCGTGAATTAACATCTTGTATATAAGAACTGAAATGTTATTTTCCTTCCTTAAGTTCAGTGTTTAAACGCATTAAAAAGTATCTATCAATTTTATATGCTACACAAAGTAAATGTGAGTGATACAAAAATGTTAACTAAAAAAATCATAGTAATATTTAAGGTCTGTGATCTATCTGTGAATGACATAAAAGGCCTGATCGGGTTTCAATTTTTACAATGTCTTGCTGGTGGGTTTTATTACCTGGAAAATGGAAACCTAATACCACGGCCAGCTCCAAATTTGATCAAAGGATATCTCGATTGAGCATAGATAGAAAAAAGAAATCGTGCATTTTCTTTTACTGGATCTCATATCCATTAAGCACACATGTAAAAGTCGTCGGGGCGGCCTAATGTCGGTATCAGCCAGACAGCGAGGGAGTATATCCCCTTTTTACTAGCGCTAGACCAAGGAGATTAGTTTAGCTTCTGATGCGGAGCGCCACACCTACTATCAACTCCTCACTTTACCGCACAAATCCCTGTGCTACTCATACGCTGAGTTGGCGAGGGCTGGTATCGAACCAGGAACCTTGTGATTCCTGGCCGAACGCTATACCGACTGAGCTAAACCGGCCCTTAATATAGAAATAATAGTTGTATGCTTATCTCTTCTTCTGTGCTACGTGGAGAGGTTCGAATCTTGGTTGCTGATCAGGTGGCTGATATTTCTTTGATGTTTGGAGTCTGGAAACCAACTTGGGGTGCTGGGGGGCACATCTTGCCTTGTGTCATTTATAGTTTTTAGTAATAACACAAGGTCACTTCTTTTGCTCATGAGATTTTTATTTTCCCCAAAGCAAAACTGCCCGGAGTGAGAGCCACGTCTCGCTCCATCAATGTATCTTTCCGAACTCACTCCGCACTCTTACCTCTCATATTCATCTCTCCTATTTCAACACGTGGCGTTTTTTTTACCATTGAGAAAACGCTATGTCCCCTTGTGCTTCACCCTTAAAACTTTTCCATTCTAATCTACACGTAATTAATCCTAAAAACTTTTCCCTGTTAACTCACACTTCACTGTTGCATCTCTCTCTCTCTCTCTCTCTCTCTCTCTCTCTCTCTCTCTCTCTCTCTCTCTCTCTCTTACAATATTCGCTTCATCTAAGTCAGTGATTCTTAACTTTTTTTTAAATCACTTCACCCCTTGAGACCTTGAAATTTCATACCGCACCCCTAGACCCAGAACTTCAATTTTCATGTCAAATTTTCAGTTACTTAGCTACCACTACGAGGGTGATCCCAAAGATAATGTCTCCAAAATATTTAGAAATCACAGAAACGTACATTGTTTATTGTTAGTATGTTGTAAATCATTTAAAAATTTGAACAGGTATCTATTTTTCTTCCTAATTGTCATTTCAGTTGATGCACTTTTGTAGGCGCTGTGGCAGTTTACGTATACCAGCTCGCCACTATGTTGGTGATGAAGCGTTGAACCTGGTCGTTACAAACCCGCTACACTACTTGTCGACATTTTTGACATTATGAGCGACTCGTCATACACACCCGTTAATTGGCATATCTTACAAGATGCATGTCCAAAGTCTGGTATTTGTTTCATGGTATATAAATCTTCGTGGGTTATTTAATGCCAAATTCATCATTGTACAAGAAGATATTGTTATTTTTAGCCCATAGCTGTGGAAACATGCCTGTTGTAAGGTATAATCACTCGTGTGGAGGGTTTGGTCTATATATATATATATATATATATATATATATATATATATTTGTATGGAAACAAGTTTGCTGTTTCCATACAAATAAAGAAATAAATATATACTATAAATGATAATAACTATATATATTTATTGTTTATTTATTAACGCTCTATCACAGATATTGAGCACTCTCCTAATAATACTGTACACTGGTTTATTAATGCCTCTTCAAGTTTGATAGTACCAACAATACACACACACACAGACACAGACACAGACACACACACACACACACACACGCATATATATATATATATATATATATATATATATATATATATATATATATATATATATAATCACAATTAAAATAAAAAGTTAAACTTTCTCTTGAGTATCTGGAAAAAACATGGCTCACACATTGAAAACCTTTTAAGAAAGAATTGATAAATTTACAACATGAAACATGGTTGTCTTGGAAAATAAACTTTATTCATCAAAAGAGAAACACTGTTTTGAATTTTTCATCTTACCAATAATTTCAAATTTCGGATTTTTCCCACGACGAGCTGTTATTCTGAAAAATATAATAATGAAAATGTCAGATTATTAAATCATTTAATGTAAACTAAATTGTAAACTAAACTTTTATTTGACTAGAAAATCGTAAAGATCTCTTTGTTGATCGTATCCTGTAAATGTGAAAATCGAAAATTCTGTGAAATTCCTTTTTTTTTTTCTTTTTTTTTTTGTTACCAAGTGCATTATTTTTTTGATAGTTGTAATTGTTTTCTAGACGAGTTTTTCTTTTAATTAAATTACTTACATAGAAATAAACGTGATGCGACTTAAAAATATGAAATTTTTCAATTTTTAAAAATTTGTCCTAAACGTCTCCAACTTCCAACTTTCAGAAATCATGTAAGACGATGGAAACTTTCTGGAACGTTAGTTTATTAGTTTAACCAAAATTTTCAATGTTGCAAATTATCAGGTATTATTGAATGTGTTAGAGGCTTGGTAAAAATACTAAATTCATTGTTATTTTACTAGTTTTTAATGTTGTTCTATAATTTTATTTTGTTTTTGTTTTTTTGATTTTTTTAATTAGTGGAATTACATGGAAATAAAGTCTTTCAACCTTCTTTTTCTAAAGTTTTCTAAAGTTTTCCCAATTTTTTCCAAACTATCACTATCAGTCAGTTATTATATAGAATCACTTTGAAATTAATCTGACAAATTGATATATTCTTATATTTCAAAAGAATATTCAACGTTCAAATTATTGCTATAAATTATTGATATCAAATTGATATCCGATTAAACACTAAATGTTTCGTTACGATGATAATCAAAGTCGGGTGACGTTTCGTCTACCTACAAATGGAAGCAGATGACAAAACACAACAGTTTTAGATTAACCATAATGAAATAATCCTCAACATCAGGTCATGCCGACAGCACAGTTACCCTCTCTCTCTCTCTCTCTCTCTCTCTCTCTCTCTCTCTCTCTCTCTTTATCTATCTATCTATCTATCTCTCTTACCACCCATCCTGATCGCTGGAGTCGCTCGAATTAAATAATAACTCGAAACCCTTTTAATGTTGATTTAAAATCTTCCATCGAAAAAGGATCAACTAGAAAAAAAGAGTTTTTCAAAAAAGTTTTTGTCTACTCCTCTCTAATAATAAACGCGAATGTCAATGCGTCAGCACGTCACATATTTCAGTTGTTTAACTAAAGGACTTAGCCCAACATATCATACCATTTTGAAAATAGGCCGACTCCATGAACAAATTAAAAACTTTCCAAGACGAATTTCGATCTAAAATTCAGAAATTTTAGATTCCCAAGTTTTAATTACTGCGATCGTTTTCAGGGACTTATTTTACGTGATTTAAATATTGCATTAATATTTAAGCTTACTATTTAAAAATTAAACGAAAATCTTCAACTCTCACTTAATTTAATTTGGATGTACATAAGTCCTTAATTTCCGTACAAGAAATTATTTATATTTCATGGGTGACTTTCGCTAGATTTCGCAATTAATTTCGATTATTACCAATTTTTTCCAAGTTATAAAAATTGTTATCACATTATAGAATTCGTCGGAAACCCTGTAAAATATAGCCAAAAACAATCGCACTTATTAAAACTTGGGATTCCAAAGGCACCGATAACAATTGACTTTTACCCCGATATTCCACAGTTTTTCATAATCATATTTTATTTTCACTCCTTTTGAGTCTTTCGCTAGAGTCTGAGTGACAACAAGTCTCCTCAGGTCCCCAGGACTCTTTTGATTATTCTAGCCGATTGCAGCAATGCAGTTTTCTGGATGGTCTAAATTCCTCCTCTGATTTCCAGATCCTCCAGTCTTTTTTCCAAGTATTTTGGGACTGTTCTTAGTGCACCAATTACAATGGCTACCAATTTAACTCTCATATTCCAGAGATTTTATGCCATCTTGCAAAATCCTCTGGTGAAAAGGGACCGTCTAAATCGTCCAAGATGAAATTCAAAAATGAATATCCAGATTATCTGTTGTCGCTTAATCGCCACATTTGTATCTTGTATGAGTGTCGTTTCCTCAACTAAATAATCATCAATTCCATTTTTATTATAAAGAAAGAAAGGGAAATAAAAGGATATGCTACATAGAAAAAATATAATAAGAACGAAAGAAAGAAGGAAAAAGAAAGAAAGAAAGAAAGAAAGGAAGGGAAATATAGGAGAGGGGGTGAGCTCGCAGAAGCTATAGCGCTAATCTGTTTCAATCTGACATAATGAAAAGATGAAAAGAAGGAAGGAAAGAAAAAAGAGTTAGAGAGATTTAAATGAACATTACTATACTTTTTACATATTGAACTATTTAGCAAAAGCTCTTGAGTAAACATATCAAACGTTTATTAATTGAATTATCATACTGTGGCATATCCACAGGTCCTGCTAGTTATTGTTATTTTCACTCCTGTGAATTTTTCATACCAGCGTTAGCTGATGGTCTTTCACTGGAGCTTGAGTGAGAATAAGTCTCCTGAGGTCTCCAAGACTCTTCTGAGTATTCTAGCTGAAATCAGCAATGCTGTTATCTGCATGGTCTCAATTCTTTCCGTTTTACTGTCTTTTTTTTTGGGGGGGGGGTACAGGTCCTAGTGCACCACTTACAATTGGTATCTCTTCCACCCTCATATTCACCAGCTTTTTCAATTCTTTGGCAAGGTCAAGGTATTCGCCTTTTCTTTTTGAGTTTTCACATCAGCATTAGCTGATGGTCTTTTACTGGAGTCTGAGGGACAGCAAGTCTCCTCAGGTCTCCAGGATTCTTCTGAGTATTCTGGCAGCTTGCAGCAGTGCAGTGTTCTGAATGGTTTCAATCCTTCCTCTGATTTCCAAACTTTCCAAACACTTTTCTAATCCTTTTGGGACTGTTCCAAGTGCACCAACTACAATTGGTGTCACTTTCACTTTCATGTTCCATTGCTTTTTCAGTTCTCTGGCAAGATCCAGATATTTGTCCATTTTTTCATTTTCCTTTAGCTTCACCCTGTGATCTGCTGGCACTGCAAAATCCACCAGTTGACAAGTTCTTTCTTTTTTGTATATCAACACTAGGTCTGGTCTTCTTGCTGGGATAAGGTGATCCGTTTTTATTTCAAAGTTCCAGAGAATTTTATGCCTTTCGTTCTCAAGAACAGATTCTGGTTTATGCATATACCATTTTGTTGTATGGTCAAAATTTAATTTTTTGCATAACTCTCAGTGGATCTATTATTATTATTATTATTATTATTATTATTATTATTATTATTATTATTATTCCTTTTGAGTTTTCACATCAGTGTTAGCTGATGGTTTTTCACTGGAGTCTGAGTGACAGCAAGTCTCCTCAGGTCTCCAGACTCTTCTGAGTATTCTGGCAGATTGCAGCAGTGCAGTGTTCTAAATGGTTTCAATCCTTCCTCTGATATCCAAACTTTCCAAACCTTTTCTAATCCTTTTGGGACTGTTCCAAGTGCACCAACTACAATTGTATAACTTTCACTTTCATATTCCATAACTTTTTCAGTTCTCTGGCAAGGTCCAGATATTTGTCAATTTTTTCATTTTCCTTTAACTTCACCCTGTGATCCGCTGGCACTGCAAAATCCACCAGTTGACAAGTTCTTTCTTTTGTTAATCAACACTAGGTCTGGACTTCTTGCTGGGATAAGGTGATCCGTTTTAATTTCAAAGTCCCAGAGAATTTTGTGCGTTTCGTTCTCAAGAACAGATTCTGGTTTATGCATATACCATTTTGTTGTGTGGTTCAAAATTTAATTTCTTGCATAATTCCCAGTGGATCACCTTCCCAACCCAGTCGTGTCTAGTTTTGTATTCTCGTTGTGCTAGTTTGCTACATTCGCAGAGTATATGGTTAACAGTCTCATCTCTATTACCGCAAAGTCTACATTTACTATTCTTGTTGGGTCTTATCAATTTTTGCTTTGATGTAGTTTGTCCTTATGGCATTATTTTGTGCAGCAATTATAAGTGATTCTGTTTCTCTTTTGAGGTTTCCCTTTCTTAACCATGTCCAAGTCTTTCCATGTGCAACCTCATCTATTTGTCGTTTGAAGCGTCCATATAATTGTTTTTCTCCATTTTTGTTTCTAGTCTTTGTCGTTTTTCTGTTTGTCCATCTGCCGTTTCTACTATTGTTGGTCGCCATAAGTAATTTGTCTTTGCTCTTCCTTGTGTAATCTTCAAGTTGTTGGATTGTGGTTTCTACGCATTCCTCTATGTTGGCAAGACCTCTTCCCCTTCCTTTCTTGACACATACAATCTATCTCTATCATCTCTAGGGTGGAGAGCCTTGTGCATGGTCATTAATTTTCTCTCGTCCTTTGGTCTATCTGTCTGAGTTCTTCTTTGTCCATTTTAAGAATGGTCCTGAGTATCTTATAATGGGGACAGCCCAGGTATTAATTCCTTTGATCAGATTTCTGCTGTTAAGTTTCGTTTCTAGAAGTTTTCTAGTTCTCCTGAGATATTCTTTTATTATTATTATTATTATTATTATTATTATTATTATTATCAGTAGTAACTGGTAGTTTTCAGTGAAGTCCCATATTATGTCCAGTACTCTTCTGAGTATTCTAGCAGTAGTCTTCTTCTTCTTCTTCTTCTTATTATTAATTATTATTATTATTATTATTATTATTATTATTATTATTATTATTGCGGATTTAGCAAAAATGACAATGAAAATCGCAGATTGTAAAATTATATGAATAATAAATCAGTCGTTTTTATAACATTTTTATATTATCGAATATTTGGGATAAAAGCAAAAGATAAACAAAATCAGATCTCATTCAATAAACACAGCGATGACATCAACAAAAAGTAAATAATAATAATAATAATAATAATAATAATAATAATAATAATCGATGTATCGGCCAAAAGGCTAACCTCGTTTATGCCCAATAAAAAGGGTCTGCTTTTATGGCCGAGGTCAGCCAACGGATCGATCGTTTCTCGTTCAGTTCGACATCAAAGAAAGGGACAAACACGAAATTTGGCACGGTACCGGGGGTGGGTGGCGTCAGGGTTATACGTTCAGCAAAAGGCGGGAAGGGATCGACCCCTCCCAGTCTCTTACCCTTTGTGTTTGCTCCGGTATATTAAGTAAAAATGAGCTAGGATGTAATTTTTATTGGTCATTATTTATTAGGAATTGAGTTTATGATTCTGCTGTATTTTTTATACTTTTCTATATTTTTTATTCATCATTACAGTTTTGAGCGCATGCGTACACACACACACACACACACACACACACACACACACGGGAACGCACACACAAACTCACAGACACTCCTTTACAAAGAAATAAAAAAGACAACTTGTTAGTATCATATCCTTTGATTTTCTGGTTGATTGACTTTACCGCCACGTCAATCCGTATATGGTTATTTTATGCCTACAGGTTTGGGAATCGCGTTCATTCTCATTCATATTCACATTTTTATGTCAGCCCTGTCGGCTTTAGAATACACCGACTGCACCTATTCAGAGGGGTAAGATCCCCCACATCAATGGTGTCAGATGTTGGTCGTGGGTGATGAACCATGATGCTTAAGGACGGGATCCTGGTGGATAAACAGTCCTTGACATGCAACACTCCACTTTGGCCCTAACTCGGAGTGCGAGTACCTGTTAGGGGTCCCATCTATGGGTTAAATAGAAAAATGTGTTTATAAAAAAAATTGAGTATCCATTAAGTATGAATTTATTTCAAAACTTTGTCGGCATTAAATGACCTATCGAGGTTGATACACCGTAAAACAAAACATTTTTGTGTAGTTGTTTTTTAAATGATTTTTATCATGGTCCTATCGAATACAAATTATATTTAAACAAATCTATTTCACCCATAGATGGGACTCTTAAAGATTTAGATTTAGGTGTAAAGGGTCACAATTCAAATTGTTGTTGGTCTGGCAATGGAGTGAGGGTCACTGTTTGATAGACTGCGTTTTCATATGATTTTATTTTGTCAGTTGATCAGCTAATTATGCGTCTCCATTTTTATTTATTTTAGATTTAATTCTTTGCCAACCAATTGTCCCCCACGGCTGCAACCAAATTTTCTTGGTATTTTTTACTTGTATGATGGAATATTTCAAAGTTAATTATCTATTCACCTCAGAACTCATGGCACAGAACAAAAGATGGTAGGGCTGTTCGGGTTGTGATTTTTCAGTATAATCAAGTGAGACATGTGAGAGCCGCTGCCAGCAACTTATAGTAGGATTGTAGTAGTGGAAGAGCCTCTGTAAATCATCGTTTTTTTTTAATCTCTTTGCCTTCCAATTCACCCCCCGCCCACAGTTGTACCAAATATTCTTAGTTTCTTAACTGTTTGTACAGAATGGACCTGGGGGCAATGACAATAACTGCAGAACTGTAGTCTCAACATAAGATGCAATTTACAGCAATACCCAGGACACTCAATACTCTTTTAGGCGCCCGTTGTGTAGTGGTTATCGTCGTAGGAAATAGAAATGGTGACACGTGTTCAAATCTTGGACGAGAATATTTGCATTTCACATAATTTAATGGGGAAAGGCCTACAACTATTTCCTTCCAGCTATGGGTAAATAGTAGGGAAAACTGAGCCGTTAAAACTTGGCCTAGCAAGCAGTCTAGTAGAAGGGAAACTGAAACCTTTTAAAGCTTCGCTAAACACTGGCCTTGTGTCACATTCAGTTGGTGTAGAGTGGTCGAATAAGTGCCTACCTAGGACTCTTAACTTCTTAATGTTGTACAATTCTTTTGTTGTGTTTTACGGCATGTCAACAATTTGGGTCATTTTATGATGAAGACGTATCTGTTTCATTCATTTTTGATGGGTACTCAATTTTTTCAGACATATTTGTTTTAATTTAAACCATACATGGAACCCTATCAGGTACTACCACTCCGGGTCAGAGTGGAACTGGGAGTAATGATGTTGAACGGGTGCTCCTCATTCCCCAGAGTTCCAAACTGAAAACTCACCATCAGATAGTTGGTAAGGTTTCAGTTTGTAAGTAGAAATAGTGAACTTATTATTATTAGTATCGATAAGAACGTGTAAATTGAGATCTTATTGTTTTTGGTTAGTTCGTGGTAAAATTAAGGACTAATTTTTACTCTCAGAGCTCCAGACTAGACGGTTCAGACTAGACCTGGGAGTAATGGTGATGAAGCGGTATGCCACACTTCCCAGGGTTCCAGAATTGGAACTTTCTTACTAGATGCAGTTTAAAATCATACCCAGACACTAAGACTCTCAGACTACGACATCTCGCACATCTATGGTAAAAACGGTTTGGGCCTGCCATAAGAGCAATAAGGTTGGGATATTCTTATATGAACTAGATTTTGACGTGACAAGCTGATTGATTGCTGGGGGCCTCTCAGACTGACCGTCTAGTCCAAATAAGAGCCAAAAGAGAGTGCTGCATCTTATGGACAATGGGGCCGCCTGGTGGCCGTTAGTAGCGAGCCGTAATGCTTAAGGATGGAATCCAAATGACTGAGTATTCCATGACATGCAACTCAACTTTGGAGTATTTAATGTCATATGAGTATTTGAAAAAATGTGTTTAAAAAATTGAGTTGAAAAAATTAATACCCAAACAAAATGTTTTCGCCCAAAAATAATCCTACAATGTTGACATGCCATAAATCCAACCAACCAGCCAACTCACATCACTACTGTGGACTTGAGTCGCCTCTGTCGATGCAGGGGTTTTTTCTTTTTTAGTTTCCTTGTAAATAAATAGGATGCATTTTTTTTCGAAGCGGCTTTCACAGTTTAACTCGTTTAACTTACATAATTCATTAGCAGCTTATGATTTATGTATGTACCTGTAGTAAGAATAACTTTAGGTGAAAATTTTCAGAAGGGGTATAACTATGGTGAAAGATATGACTGGTTAAGAATGAAAAACTGTGTAAATGTTTCGACTCTAACTGGTTTTGGTTGATTTGATTTGTCTTACGGCATATCAACCTCGTTGGGTCATTTAATGCCGACATGGTTTTGAAATAAATTCAAGCTTAATGGATACTCAATTTTATAGACACATTTTTTCTATTTAATCCATAGATTGAACCTTAACAAGTAATACCACTCCAGGTCAGAGTGGACAAGAGAGCAATGATGATGAAGGGGAGCTTTACATTCCCCAGACCTCCAGAACTGGAACCTCATGACCAGGCACAGTTTAACGTCATACCCATTACATGAATACCTCAGGCACGGACTTCAAGAACCCTTATGATAAAATGGTTAGGGTTGCCATAAATGCAATAGTGTTGGACAATCATATAGGTACTAGGGCTTGATTTTACAAGCCGAAGGGGGCCACACTAACCGCCCGTCTAGCCTAAGTAAGGACCAAAGTAGAGTTTTGCATGCTCTAACTGGAAGCTCTTCGGCAGAACAGGAAAAAAACCCTAGTTGGCTAAAGCATTTCCAATAGAATATATAGTGATCCGATAGATAAATATCTGGATTTAGCAAGAAAATGAAAGAAATGTAGAATATAAAAAGGATAATGGTATCCATAGTTATTGGAGCGCTTGGAATGGTCAAACAAGTCTGGGAGTGGGGGAATATGTAAAGATTGGAGATTCGAAGAAGAATCAAAACCATTTATCATTGGAATATTCCGAAATGTTGCTGTCACTTATAACCCCACCCCTAGCGAAATCCTTCAGATTCTAGCGAAGGAAATACATTAAATTAACCACAATGATAAATCTGAAGTTGAAATGTTATACATTTGTATCGATTCTCATGAAAAGAGTTGATCTTTGCATTTCGGCGATTCTTATCGATTTTTCTTAATCGATATTTTCCCCGAGGAATAAATACACTATTTTTTTTTCTAAATAAATATTAGTCAAAAATGAAAAGAAAAAAAGAAGAAAAAATAGATCTGATATTTATTGTGCTGTTTTTGTTTTCATTGAGAGCACTCATTGATTTTTCTTTGTATATGTAGTGATTTTAGTCAGTGATATTTTCTTTTTTCTCTGTGGTTTATTTTTGTTTCATTCTTTTCTTAATTTATTTACATTTGTCTTAACAATAAAAGGATAGTTTATCATTCGTACACTGACACGGGATCTGACATTGATAACTCTCAGAACAAACGGAAACGATGTAAAATCGCCTTTAATTTTAAAGATCCATGTCTCTTTCTCTCCCTCTATTTTCTCTCTCTCTCCCCTCTCTCTCTCTCTTTCTCTCTCTTCTCTCTCTCTCGCTCTCTCTCTCTCTCTCTCTCTCTCTCTCTCTCTCTCTCTCTTCACTGTCTCTATATATCTTTCTACCCTTCTTGTTTACTCTCTCTGTTACTCACTGTTGTTTTTTGTTCGTTGTTATGAGTATAGTTTGTTTGTATTTGCGCATGCATAAATATGAATTCAAAAGCGTCTAATGGTATCTGACTTCTAGAGTCTGCAAGGTTTCCGTCAATATAAACTACATAGATAGGAAGTTGAAATAAATATCATATGCAATAAAATGCAAATAATAATAATAATAATAATAATAATAATAATAATAATAATACAGAGAACTGAGGAAACTGTGGAACATGAAGGTGAAGGTCATACCAATTGTAATTGGTTCCCTTAGAACGGTCCCCAAAACTTTGGAAAATAATTTGGATGATTTGGAAATCAGAGGAAGAATCGAGACCATCCAAACTACAGCACTGTTGGGATCGGCTAGAACACTCAGCAGAGTCCTAGAGACCTGAGGATTCTTGCTGTCGCTCATCCTCCAGTGAACCACCAGCTACAGCAGGTGTAATAATAATAATAATAATAATAATAATAATAATAATAATAATAATAAAGTCAAATAGAGATACAAACCAGAAAACAATATATGTCGTCATTAAAAAAACACAACAAATGTGACAATAAACACAATTAAGACCCAATCCAGAAAGCTGACTAAAAAGAATTAAAAACAAGCATGACAGAGTATGAACAGCTATACACTGGTAATCGTGCAAACTCCGAGGGTTTAATTCTTTATAAATGGTATTATGTATTTACCAAACCCAACCCCTCGGTGAACTTTTAAAGTGATCGAGAACTGGTTAGAATTCAGAGTTTTCCGTCTCCTAGATTGATTGCCTAACCAAGGATAAAGAAACCAGTCTGACCTACTATTTACTCACATCTGTGAGAGTGGTGACCAAATGGATGCATGTGAAAATGCATACTGGTCCAATACTTGAAGCCATGACGCCGATCCCATTTCCTATGATAATGACCGTTGTGATAAGTGCGCCTCCATAAATTACATCACAATATGTGGTTATTCTAGAATATAAATATGTAAAAATGCTGTGGGATTTTGACATCCAGACTGACCGCCGCGTAAAGGTCGGGCATGTTAATCCTAAATAAGGAAAGAAAGACATTCCAATGCAATCGTAAATGTGATTGTGCACGCGAACCAGATGGGGAATAAGAAAAAAATTCAGGGGAAAAATGGAGAAATATCAGATCACCACGGGGGAATTCAGGAAATTGGGAAAGATGAAGGTTACAGACAATCTCATAAAAATCCGAGGCTAAAAAACCTACGATAAAGACTGGATGAATAAAAAAAAATAGATCATATGTCAGACTGTTCAGACTTCCGCATCCCTCGTGCCTACAAAGATAGAGAGAAAAATATCACAGGCTTGAGAAGACTTGTTGTCACTTAATCTTCAATGATAACAACTAAACATCTACTGTAATAATATAACTGCGTGATAATAATAATAATAATAATAATAATAATAATAGTAGTAGTAGTAGTAGTAGTAGTAGTAGTAATAATAATAATAATAATAATAATAATAATAATATATAATGCACGACGGTTTGGGAAAGGTGATCCACTGGGAATTGTGCAAGACATTCAATTTTCACCATACAATTAAATGGTATATGCACAATCCTGAACCGGCCATGGAGAATAAGACGCATAAATTTATCTGGGGTATACAGATGGATCACCTAATCCCGACCAGGAGACCAGACTTAGTATTGATTAACAAGAAGAAGAGAACCTATCATCTCGTTGATTTTGCCGTGCCAGCCAAATACTGAGTGAAAGTGAAAGAAAGCGAAAAGATAGACAAATACTTCAAGTATTCATTCACATATGTATAAATACACCGAGAGTGCCCTGAATTGTGTATGAACTGCATTGGCTTCTTGCCTTTCCTTTGGATCCCAGTGGCAGAATGGAAAGGGGATTGCTGCTTGGGCAACAGCTCATCCTCCATATGAACCCTCCCCGGCTACGTAGTTCCAATTAAAAAATATTGGACACTACTTCATCGTCTCTCGCAGACGGAAGGATGTCAACAACAACAACAACAACATAACCGAAACGAATGATAGGTTAAACTTTGGTGTTTAATAAATATGTCATCTACTGAAAGCGATGTTAACATACGAATAGGTAAAACGTGTACTCCAATTGACAGGGTATCGATTATATGGAAATATGATTTTTCTGATGAAATAAAACGGAAATATTTTCCAAGCTGTACGCCTATCAGTACTATTGTATAACTGCACCACATATACTCTAACGAAACATTTGGAGAAAAAGCTCAACGCAAACTATACAAACACACACGGCATCCAGTACAGCACAGAAATGATTGATGTATGTGTCCGCAGGATAACATCACGCATGAGTTCGTCCTTGGTTCTCCAGCAGTATCCAGCATGTCTTATACGTATCACATGACCAGTTTGTATGAACGGACATTACTGGAGAAGCAAGGATGAGCTCATAAATGACGTTCCCCCGTGGACACATATACATGGACACACTAGTATGGGTCGATCTGCATAAATTTACATCAATTAACTGTGCAGATTCTGGAAGCCGTGATACTTCCAAGTTTCGGAAGTAGCACCCACAAAAAAAAAGCATCTGTATATATTTAGCAACCCTTCCATACAAGCTGGACGTGACACAATGTCTAATGTTTAAGCGGAGTTTAACGAGTTTATATTCAGAGTCTTATGGAGGCGCGTGGTTTAATGGTCAGAGTCGCAGGAAATGGACTCGTCAACCCGAGTTCAATTCATGGACGAAGCTGTTGGCATTTCACATGGCGCTTATACTCTTGGGAAAGGTATGAATCCAAGACTTGACTCTTTAACTATGGCTAGGTAACCAGTCTAGGAGAAGGAAAACTCTGAATTCATACCTGTTAAACTCCGCTTAAGAAATTGACCTGGTGTCGCATCCTGCCCGTGCGGAGGGGTTGATATATATATATATATTATATATATATATATATATATATATATATATTCAGAGTCTTTCATCTTCTATTCCGGTTACCATACCAAGGATAAAGAGTCTGTCCTAAACTTTTACTTATAGTTAAAGGGAAAATAGTGGATTCATACCTTTCCTGGGGTATTAGCGCTATGTGAAATGCAACCGGCCTCGTCCAGAATTTGAACTCGTATTATAATATCCATTTCCTATGACGATAACTATTACACAACATTAACTTCATACAAAGTTGATTTACGGCCACTTACGTCCAATCACACAAATTCTAGGTGACACGAAAGAGACAGCCATATTCACTAAGGAAATTTACTTGTTCATTACTAAATAATTTCTTACTTTTCATTGGTAATATTTGGGCCACTTTCTCAACAAAGATTGAAAGTAAAACTCTCTACCGATGTCATCGTTAGGCAACCCTAATAACTAAGAGAGAAAGTAAAATCGCTGCCGATGTCCTCATTAGGGCAGGCAACCCTAATAACTATGAGAGAAAGTAAAAATCGCTACCGATGTCCTCATTATGGCAGGCAACCCTAATAACTAAGAGAGTAAAAAATCGCTACCGATGTCCTCATTATGGCAGGCAACCCTAATAACTATGAGAGAAAGTAAAAATCGCTACCGATGTCCTCATTAGGGCAGGCAACCCTAATAACTAAGAGAGAAAGTAAAAATTGCTACCGATGTCCTCATTAGGGCAGGCAACCCTAATAACTATGAGAGAAAGTAAAAATCGCTACCGATTCCTCATTAGGGCAGGCAACCCTAATAACTATGAGAGAAAGTAAAAATCGCTACCGATGTCCTCATTATGGCAGGCAACCTAATAACTAAGAGAGAAAGTAAAAATCGCTACCGATGTCCTCATTATGGCAGGCAGGCAACCCTAATAACTAAGAGAGAAAGTAAAAATCGCTACGATGTCGGCAGGCAACCTAATAACTATGAGAGAAAGTAAAATCGCTACCGATGTCCTCATTATGGCAGGCAACCCTAATAACTATGAGAGAAAGTAAAAATCGCTACCGATGTCCTCATTATGGCAGGCAACCCTAATAACTATGAGAGAAAGTAAAAATCGCTACCGATGTCCTCATTAGGCAGGCAACCCTAATAACTAAGAGAGAAAGTAAAAATCGCTACCGATGTCCTCATTATGGCAGGCAACCTAATAACTAAGAGAAAGTAAAATCGCTACCGATGTCCTCATTAGGGCAGGCAACCCTAATAACTAAGAGAGAAAGTAAAAAATCGCTACGATGTCCTCATTAGGCAGGCAACCCTAATAACTAAGAGAAAGTAAAAATCGCTACCGATGTCCTCATTAGGCAGGCAACCCTAATAACTAAGAGAGAAAGTAAAAATCGCTACCGATGTCCTCATTAGGGCAGGCAACCCTAATAACTAAGAGAGAAAGTAAAAATCGCTACCGATGTCCTCATTAGGGCAGGCAACCCTAATAACTAAGAGAGAAAGTAAAAATCGCTACCGATGTCCTCATTAGGCAGGCAACCCTAATAACTAAGAGAAAAGTAAAAATCGCTACCGATGTCCTCATTATGGCAGGCAACCCTAATAACTAAGAGAGAAAGTAAAAATCGCTACCGATGTCCTCATTAGGGCAGGCAACCCTAATAACTAAGAGAAAAGTAAAAATCGCTACCGATGTCCTCATTAGGGCAGGCAACCCTAATAACTAAGAGAGAAAGTAAAAATCGCTACCGATGTCCTCATTAGGGCAGGCAACCCTAATAACTAAGAGAGAAAGTAAAAATCGCTACCGATGTCCTCATTAGGGCAGGCAACCCTAATAACTAAGAGAGAAAGTAAAAATCGCTACCGATGTCCTCATTAGGGCAGGCAACCCTAATAACTAAGAGAGAAAGTAAAAATCGCTACCGATGTCCTCATTAGGGCAGGCAACCTAATAACTAAGAGAGAAGTAAAAATACCGATGTCCTCATTAGGGCAGGCAACCCTAATAACTAAGAGAGAAAGTAAAAATCGCTACCGATGTCCTCATTAGGGCAGGCAACCCTAATAACTAAGAGAGAAAGTAAAAATCGCTACCGATGTCCTCATTATGGCCCCTAATAACTAAGAGAGAAAGTAAAAATCGCTTATCGTGTCCTCATTATCGTAGGCAACCCTAACAAAAAAGAGTGAACGTAAAAATCGCTACACTCATGCTAATTATCGAAGACAACCCTAACAGCAAAGAATGAAAGTAAAAAATCGGTACCGATGTCCTCATTATGGCGGGCAAACAAAAGAATACTGTTTTTAACGGTCTGAAGAATATAAAAAATAATGTAGCAATTAATAACAATAATTGAGAGAAAAACAAATCAGTTTTGTTTATATCTTTTTAATATCTATTTATTTTAATCAATTTATGGCAAAAATCCAGTTGCTAAAAATATGAATCAATTCTCCGCTTTCTACGTTGTTTAAACTGTTTAAATAAACATAACTCTTCATTTTTTTCTTCTTCCCGCTCTTTTATCTTGACACCATTATTATGTGCACTGTTATTTTAAAGCCGCCATTTTGTTGCCTTTTTATTGACTTGTTACGACTAAAAAAAAAAGCGGTAGAATTAAGAAGAGAGAAAAAAAAATAGCGAATATAAAAACAAAAAATCTGTTTCTCTTCCTCTTCTATTTATTTATTTGTTTATTTGCCAGGATTTCTTTTGATCTCCATTGCATAAAGAGGTCTTGAAACGCGCCAAACTCAGTGCCGGAACTGAAAGTTGCACCTACTGACCTGTATTTGGTTTTAAACATTATGGGCGAAAACAAATTACATGGAAGCGTTCTGTTAGGGAAGAACATTTTGCCTTTGCTTGGCGGGAGGAACAAATTCTTTAATGCCGGAAAATATGCATATAATTGACTGTTACTCAAACGAAACTGTTAACCTTTATTGACTACACACTTAAAAAATAACATTCGCACTTCATCAATCTGATAATTAATCTCTTCATCGATATTTGATTAAAAATAGATTATTTTCTTTTTTTGCCTTTTATTTCTAACTAGCAGTGTTGTCTGGTGTTGCCCGGAATTTAAAAAGTTAAAAATAAATCTTTATCTATATTCATATAGAAATTGATAACAATTATTTTTTTATATACAGTCGTACCTTGACTTACGATTTTTTCGAATTATGGGGTCACTTGTTTGAATTTTGGTTTGTGTTAAGAGCGAAAATTTAAAGTACGAGCGAGCTTCAAATACGCTTATGTTAATAAGTACACTAAAAACATTTAAGTTTACAAATTTATTACGCCAAAGGAAAATATTATTTATGAAAAGTTAAAAATTGAAACATGTTACAGCCCATAATTCATTACATTCTATTTTATTATGTTTTTATGCAAAATAGTTCTATTTTT
>CM042143.1:111091606-111096606 GCA_023376005.1 Doryteuthis pealeii | reverse complement strand
CGTTTCTCTCAATAACAAGGTTCTACCTTCGTATGAGAGTATGTATCCCTGCCCCGTAAACGTCTGGTGACTGTTCTTTGAGCCACTTCTTCACTTCAGATTGTACTTGTGAAGAGAGTCAACATTATTCCCACGATGAGGAATATATATATATATATATATATATATATATATATATATATATATATATATATATATGTATATATATATCAATTTCTACCAGGATAAAAGTTTTGTACCAGAGCCATATCAAAGTCTTGATCTATGACCCTTCCATCTAGTTAAAATATGTATCATCTCTATCCGTGGATAACTAATTAAAGTTATTACAAATACTAGCAAAATAAAAACACCCGCCGGGTGATGTAAAAATAAATTTTTGAAAGATATTGCTTGAGGAGGTGGAAGTTAAACATTAAATGTCGGAGAGTTTGAACCATAAATCATGAAATCATCAAATTTATTAAAGGACTAAAAAAAAAAACAATTTGAAATCGAAACTAAGTTCTATTGACTTTGAATATCTATCAAAATAAAACAAACTATATATAAATATATGATACTGGGGATGTATCTATTAAAACTTTTTTAAAAAACAATGAGGACTGTCTAATGCTGCATGTTCAAATTTTGAGTGTATTTATTCTATGTTATGACGATTTCGGGTATAGTGACGCAAGCAGTGACGTAGTTTTTTTCACAGACCAAAACCGGAAATAAAGCTCGATTATTAATAGATATATACGAATCAGAATTTAGAATAAATTTAAGTATCAAAAGTTATTCTTTTGTATTTCTGATTAGGGAATTCGGAACTTTAATCTTTCCTGCAATAAAAATTATTGCATATTATTCAGCCGAACATTGCATAGCTTACAGTTTGTTTTCTTTTTTAAATAATAGTGTGATTTCACCGGATACGTTAACTACATTCAATACTGAGCGAACCCCCTTATGCTATGTTGGTTGGGGTTTAATGGCATATCAACTCTTCTTCTATTTGATACCAATTTTTATACACATATACATCATTTAACCTCATTTGTATTTATCTAGAAATATTTTTATGTTAGACTTTTCATTAATTTCATATGTATCTATTCATAATGGAGATTAGGTTTCTATTTGTCTGTAACCAAAACTATGTCACTGCTTATTTCACATTTACCAAAATCGTCAATACATAGAATATAACAGTTAATATTAATAAAATAAATAAAAGCTGTCCCTTATAATTCAAGGTTGTAATCTTTTCCATTGTAATAAATAAACAATATATTATTTAGATAAATAAAGTGTAAAACTATAGAATTAATTTAAAAAATTGTATTACTTTAAACAGAAAAGAATATTTGCGAATTTTGTAATCAATTTTTAAAAAACATATTTTTTACTCTCGCTATTTTTTCAGTAACTAAAAGTAAAAATAAGTTAAATATCTACGGTTTTATGTAAAATTTATGTACAAAATATGCAAAATAATTATTTGATTAATAATTAATAGATGAGCGCAACATTTTATTTGAAGGGTCAGAATTTAGTTTTCTTTCAAATTGTTTATGTTTACTCCTTTAATAAATTTGATTACTTATTTATGATAAAACCCTCGGCCATTGAATTTTTAACTCCTTCCACTCAGGCAATATATTCAAAAAATAAATTCGTACACAGCGGCGTTTTTTTTTCTTTTTTTCTTTTTTTTTTCTTGACATAACAACCATTTAGGCTATTCAACAACAACTAGAAAAATTGCAGATATAATTTCTAAGTTAATATTTTAGCTAAATATTTTTGTTTGATTTGGTAGCAGGAAGCAATAGAATATATTAACTGCATTATTGCACATGAAGATATTTCTTCGAAACATTTATCTACATAGTAAGTTCAAACTTAAACACTCACAATAACACACACACACACACACACACACACACACACAGATACACACAAGAACACACAAACCTACTCACGAATGTGCATATATCTACTCTTGTGTGATCGAGATGTAGAATGTGAAATCGAAATATAAGTAAAAGTAAAAAGAATAATTCATCAGGAAATGCTTCTTTTCATATATCATAAAATAATCAAGTATACATCCGTATATATATATATATATATATATATATATATATATATATATATAAGTAAGGAAATGAATCCGACGGTATAAGTATAGATAAAAGGATATGAAAACACACAATGCTGTTAAAATGAAAATATTTTATATCATATTCATATGATATAACATTCTGGAACGTCAATGTTTTTCTTTTTGAATTTAAATTATTTTCTACTTCTCTCTCGATGAGTCCGGATTAAAAACTAGCTCTGAAGAGGATTTTTATAAATCGAAATATTGTTCAATATTAGCTATGAATATGATATAAAATATTTTCATTTTAACAGCATTGTGTATTTTCATTTCCTTTTATCTATCTATCTATCTATCTATCTATCTATCTATCTCTCTCTCACTCTCTCTCTCTCTCTCTCTCTCTCTCTCTCTCTCTCTCTATATATATATATATATATATATATATATATATATATATATATATATTAGAAGACTAGATGTTAGAAGAGTTGATATTAATTACTTTTACTTACAAACTATTCGAAGTTAATAAAATTAAATCTGCATAAAACTAACGAAAGATCGAACATAAACAACCCGTTTATTATTACACATGAAGATATCTTTTCTCATTAATTGTTATAACTTAATAAATACTTTTTTCTACCAATTTGCTTATAAACGTCTTCAGCAAATGAAATTCGTTGGAATATATATATATATATATATATTATATATAATATATATATATATATATATATATATATATATATATATATATATATATATATATATATATATATATTCCAACGAATTTCATTTCAAATAAGGATTTACTCTGATGAAGGTCGAATTTTCTTTGTGTGCAGAAAATTTCTACATTTTTCTATTATTATTATTTCATTGCATTTGTTTATTTAAAAATAACAATAGTCTGAATAATGTACACAGGGATAAACTCCTGACCGAAACCCGTGTAAGTAAAATTGATTAAAATATCCTTTTTTATCCATTCTATACTTTCTTTACTTTATTTATTCTATTTTTATGTGTGTGTGTGTGTGTGTGTGTGTTGTGTGTGTGTGTGTGTGTTGAAGACAATGGAAGTGAATCCGACACTATGTTGAAAAAAATGAAGGAGAGAAAATATTGAATGGATAAAGATATTTATTTTCTTATATATATATATATATATATATATATATATATATATATATATATATATATGTATTATGGAAAAGTGACTTACCGGTGAGTATGGTCACAATGGTTAGTTGATGCAAAATTCAGAAAGGTGAGGCAGCGATATAACAAATAAAAAGTGCTCAATACGTTAGTAGAGCAAATTTATTGTTATAACGAACCGTTTATCGCGAAAGACACACACGTGTAATCGACTGCAATTAATCAATATCTTGATTAATCCCGTGGATTTAACCCTGAAGATCCTTATGGTGAAACTCGAGTAGGTTATCACTTGTACCTGTATTACAATATGTATATATATATATTGTGTGTGCGTGTGTGTGTGTGTGTGTGTGTGTAAAAAAGTTCTCTATTATTGATTGACAAATATAAAATTTACGTAAATATTTGAAAAATTATTTGTCTATGTGTATAGACGGTCAAAATGTTTGATGTACAGTTTATAAATTTCATATATATTCATAATGAACCCAGACTAAAGTTTTAATTTCAAAATCTTTATTCTTACTGAAGGGAGAAAAACTGTATTCCCCGAGTTGCCTTCTCTAGCAATAAACAAATTTTACCCAAAAGCAAAGTTGCTATGGGACATAACTGACCGTAAATAATTTTAGATTCCTAAAATAAAAAAAATAAAAAAAGATTATTTTAATTAATTAGATAATTTATTAACATCCAATGTAAATATTACTAATTTGGTTTGTAGTTAGTAATTTTTTTAACTAGAGATAACTACCAATTATTATTGAATTTATCAAAATTATATTGTTTGAATATTAAAATGTATTATTTTGATTTTTCGTACTGTTGTCCTCATTTTTTATTGTTACATGCACAACGTTTCAGCTGATGTTCACAAACGCCTTCTTCATGTGTTTGTTGTTGAACCTTGGAGCCTTTATGTTGGAATTGGGAGTCTTCATGGCATTTCGAACCGAATCCTTATTTAATTCATCGGGGTAGATTGTTCTCATTCCATTAAACAATGACCTGGTACAAGGGTTAAGATTTGGTTTATCCCGGAAACCTAAAATCGTCCAAAATTAAATAAAGATTCAAATTGAGGAATAATTTTGAACAATTTGACTGTTGTGCAAACAAAGCGTTGAATAATTAATCTAATGACAAATTTGAATAATACAAATTAAAAAAAACTCATATCAAACATTCAGAAAAATAACTCTATTAAGATATCAGCAAGTTATGGTTTTTCGCAAAAATGTAATGGGTCAATCCAAAATCGTCAAAAATGTTTAGTAAAGATTTAAATTATGGAATAATTTTGAACAATTTTACTGTTGTGCAAACAAAGCGTTGAATAATTAATCTAATGATAAATTTGAATAAAGAAAATTACCAAGCCTCATATCAGACATTCACACAAATAAGTCTATTGAGATATCAACAAATGATGTTGTTTTAATTTTCGCACAAATTAGGATTTTTAAAAAATAACTATTTATATTTAGCAGTTTTAATAATTAGACCCTGACGGAAGCAGGATTCTTCTCAGATCAACATCAAATCTAAGGAACCGTTTTAACGCCATTATTACCATCAGTAGCAGTAGTTTTGGTCTCAGATTCGTCGTAGACGAGTACTTCAACTAGTATTACATATATATATAAAGTCCTTATAATTATGTACTTCTGTGTATCTATAGAAACATGTTCTCATCAGATCATGAACCGTAAATTTAAACATTAACAAATTAAAA
>CM042143.1:111079106-111086606 GCA_023376005.1 Doryteuthis pealeii | reverse complement strand
TAGAATAATGAGGGTTAAACTAAATGCTATCCAAATTTTTAGTGAGTTGAGGAGAGTACTTCATGATGAGATCTACGCAAAATCGCTTATAGTAAATAAAAAGATAGCTTATATAAAAATAGTAGAGAGTGAAAAATCAAGTAAAGAAAGAATTGAGACTAGAATCATATGAGCATTTATCGAGCGAGTTTGAAAACTATCTAGCATATAGCTCAGAAGAATCACAGCAGAATTGAGGAGTCCTTCTGTCACTTAAACTCGAGTAAAGAATATATAATAAAATAAAATCTAGAAACTATGATGTAAGAATTAAGACTCATTCCAGAGCTACGCGACAAGTTACATCTACAGAATGCTCACAGAATACATAGTCTCATATGTAGAATCATCCCTAAGGAGTCCATCACGTAATAGTTCAAAGTAACACTTTCAGTACCTACTTCGAAGGTTGACGATGAGCCGTAGTTTCACTAAATCACTGATATTGTAAAAAAGTAAAACTAATTGATAAATATATATTAAATAATGACAATATAATTAATTAAAAATATATATGATATAATTAAAATAGATTGATTAATAAAAATAATAAAAATATATAAAATCCAATCTAATTATTATAAATTATCATTCGACTACTTACATTCTATCTTACACTCACAATTCTTCACGTTCCACTTCTACATTCTCTTACTTCTATCTTACTCATGTATGAAACATGTCCTTTTTTCCTATTTATAAATTAAATAGACTTTGTTATGAACTGCGACTATTATAAACTAATAGGATTTCCTGTCATAATCATTTGATAATCATATGTGAAGTTACTCGCTTTCTTCGTAGTGACGTGTTATTCTCTCACTAATACCTAAGATCGAAACCTGTAGAAGTAGTAGAGTACGCGATGAGAATCAAAATTGAATAGTTAAGTGAAAGGTACGTGTTTGACACCTGGCTCATTATCCCGTGCTCCCGTGTCCATCGTGTCGTTCTACTTCTCTCTCTCCCACATCTGCCTATCTCTAAGCTCTAAACTGCTCATTACTCAGACTCTCCTCATCTTATTCGGCTGAATAGAACCTTTTTCGAGTTCTTCGAGAATCGAGGCGTACACATAGTCTAGGGCATAGAGAGTAATAAAATACCATTCTTGCACAAAATAAAAACTATTGTATATATGAAAAGATACTGGAATGAACGATGGATGATAATACGAAGATGGTATGATGATAGCAGTTTAAGACGTAGCACCCTTATCATAGCTTAGAGAAGTGAATAAAAATACTAGACGAAAATCAATGTACGCTAACCACTAGTTATCGTTCATCTACGTCATATACAGAGCACATTTCTCATGATACATAGTACATACACAATAAGAACCTGATGAAATAAAACGAGCATGGATAATAAACTAGGGGTTCGTATTAGTAATTATTGAGCGAAACACTGGATTTTAGGCAATTATCATTATGACATATCATCATTCGTAACTCAATATGCTACTAATAATAGAGTGTATGATGAGTTTATGGCGATACATCAGTCAAATCCAGGGTCATTCGTCATCATCATCATCGAAGTCCTGCTGGCAGCATGGCTTTTTTTTTCGACATCAGTTCGTATGGGTCATCGCTCTGGTAAGTCCTCTATCAATTCAGTGTCCGCAAAAACCTGATTAATGCTTAGTATTAGTTCCGCTGATAGTCGGAACTATTGTCTCCTTCTTCATGTTTATCTTGTACAAAGTTCGGCCCGATATGCCCTCCGGCGCCTTCTTCAGTGAGATATTTCTTTGCTTTCTGCTCGACTCGAAGAATCTCTTCTCGCTGTTTCTGAGAGAGACTCCGGTTTGATACAAGAAAGTAAAAGCACGTTTCGAAAAGTACCAACTACAATAATTCCCGAAAATGGAGAATGCGTCAGCTCCGCCAACTGAATATGACGCATAGAATAGAAGTCGAGAGGGCCATAATTTCTAACCGAGAAACACCGTATGTAAACACACGATAAGCGAAGTGACAGATGGGCTCTGCATAAATAGTCCGAATACATACGCCACAGATATATCCAAATCATCAGCTCTCATTCTCATATAACATTCTAGAGTAGTTTTATATCTGATTAAATGCTGGTCGACTAACATGATAAGTCCTCACTAGCGTAGAGTCCGCATGAGAACTTCACTTATGAAATTCGAGTCCTTCATTTCTCACCATCACATGGATTCAAAGCATCGACTCAATGTTTCACTTCTTCTACGCGTCGATGAGTCATTATGGGCACACAGGCAACAACATAACTAACGGACCGATAGCTAGCTAGAGTCTTATGTGAGGTAAGAGCTGTCTATCTACTTGGATATTTGTTTACAAGACAATGCACACAGCAATCCTATGAGTGTGGTATTCCAATTTAGATTTTATCTCAAATCACACATAAAAAACAACAACATTAAAGAGTGTATACAATGGATATGATGATATCCTATTTAACTAATGTTTTAATATCACGCATTACGAATGCACAAAATTTGAAACAAAATGATTGGAAAGTCAGATCTCGTACGTGTGTGCGATTAGGGTTTGACTATTCTAGTCAAAGTAAGGAAATTCGTGAACAGTCACAATCGCAACGAGAGTAATGCAGAAAGTTCAGGCACGAGGATGCTTGTTCTATTACTTCGACTATAGACACTAAAACTATGTTATTATCCGCGCGCCCCTACTGGGTTTTATTTATGGAGAGAGAAAAAAACTGGAAATTATTTGCGAAAATCTATTCCTGTCCACTTACCGGCTATGTGTTGTAAGGAATAGAGTTATCAGCGATTAGGCATAGTCAGTAGCTCTCTAGTATGCTATTCGTTAGACAATCGGCAACGGAGCAGCAAACTGTTAAACCCCGCTTTACAATAATATCAGCAACGCTTAGCATCTGATACTTTCATCCTTTCTTCATTTGCGATGCGGAAAGTTATGATAGAAAGCGACAATGCAGCTTCTAAAGGCCATCTCACAAAATTATTTCAAGATGGGAGACGGTTATTTTATCCTATTAATTTTTGTTTCTAAAACTTGGTTTTCATATTATATAATTATAGTTTATTATATTAATAGTACAAAATTACAGATTCTGCGCGCGTAACTGACGATAATTACGACTGCATAATCTTAATCCTGCTCAATCAGTGAAACTAAGTATTCGACTGTCAATACAAAGTTAGAGTCTAATCACGATATCTAAGAACGGGAAAGTGGTGTGCTGATTTTGCAGAAGTAAAGTTCGAATATCAATTATACTTTGTGTTTTCGTTCGAGAACTTGTGATCCTAGTCAAGCTTCGTCCTCTGAGGCTACGGTTAGTAGTCACACGGCTGCAAGCGTTGATTCCATCAGAGGGACTCAATCACCATCGACCGCGCAGATACCGCCTGACCTTGATTAAGAATGCAGGGCTGGGTATCTTTGCCACGAGCATGAGGCACCCCGTAGCGAGGAGTGTATAATTAAACCACGGGATTACAAAATGTCATTTTTGTGCATCTCTTAACCTCTCCATGTGCTTCGGTGAAGCTGGAGTGAGCTCATCTCCACGTTAGTATGAACAACTTAAATAAGAACCTTAATGTCCAACACTCGCATAAGTGGGATGCCACGGATAAAATGGTAGCTTCTTACACGTGCGAATGCACTGCAGCAATATATCTCATCTGATGCACATATTAATTTTGTGAATTAATCTAAGGAATCTATCTTTGGAACACCGGCTAATTTTAAATCTAAAGATGTGAATTTTTCAATACAATTGTCATTCGCTATACTACATATATAAGATATAATAGATTTCTGTATATATAATAGGTGTTTACTTCAAACACTTACCTTTAACAAATATTACACTTTTTAGTATTTATTTGAAAACACATTAAATTTAAAATACATGATTTATGGCCTTTTAATAATATATATATTCACTATTAATATATATAGTAGATAATATCACTAGTGCTTTAGTTCTGTAAAACGCGAGAAGACATACATACACATTCAAGTTCTCACATTTTGCTTTCTATGAATTTTAGTTAGACGTAACTATTCTACAACATGAGAGCATAATAATTTTTTATTTGAACGACCCTACATAATCATCAATGAAATTGATTTTTGGACCATTTATCCTAAAGCTGAGTACTGTCCTTATCTACCTATGCTGAATTCTGGTTCAGAGGCATGCAATAATTTATTGTTACTTATATTTATTTTATTACACACTATTCTGTGTTTTCAATCAGTGATATATCCACAGGAGAAAAGGCTAAATTATTTAGTAAAATTATTGATTTCTTTAATAAAAAATTGATTTTAATAGATATGTGGACTTTGGATTTGATTATTGATTTACTCTAAATTGTATTAAGTTTATCTTTCATGAAAATCACTAAAGAGTTCCACAAAAAACTTCATCTGCGCATGACTAAAATAAATATTATCATTTAAACAAATATATCGTAATTGACTATGAAGAAAATACTGTTAAATTTTATTACTTTATTTACTATCCTATTTGAAATCATAAATAAATTAAATTGGCAATTATATAGCAATGAAGACGGGAGTGAATAGAAGTAATGTTGTAAGATTGTTTATTAACGAATTATAATCTTGATTGTTGGTCGAATATGCTGTAGTGGTAGATTTAATTGATATCATCTTAAATGTCTGCAACAATGAATAACTATAGTTCATCAATAAAGTCGCTTTTTCTAATTTCTAATTTATAAAATATATTATTAATATTACACTCACTTGACTTTATATATCTTAATATTGAAACCGGTTAGTATGTAATATATTATTCTAGTTATTTCGAAAGAATTACTAGTATCTTGTTTTTAATGTTTTGTTTTGAATTTACCGTGCATATTAACTCTAATCCCTCAGGGGTCTATTTAATTGAGCGATGAAAGTGTTTAGAAAATAAAATATCACTTATTTGTCTTATGTGAGAATAACATAATTTTTATAATGAAATATCATGCCTTTTTTTCGAGTGTAAACACCCTATAGAATGGAGGTACTCTAACAGGTACTACCACTCCGGTCATAGTGGACATCGGGTAAGCGAATGGTATTATGATGAGCGCGTGCTCCACTAATTCCAAATATCCATCACTACCTCTCAACACCACACAGAGACCATGATTCTACCATCAGATAGCAAGTATATAACGTCAATAATGTCCGAAGGTACGAGATAAGAGTCCAGCGACTTCATCTCGCCTTACTAGCTGAAGCCAATGATAGAAAATGAGGGGCGGGCTCTGCGCGATAAAGGGCAATAGGGCGATAGTGGAGATAAGAGCACAACGGGATACGGTGGTAACTAGTAAGCTTGACGTTAAACTCTAAGTAAGCATTCGATGTCGAGGGGCCGCTCTACCGACAGCAAAAAAATGAGTCTTTACGCAGCATTGAACGCTCATAAGTAGAGGCCTAGATAGTTGGAGTATAGTGCTATTCTATGGAAGTATAGCGCATGTGCAAACACTCTGGGGCGTATCCACTTAAGGCTCACTCACGAGGGTCGCCACCAACGCGGCACGCGCGAACAGTCCCTCATTTTGAAGTGTAATGTTGCCCCGCTGTTCAGCCAAATTGCAGCAGTGCAGTTCTAATGCCAGGGTCCGTTACCAGGCGTGATATATAGGTTGTGTACTATAATGGGACAGCAATCTACGGGTTTTGGGACAGTTCTGTGTGCATGTACCCGTAGAGCGTAGCAGCTGACATTGTGTTGATCCATACGGTAGTTGAAGTTGATTGCGAATCAGCGTTTGGATTGATTGAATGATTGTCAATTTTCAAATACCTGTAAAATTTTCGAGTAATGCATTTACAAGCTGTTTTTGTCGACTTGCTGAGAATTAAGTGTGCACGGCAAATTCTGTATTACTTGGTAAGATACGAAATATAGTGGCAAATAGCTACTACCATTATCGATTACACTTATGATAGCATATACACTGGTGTAGTCCGTCGATCAGCATGAAGAGAGTACGGACTGCCGAACACTAAGGAGTTCAAAATCCCATGTGACATTCAGGCTAGGTAATCGTCGTTTTCAACTTTAGTGCTTTCGAGTAATGTCACTGTGAGCATATATGAAGCCTAGGATATTATAGTCACTTTTTCGCACTCTCCCACGGAATAGCGGGTCTACTTAATCGTATCGAAAACTGTGGTATTATTATAATTTATTTAATAACATTATCTAGATATATAAAAGCAGTCATGAGTCTGGTTATAAAAAAGTGAAAAATAAAATTCTTATATATCAAACCAATAACTTAATATACACTATATAATAAAAATATTGCCTTATGTGATTGATACCAGTAAAGTAGAAGGAAAAAACTGTAATGGTCATATTGGGTGAATACACACCATCATATACATACTGCGAGAGTTGTATTAGTTTGAGAACATCGCACTTACGAGCAGATATTATGCATTTCAGCAGTATTAGTCTCATTAATATTCGGTCAAGGCGACTTTTATGTTATCTTTCTCACAATTCAACTCCTTTGAGTTTCTCAATATCACAGCTGCTCTTAGCTGCACATGTCCTCTGCTCGCTTCTCCCCACTGGAGTCTGCACGTGTCAATCCAACTTTCTATCATATATCCTGGATCTTCACTAGGAACTTCTTGATATAGTATATTACCTGGCAGATTTGAGAGACACAGTGCAGTATTCTTATGATGATATCTCTAAATTATTCATCCATGTCTTCGTGTGTGTAGGTGTGTGGGTCGCTGATGATTGTGTATTTCCATGCAGCAATTACAAATTCTTCACATTAATAATACTATGTAAGAATTAAATTAAGGCACATCTCCTTTTTATACTGGAAGTGAGAGCGATGCCTCACACTGATAGATACTGGACAGTACGTGCAATGAAGCTAGCCTGAAAGTAACTCACAGCGTGAAAAAATCATGAATCTAGGACATTTTGTTGCTGGACACTCTTCCGTACATACCAGCCAACATACCACACACGTATAACATATGTATAATAAAGTTTCTGCACAAGAAACACAATAATAAGTATAAGAACTCCTAAAATATTTAAATTTGTTTAAATACTAGGAGATGTAGTCCTTTCTTGTCATTTATAGATACCAGTCACTTGAATACACATATATATATATATGAGTTAATATATTACATACTACAATTTAGTCAATTATGACCATAACTAATACACACAAAGATGGTGGTTGCGGCAAATCATGTCAGGCTAATCTAGCCATAATCAAGCGACGGAGATCTATCCCATCTTAATCACTAGCACGTTAGTCAAGCGGAGATCTATACTTACTACCAAACGAGCACAGTCATGAGGTGGACAAGTGCCACACACCTACACCATAACACGCACGCACATATATACATACTGTGTACCACATCACCTACACAACTGTATATATATATT
>CM042143.1:111071541-111079006 GCA_023376005.1 Doryteuthis pealeii | reverse complement strand
TTGATCCCAAATAAAATTTCCCTATATACCCGTCGTTGGATACTTTTAGCTATATATATATATATATATATATATATATATATATATATATATATATATATTATATATATATATATATATATATATATATGATAAGTTATGTTAAACACGATGTGTTTGGATATGGCTTTTTTTGCCGAATATATATATATATATATATATATATATATATATATATATATATGAGTGTTATTCGACAAGACATACTATAGAGGGAAAACACACTGATTTTCCGTTAGAAAAGGTCCAGACACAGTGATCAGTAAAGAAGGTCATGCTGACTTCCTTTATAATATCAATAGGTCCATCACTGTTGATGTCCTTGAAAAAGATGTAGCAGTAAACAATGTTTCCTATAGCTAAATCTTTGAGCAAAATTCCCATATTTATTGAATTACTCTCGTGTGAGAATATATATATATATATATATATATATATATATATATATATATATATATATGCGAAGGTGATTCAAAAAGTAATTCTAATTTGTATAAGGGCAGGTATAATTACGAAAAACAGGAACATGTATCATACATCAAAATGAACCTGGTCCTTTGCGGATCAACATCCCTACTCCTCCATATAATCACCGTTTCTCTCAATAACAATATTCTACCTTCGAATGAGAGTATATATCCCTGTCCTGTAAAATTTCTGGTGACTGTTCTTTGAGCCATTTCTTCACTTCAGATTGTACTTGCGAAGAGAGTCAAAATTATTCCCGCGACGAGGAACACACACACACACACACACACAGAGACATATATATATATATATATATATATATATATATAAATTATATATATATATTCAACTGTTTGTTGCTTTCCGTTTGTTCACAATTTTTCTTTCTATTTTCAATAATTTCTACCAAGATAAAAGTTTTGTACCAGAGCAATATCAAAGTCTTGATCTATGACCCTTCCATCTAGTTAAAACATGTATCATCTCTATCCGTGGACAATTAATTAAAGTTTGTACAAATACTAGCAAAATAAAAAAACACCATCTGGGCGATGTAAAAAATACAGTTTTGAAATATATTGCTTGAGGAGGTGGAAGTTAAAAATTAAATGTTGGAGTGTTTGAACCATAAATCATGAAATCATCAAATTTATTAAAGGAGTAAAAAAAAAATAAAAAAATAAAACAATTTGAAATCGAAACTAAGTTCTATTAACTTTGAATATCTATTAAAATAAAACAAACTATATATAAGTATATGATACTGGAGATGTATCTATTAAAACTTGTTTTAAAAAACAATGAGGAATGTATAATGCTGCATGTTCAAATTTTGAGTGTATTTATTCTATGTTATGACGATTTCGGGTATAGTGACGCAAGCAGTGACGTAGTTTTTTTATTACAGACAAAAACCGGAAGCGAATCTCGATTATTAATAGATATATACGAATCAGAATTTAGAATAAATTTAAGTATCAGAAATTATTCTTTTGTATTTCTGATTAGGGAATTCGTAACTTTAATCTTTCCTGCAATAAAAATTATTGCATATTATTCAGCCGAACATTGCATAGCTTACAGTTTGTTTTTCTTAAATATTGGTGTGATTTCACCGGATACGTTGACTACATTCAACGCTGAGCAACCCCCTTTATGCTACGTTGTTTGGGATTTAATGGCATGTCAACTCTTCTGAGTTATTTGATACCAATGTTTATATACATATATATCATTTAACCTCATGTGTATTTATCTAGAAATATCTTTATGTTAGCCTTTTCATTAATTTTATATGTATCTATTCGTAACAGAGATTCGGTTTCTATTTGTCTGTAACCAAAACTACGTCACTGCTCATTTCAAATTTACCAAAATCGTTAATACATAGAATATAACAGTTAATATTAACAAAATAAATAAAAGCTGTTCCAAATAATTCAAGGTTTTAATCTTTTCCATTGTAATAAATAAACAATATATTATTTAAATAAATAAAGTGTAAAACTATTGAATTAATTGTAAAAATTGTATTACTTTAAACAGAAAAGAATATTTGCGAATTTTGTAATCAATTTAAAAAAAACATATACCTACGGTTTTATGTAAAATTTATGTGCAAAATATTCAAAATAATTATTTAACTAATAATTAATAGATGAGTGCAACATTTTATTTGAAGGGTAAGAATTTAGTTTTCTTTCAAATTGTTTATTTTTACTCCTTTAATAAATTTGATTACTTATTTATGATAAAACCCTCGACCATTGAATTTTTAACTCCTTCCACTCAGGCAATATATTCAAAAAATAAATTCTTACACCGCGGCGTTTTTTGTATGTTTTTTTGTTGTTGTTGACATAACAACCATTTAGGCTATTCAACAACAACTAGAAAAATTGCAGATATAATTTCTAAGTTAATATTTTAGCTAAATATTTTTGTTTGCTTTGGTAGCAGGAAGCAATAAAATATTTTAACTGCATTATTACACATGAAGATATTTCTTCGAAACATTTATCTACATAGTAAGTTCAAACTTAAACATTCACAATAACAACACACACACACACACACACACACACACACACACACGAACACACACACACACACACACACAGATACACACACAGGCACACACACATACACACACGAACACACAAACCTACTCACGAATGTGCATATATCTACTCTTGTGTGATCGAGATGTAGAATGTGAAATCGAAATATAAGTAAAAGTAAAAAGAATAATTTATCAGGAAATGCTTCTTTTCATATATCATAAAATAATCAAGTATATATCCGTATATATATACATATATATATATATACACACACACCACACACACACACACACACACACACACACATATATATTATATATATATATATATATATATATATATATAAGTTAAGTGTAAGGAAATGAATCCGACGGTATAAGTATAGATAAAAGGATATGAAAACACACAATGCTGTTAAAATGAAAATATTTTATATCATATTCATATGATATAACATTCTGGAACGTCAATGTTTTTCGTTTTGAATTTAAATTATTTTCTACTTCTCTCTCGATGTGTCCGGATTAAAAAACTAGCTCTGAAGATGATTTTTATAAATCGAAATATTGTTCAATATTAGCTATGAATATGATATAAAATATTTTCATTTTAACAGCATGTGTGTTTTCATTTCCTTTTACCTATCTATCTCTCTTCTCTCTCTCTCTTCTCTCTCTCTCTCTCTCTCTCTCTTCTCTCTCTCTCTCTCATATATATATATATATATATATATATATATATATATATATATATATATATTAGAAGACTAGATATTAGAAGAGTTGATATTAATTACTTTTACCTACAAACTATTCGAAGTTAATAAAATTAATTCTGCATAAAGCTAACGACAGATCGAACATAATAACCCGTTTAGTATTACACATGAAGATATATTTTCTAATTAATTTTTATAACTTAATAAATACTTTTTCTACCAATTTGCTTATAAACGTCTTCAGCAAATGAAATTCGTTGGAATATATATATATATATTATATATATATATATATATATATATATATATATATATATATATATATATATTCCAACGAATTTCATTTCAATAAGGATTTACTCTGATCAAGGTCGAATTTTCTTTGTGTGCAGAAAATTTCTACATTTTTTCTATTATTATTATTTCATTGCATTTGTTTATTTAAAAATAACAATAGTCTGAATAATGTACACAGGGATAAACTCCTGACCGAAACCCGTGTAAGTAAAATTGATTAAAATATCCTTTTTTATCCATTCTATACTTTCTTTACTTTATTTATTCTATTTTTTATGGTGTGTGTGTGTGTGTGTGTGTGTGTGTAAGTTGAAGACAATGGAAGTGAATCCGACAGTATGTTGAAAAAAATGAAGGAGAGAAAATATTGAATGGATAAAGATATTTATTTTCTTTTTTCTTATATATATATATATATATATATATATATATATATAATATATATACGTATTATGGAAAAGTGACTTACCGGTGAGTATGGTCACAATGGTTAGTTGATGCAAAATTCAGAAAGGTGAGGCAGCGATATAACAAATAAAAAGTGCTCAATACGTTAGTAGAGCAAATTTATTGTTATAAACGAACCGTTTTATCGCGAAAGACACACACGTGTAATCGATTGCAATAATCATATCTTGATTAATCCGTGGATTTAACCCTGAAGATCCTTATGGTGAAACTCGAGTAGGTTATCACTTGTACCTCTATTACAATATGTATATATATATTGTGTGTGTGAGTGTGTGTGTGAGTGTGTGTGTGTGTGTGTGTGTGTGTGTGTGTATGTGTGAAAAAGTACTCTATTATGGATTGACACATATAAAATTTACGTAAATATTTGAAAAATTATTTGTCTATGTGTATAGACGGTCAAAATGTTTGATGTACAGTTTATAAATTTCATATATCTTATTATAATGGAGATTGTGTGTTTTTCTGTCTGTAACCGAAACTATATTACTACTCAAGTCAGAATTTCCTTAGTTATTTACGTCTCATTCTCCATGATTTTATTTTTATTTAAACCTCAATAACTAATAAAACTGTTTGACATTATTAATACTGTTGGTCTTATCTAAATACTAATAACATGCACTTGTATTTATATATATACAACAAAATAGCGGTTTACAGTGTGAACGGTGAAGCTAATTTGCATATTGATATTAAAAATTTGATTTTAATAAATATGTGCTCAGTATTTTTGATTTCTAATTGTTTGTTTTATCTTAATGAATATGAGCAAAAATCTCGGAGATAAATCTTAAAGAAATTAATTAAGAAAAAATATATAACTGTAATTTTATTCTTTACTTCCTATATTAACTCAATAGTTAAATTAGCAAAATTTACATTGAAAAACGGAAGTGATGGAAGAGTAAGTTTCGGTTGTTCTATTTTCCGATTATACCCGCGTCTGTTTCAAATGTTTTTATCTGCATTCTTATTTAGTTTCAATAGCATTTGTGATTTAATTTAATATTTTATTACATTTAAACTTAAATACTTGCACCCGGAAGGTGCATATATTTGCTAGTATTCATAATGAACCCAGACTAAAGTTTTAATTTCAAAATCTTTATTCTTACTGAAGGGAGAAAAACTGTATTCCACGAGTTGCCTTCTCTAGCAATAACAAATTTTTACCCAAAAGCACAGTTGCTATGAAACATAACTGACCGTAAATAATTTTAGATTCCTAAAATAAAAAAACAAAAATAGATTATTTTAATTAATTAGATAATTAATCACATCCAATGTAAATATTACTAATTTGGTTTGTAGTTAGTAATTTTTTTAACTAGAGATAACTACCAATTATTATTGAATTTATCAAAATTATATTGTTTGAATATTAAAATGTATTATTTTGATTTTTCGTACTGTTGTCCTCATTTTTTATTGTTACATGCACAACATTTCGGTTGATGTTCACAAACGCCTTCTTCATGTGTTTGTTGTTGAACCTTGGAGCCTTTATGTTGGAATTGGGAGTCTTCATGGCATTTTCGAACCGAATCCTTATTTAATCCATCGGGGTAGATTGTTCTCATTCCGTTAAACAATGACCTGGTACAAGGGTTAAGATTTTGTTTATCCCGGAAAACCTAAAATCGTCCAAAATTAAATAAAGATTCAAATTGAGGAATAATTTTGAACAATTTGACTGTTGTGCAAACAAAGCGTTGAATGATTAATCTAATGACAAATTTGAATAATACAAATTAAATAAACCTCATATCAAACATTCAGAAAAATAACTCTATTAAGATATCAGCAAATTATGGTTTTTCGCAAAAATGTAATGATTCAATCTAAAATCGTCAAAAATGTTTAGTAAAGATTTAAATTATGGAATAATTTTGAACAATTTTACTGTTGTGCAAACAAAGCGTTGAATAATTAATCTAATGATAAATTTGAATAAAGAAAATTACCACACATTTTCGACATTCACACAAATAAGTCTATTGAGATATCAACAAATTATGTTGTTTTAATTTTCGCACAAATTAGGATTTTTAAAAAATAACTATTTATATTTAGCAGTTTTAATAATTAGACCCTGACGGAAGCAGGATTCTTCTCAGATCAACATCAAAACTAAGGAACCGTTTTAACGCCATTATTACCATCAGTAGCAGCAGTTTTTGTCTCAGATTCGTCGTAGACGAGTACTTCAACTAGTATTACATATATATATAAAGTCCTTATAATTATGTACTTCTGTGTATCTATAGAAACATGTTCTCATCAGATCATGAACGTAAATTTAAACATTAACAATTAAAAAGCCATTTCAGCAGAGCCATTTTACACTATTTCTTAAATGCCCAAGTAGCGAGGCCGAAAGATGAAAGGCGGTACTGTTCGGGGAAAATATCAGTTTATATGAATGAGAGTAATTACAAATGCCGACTTATGGCTTATCTATTTCTAATAAAATCTCAATTTCATGTGCTATATACATTCGAATATGGCGATGGCTCTTGGGTGGTAACCCCGTGGTAGGCAAGTCAATATTTAAAATGGGAACGAATACAGACTAATATATATATATATATATATATATATATATATATATATATATTATATATATAATAATATATGTGTGTGTGTGTCTGTGTGTATGTGTTGTGTGTGTGTGTGTGTGTGTGTGTGTGTGGTGTGTGTGTGTGTGTGATGGATGTTGGGAAAGTTTTTGGATTGTAATGGAAGCCTGTAAAAAAAAAATGATGAATAATAACCAAAATTTAAAGTGCTGAATATTGTGATGTATATATATATTATTTATTAATCCTGATATTTAAGGTAAACCTTACATTAATGACATGTTTTAACTTTTCTTTTAATATATATATATATATATATATATATATATAATATATATATATATATATATATACATATATATATATATGATCTAACTGTGTCCTAGCAAATTTAACGGCATACATGCAAAATAATAACATGCCTTAAATATAAATATAAATATATGTAAAAGGCATATGTATATATCTATATTCCGCCCTGTCGGCTGGGCGTTAAAAGCACCGACTTCACCTCTGCAGAGGGGTAAGACTACCCCAAATGCAGCCACATATTGGCTGTGGGTGGCGATCCGTGATGCTTAAGGATGGAGTCTTGGTGGATGAGCAGTCCATAACCTGCAACACTCCACTTTGAACCTTACTTTGGCTATATGTGCGGTTTGGAGAGCCCTAGCACCTATATAATTGGCGCAAACATATTGCTCTCATGGCAAGGCCCAACCCTTTTTATCATATGGGTGCTAGAAGGCGGTGGCTGAGGGTCTACTTGTCCTGGGAATGTCATTAAACTCTATCTGATGGTGAGGTTCCAGTTTTAGAGGTTTGGG
>CM042143.1:111056541-111069041 GCA_023376005.1 Doryteuthis pealeii | reverse complement strand
ACCTTCTCACCTATGCGATTGCCCAAATCCAGTTTTACTTTAATTAAACCCATAGGCGATAAACTGTTAGTAACCAAGAGTCGTTGACTCCATTTCCACGTTACTCTGTTAGATGTAAATGCACTATCCACGATATTGACCGGTGTTTATATATAAATAAAGCACCCATTTAATCAATATATATATATATATATATATATATATATATATATGTGTGTGTGTGTGTGTGTGTGTGTGTGTGAAGAGATGGTAGTTAATCCGATGGAATGTAGTATAGTGAGAAATTTGAAAAAAACACAGGTTTAAATAAAATGAGTGGTAAGTTTATTAGCAGATGCTGCAGTGTTTCGGTCTGTTAAGTAGATCTTCTTCAGGGCATTTGTTGATATAAGGAAAAGTTTTAAAAAATTTATCACAGAATAACGAGAAAAGAAAATCCTCCCGTTACATCCATAACAACACTTTATGTATATATATATATAATATATATATATATATATATATATATATATATATATTATATATATAAAGTGTTGTTATGGGTGGAACAGGAGGAAATTGAATATTTTATACAAAAGAAGGTCCGAAACATGGATTATGCTTTTAAACATTTTTTTTCATTATTTTATCTTAGCGACATGTGTTTCAGATCTTCTGATATCTTCTACTGGCATTGATTAACCACATACACACACAGACATACACACGTACCTTTCCAAATTTCACCTGTCTCAATAGGTTAAGTTAGAGAATACATCCAGCTCTAGGTAGGAAGGAAACTAGTATAATTTATCGCTTTCTATATGGTAAGTAGATTGGTGACATAATTTGGTTTAATTTTGTTTATGTGGTTGTATTTTTTTTTCATTCACATTATTTTTATTGTTGCTTTAAATATTACTTATTAATTTTGTTTAAATCGCACGAATCAATTGAAAATCTGATATTCTAAGGAATAATGATTTAAAATAAAACATGTTATTCCATTTCGCTGATTTGTGTCAGCATTTAGACAAAACTAAATCTAAAATATTATTTGTTATTTCATTTCATTAGATAAGATCTGATAGATTTTTAAATTATGTATTTCCCTATTTTATTAAATTTATTGATTCATATTACGTTAGATATGTTCACAAGAGACAAAAGCAACAACAACATCAACAATAATAATAATAATAATAATAATAATAATAATATAATAATAATAATAATAATAATTAAATACCTAGTATTGATTAACAACAAAAAAGAGAGCTTGTCCACTGGTAGATTTGGGCAGTTTCAGCAGATCACAGGGTGAAGATAAGGAAAACAAAAGATAGTCAAATTCCAGAGAATTGAAAAAGCTGTGGAATATGAGGTTGCAAGTGATACCAATTGTGGTTGGGGTACTATGATGGATCCAAATGCTTAGAAAAAAAGACTTAAAAAAACTGGAAATCAGAGAAAGAATTGAGACAATCAAGACAACAGCATTGTTGAAATCAGCTAGAATACTCAGAAGAGTCCTGGAGAATTGAGGAGTCTTGCTGTCACTTAAACTCGAGTGAAAGAATAATAATAAATAGAAATCTAGAAACCAGAGGAAGAATTAAGACCATCCAGACTACTGCACTGTTGCAATCTACCAGAATACTCAGAAGAGTCATTGAGACCCGAGGAGACTTGTTGTCACTCAGACTCCAGGGAGATACCATCAGCTAATGCTGATGTAAAAAACTAATGATAATAATAATAATTATCATTATTATTATATAATAATAATATAATGATATGTAATAATATAATAATAATAATTATTATTATTATTATCATTGATCTTCTTCTTCTTCTTCTTCTTCTTCTTCTTCTTCTTCTTCTTCTTCTTCTTCTTGTAACTTCCCTTTTTTCCTTTTATAATTAAAAGAGACTTGGTTGACTGATCTTTATAAACATAGGATTTGTATAATATTGATATCATAGTAATTACTGCTTTCTCGTATTCTTGTTTCACTAAGACCTGATGTGAAGATATATGCCAATCAGATGATAGTAATTTTACGTCATATCCCCCCCCTCTCTCTCTCTCTGTCTCTGTCTCTCTCTCTCTCTCTCTTCTCTCTCTCTCTCTTATTCTGGCTGAATAGAACCTTTTTCGAGTTCTAGAATCGTAGGTACAAGTAGGAAGGTATTCTTCTCAACCATTAAACATTAATATGATGATGCTGATGATGATGGTGATGAGGATGATGATGATAGACAGTTAACTGGACCTTACAAGAGAGAAGAAAAAACTGAGAAACATGAGCAAAATACGTATTGTAGTTGAATCTCATGAAACGGTACCCAAAGACCTGGAAAAAACGAGATGGAGTAAACTGGGGTTCGTTATAGATGTTGGCGAAACACTGGTTTGTGCAATTACTGCACTCATCGTACTCAATGTCCATTAAGATGATGATGGTCATCATCATCATCATCATCGTCATCATCATCATCAAGTCCTGCTGGCAGCATGGCTTTTTTTTCGACATCAGTTCGTATGGGTCATCGCTCTTGGTAAGTCCTCTAATCTATATTCAGTGTCCGCAAAAACCTGATTAATGCTTAGTATTATCCGCGATAGTCGGACTATTGTCCTCTTCTTCATTGTTATCTGTACAAAGTTTCGGCCGATATGCCCTCCGGCCTTCTTCAGGTATTTCTTGTCGGACTCGGGAACCTTCTTTTCGAACTCGGGAACAAGAAAGTTCCCGAGTTCGAAAAGAAAGTTCCCGAGTCCGAGATGGTTCTCAAGTCCGACAATAATTACCTGAAGAAGACCGGAGGGCATATCAGCCGAAACGTTGTACAGATAACAATGAAGATGGGGACAATAGTCCGAATAACGCAGATAATTCTAATCATCAAGCCTCATCTCAAACATTCAGAGAAACTGATTAATGCTGGTCGGCTAACACTGATAAGTCCATGCGTAGGAGTCCGCAGGAGAACTTCACTTATGAATTCGTCCTTCATTCTCCAGCAATGTTCAGCACGTCTTGTTCATCTTGCGTGGATGGTTTATGGGATGGGAAATAATAGGCCGTATAGCTGCTGTTTTGTGGAGAGCTGCTTCCTGGATTTGTTCAAGACAGCACACAGCATCCTTGTGTGGTTCCAATCTAGATTTTTCTCAAATCAACAACAAAAACAACAACAAAATGGTTCATGGAATTATAATTATTTAACATGTTTATCCGCCTTCGAATTGACAAAATTTTAAACAATGATTGGAAGCGTCCGTAGTGTAATGGTTATCGTAGTAGGAAATGGACACTCTGACACGAGTTCAAATCCTGGACGAGGCTGTTTATACTTCACAGAGCACTAGTATCTTTGGGAAAAGTATGATTTCAACTATTCTTCCTCCGGCTATGTGTAGATTATAGGCTTGGCTGTGCTTTTTAATCTTTGTTAGACAATCGGTCAACGAGCAGGCAAACTGTTAAACCCCGCTTAAAAATAGACACTGTGTCACATCCTTCTCATGCGGAGGGGTTGGTTAATAGATAGAGCTGATCTAAAGGCCATATAAATATTAAAATGAGATTTATCTCTATTATTGTTTGTTTAATTTTTTTTTAATTTATTGTTTTTTTATTAATGTATTAATACGTTGGCCGCTAATGCAATACCCATTCCTGTCCGTCGCCATGTTGCAACTAGTATGACGTCAATACAAAGTCAGATATTGAAGCGGAAGGTGGTGTGCTGATTTGCAGAAGTAAGTTCGAATATACTTACTTTGTTTCTTCGGAAACTTGTGTCCAGTGGCTTCGGCCCTGGACCGGTTAGGTAATGTTGACAGCGTTGTTCCCAGGGGACTATCCCCCGAGGCAATACCCGCCGACTTGATTAAAAGAAGCAGGGCTGGGTTTATTGCCCGACGCATGAGGCACCCCGTTGAGGAGGAATAACCACGGGATCAAATGCATTTTGTGCACCTACCATCCCATGTGCTTCGGTGCATGGGTGGTCTCACATTAAAAAGACCTTATGTCACATCCGCATAAGTGGGATGCACGGTAAATACTCTTACTACGGCAATGCTGCACAAAATTCTTTGATGATTATTGTGAATAATCTAAAGGAATCTATCTTGGAATCATTTAAATCTAAAGATGTGAATTTTAAAAAATTGTCATTTGTAACTACAGATAAAGATTTTCTGTTATATCGGTGTTTACTTCAAACACTCCTTAACAATATTACCTTTTTGTATTTTGAAACACATAATTAAAACTGATTTATGGCCATTTTTAAAATATATATCCTATTATAATGGATATTCTGTGTTTTTCTGTAACCGAAACTATGATAATCAAGTCCCAATTCTTTCAATTATTGACGTCACATTCTCCATGATACTATTTTTTATTTGAACCCTAATAATTAATAAAATTGTTTTACATTACTAACGCTGTTGTCCTTATCTACATGCTAATAACATGCAATTGTATTTATATATACAACAACATTTCGGTTTACAGTGTTAACGGGAAGGCTAATTTGTATATTGATATTAAAAAATTGATTTTAATAGATATGTGCTTGGTTTTATTGATTTCTAATTGTTTAGTTTTATCTTAATGAATATGAGCAAAAATCTCTGTGATAAATCTTAACAGAAATCGATTGACTAGAAGAAATAACTGTAATTTCATTCTTTACTTCCTATTTGAACTAAATAATTAAATTAGGCAAATTAGCAATGAAAGACGGGAGTGATGAAAGAGTAAGTGTCAGTTGTTTTATTATTCGATTATATCTGTTTCAAATCTGTTTATCTGCATTCTTACTTAGTTTCATAAGTCTTTCTAATTTAATATAATTAAATTAATTTTACTACATTAAAACTTAAATATTTGAACCCGGAGAGTACATATATTTTCTAGTATTTCAAGAATATAGTTGTTTTGGTTTGTTTTGTTTTACGGCATATCAACCTCAGTGGGTCATTTAATGCCGATAAAGTTTTGAAATAAATCAATTCTTAATGGATAATATAATTTTTTTATAAATACATTTTTCTATTTAACCCATAGATGGGACTCTAACAGGTACTACCACTCCGGGTCAGAGTGGACCAGGGAGCAATGGTGATGAAGGGGTGCTCCACATTCCTCAAACCTCCAAAACTGGAACCTCACCATCAGATAGAGTTTAACGTCATTCCCAGGACATGTAGACCCGCAGCCACCGCCTTCTAGCAACCATATGATAAAAAAGGGTCGGGGCTTGCCATAAGGGCAATAGGGTTGGGAAAACCATATAGGTGCTAGAGCTTGACGTGACCAGCCGATTGATCGGAGGGGGCCTCTCCGACCGCCCGTCTAGCTCAAGGTAGGGCCAAAGTGGAGTATTGCATGTCATGAATTGCTCATCCACCTGGGCTCTATCCTTAAGCATCACGGGTCGCCACCCACGGCCAACAGGTGGCCCCATTGGGGGAGTCTTACCCCTCTTCAGAATTGCAGTCAGTGCATTCTAATGCCCCATGTCGACAGGGCGGAATATAGTTGTGTACTATATATGGCACACATCACGGTTTTGGACAGTTCTTCATGTACCATACGTAGCGCACATTTTGACCAACGTATTAATATCAACACTGAGTTGAAATGATTTCAATTTTCAAACTGTAAACATTTTCGTAATGCATTTTCAAACTGTTTGCACTGCTGAATAATGAGAACTTCTGTTATTACTGTAACACGAATAATGTTTGCTCTACATTCTTCTTGTTAGCATAACAACGGGTAGTCTCGCGCATGGTGTAACGGACTCGCCGACCGGAGTTCAAATCCTGGACATGGTGGTTCGCGTTTCACTTTATGCTAATGTCATTGAGAAAGGCATGAATATATCACTTTTCCACCTCCCCAGATAGGGGTAAATAGTATTGAAAACTGGGATTTTTAACATTCGTACAGCAGCTGGTCTGGTAAAAGGAAAAAAAAATTCTTAATTCAAACCAACTTAATTACACTTAAAAATGACCTTGTGTTGATCCAGTAAAAGGGAAAAAAAACGTATGGTTTGGGTGAACACAATCATTTACATCGCGAGTTGTGTTTGAACACGCTTACGACGATATAGCATTTCAGCACGTTAGCCATTATACGGTAAGGACTTTTTGTTTCTCTCACACTCTCTCTCACTATCTTTCACTGTCTCTCTCCCCCTCTCTCCCTTTATATATATATATATATATTATATATATATAATATATATAATAATGTGTGTGTGTGTGTGTGTGTGTGTGTGTGTGTGTGTGTGTATTTATGCAGCATTCTTTCATTTATACATGTAGAATTAAATTAAGGCACATCTCCTGTTTAACTGGGAATACATCACCCCTGATGATGGCACTTTGAAGTGCCGAAAGTACTCGGGAACTGAACGTTGGTGGACTTATCCACCAATTCCACCCAAACATTAAAAAGTTCGCCAGAAAATTAGAAAAGATCAAAAATAAAATTGTTAAACAGGAGATGAGCCTTTTGTTTAATTCTACATATATATATATATATATATATATATATATATATAAAGTGGTCGGTGCGGCCTAATGTCGGTATCAGCCATATAGCGAGGGAGTCTATCCCCTTTTCACTAGCGTTAGTCCAAGGAGATTATTTTAGCGTCTGAGGTGGAGTGCCACACCTACCATCAGCCCCTTCCTTTACCACACCGATCCCTGTGCTACTCAGACGCTGAGTTGGCGAGGGCCGGTATAGAACTAGGAACCTTGTGGTTTCTAGCCGAACGCTCTAGCGACTTAGCTAAACCGATGATTTTATATATGAAAATGGTAACTTACTGGTGAAATTGGCCACAATGGTTAGTTGACACAAGTTTCACAATGATAAGACAGCGATATAACAAATATAAGGTGCTCAATACGTAAGTAGAGCAAATTTATTACAATGATGGCATACACAGGAATAACCTACTCGGTTTCACCATAAGGATCTTCAGGGTTAAATCCACTGAATTAATTAAGATATTGATTAATTGCAGCCGAATTGTACGCGTGTATTTAGTTGTTGTAACGGTTAATGACAGACTCTGTCAAAAAGCATAAATATTTTTCTTTTCCGTCTATGGATAAAGGGTAACGCAGACGGAGTTTTTAGCTTAGATAAGGCAACCAGTCTAGGAGAAGCAACACTCTGAATTGTAAACTATCTGCACCCGAGTTAACAAATAACGTGTTAAAAAAAAAACTAAGTTTAAAAGATTTTCAGTTCTTTTCATGCCTTTCTCAATAGTATTAAATTGAAGTGAATGAAAACTTCCTTAAGTGGAGTTTGAACCCATTTCTTCGCTTTTGTTTTCCGTTAATCCATTACACCACTGGCATATATAAAATAAATTTAGCGGAGTTGCCTTTAGTCAGAATCAACCGGACAAAGAGGGGGTATTCCTCTTTTTGCTAGCACTAGACCAGGGAGATTTTTTTCGCTGAGGTAGAGCGCCACACCTACCATCAGCTTACCACTTTATCACACGGATCAGGTTACTCAATCAGTGCTACTCATGAGTTAGCGGACACCGGTATCGAACCTGGAACCTTCAAGAATGAATAAAAGTGTGTCATAAAATAACCCAGGAATTTTTGACATGCCGTAAAATCACCAAACCAATCAACCGATTTCTTTTTCTACTACAATAACCAGTAAACTAGGTGAATCTCCCGGTAAATGTAGGCATTTATTTCAGATTAATCTACCACAAAGTCGCAATAATAGTTTATTCTATTGTTTGAACTTACGATCCATGGCTTGCAAGAACAGTGAGAAAAACACTACACTCAAATCTTTTAAAAATGAAAAAATTGCACGAATTGGTTTTTGCGGGAAAAAAAAACCGTAACGGGTATTCATTTCTTCGTATTTTTGACATAATGGGAAAAAAAAGAAGGCAAAAAGTGTAAAATATTTTCATTACGCACCAAGAATTGAATGAAAGTATGTCTTCGGCATAAAATAACCCAGGATGTTTTGACATGCCATAAAATAGACTCACCCACCAGCCAATTTCTTTTTCTACTACGATAACCAGTAAACTCGGCGCGTCTCCTGGTAATTGTAGGCATTTAGAAGGTTAATCTAGCACAAGGTGACGAAAATAGAGTTTCTAGTATTGTTCGAATTCACGATCCATGGCTTGCAAGAACAGTGGGAAAAACACTGCACTACATTACACTCAAATCTTTAAAAAAAATAAGGAAGATAGTACGGGAATTGTTTTTATTTTGCACCCCCCTCCCTCCCCAAGAAAAAAAATCTGACGCGTCTTTATTTCTTGGTTTGCAAGAACAGTGGGGAAAACACTATATTCCATTTTTTTTAAAGAACCGGCGAATTTGTTTTTGCGGGAGAAAAAAAAATATCTGACTGGTTTTCATTTCTTTATATTTTTGACATGGTAAATTCACAGCACACTTCCGATCAATAAGACAAAGAAAAGAAAGAAAAGAAAATAAGAAAAAGAGGGAGGGAGAGATGATCGATCTCTACGCCTGACTTCTTTTGAGGCTTTCTTTCATATGGTACATTAAAACGTCAATCGATCGGTCATTCTGATCAGCCAATCGAACGACTGACACAGACTCGTTCAGGGTCGTCGAGACGAAAACATACGGCTAAGGATGTTTGTGAAGCCTCTTCACGGTACCAGATGCGCTTGCACATACGATCTTTTCCTCTTTGTGACCCCGCCTTTCATCTTATCTAAGGTCAACGAGGTTTTTACTTATTTGGCCCAAAAACAAATTTAGTTCCATTTTCAACTCTCTAACCATTTATCCATTTGAATGTGTGTGATAAGACATTTATATTATCCATTAGACAACTTTCAGCCACAAAAGATGAAAGTGACCCCGAAGAACATATTTGTGGATAAATACCACTTGACTCTGGTCTTGATTTAATTATTGCTCAGTTACTCAGGGTCGGTTTAGATCAGTCGGTAGCGTGTCTGACTAGGAATCACAAGGTCCCTAGTTCGATAACAACCCTCGCCAACTCAGCGTCTGAGTAGCACAGGGATTTCTGCGGTAAAGTAAGAAGCTGCTAGTAGGTGTGGCGCTCCATCTCAGACGCCAAAACTATCTGCAAGGTATCGGGCTAATGAAAAGGGGATAGACTCTCTTGCTGTCTTGCTGATACCGGTTTAAGGCCACTCTGAAGACTTTATTTATTTACGCATTGTGATAATATCTATTTATAAATATGTTAGTGAGTGGAAGTGCCTGGTGTAATGATTATTGTCATTGGAAATGGACACTGCAAAATGAGTTCAAATCCTTGACCAGGCTGTTTGCATTTCATATAGCGCTAATAACTTGGGAAAGGTATGAATCCAATTATTCCCCCTCCAGCTATGGTTAAATAATTGGGAAATTGGACTCTTTAATCTTTCGTTAGGCAACCAATCTAGAATAAGGAGAATTGGGAATTCAAACCTGTTAAACTCAGCTTAAGAAACTGACCTTGTGTCACATCCTACTCGTGTAGAGGGACTGCCTACACAAGGTTAATGTCAGCAATAAATTACTAAACGGAGTTTAACAGGTTTGAATTCAGAATTTTCCTTCTTCAAGACTGGTTACCTAACCTTGGTTAAAGAACCCAGTCTGCCCTGCTATTTGCCCAGAGCTGAGGGAGAATTGGGTTAATACCTTTCCCAAGGGTATTAGCGCCTTGTGAAATACCAACAGTTTCGTCCAGGAATTGAACTGGAGCGTATATATCTATACCGAAATAGATTTGTTTTGACGCTCAACAAAGAAATGTTTATCTATGCTTTTCGTTGGGGTTTGGTCAAAATGTGAAAAGATATCATCCCAAATTTCTTGATCTCTAATCAGAATTAGTAAAAGGTTAAATCTCTAAATAATCTACAAACCTGAAAAATGAAAATTCCCAAATGATAATTCAGGAAAAGATATTTTGAAAGCCAATACAATATATATATATTTATATATCAATCTTTAAAAAGAAAACCCTTTGCACAGAACTTATCCATATATTTATACTCGTATTTGAAAGACCGTTAGCAACACCCTATGGTTGAAAATGAAGCCATCCAAATCTTCAAAGATGAAATGCAAAAATGTAAATCCTGTTTATCTGGTGTTGCTTATCTACCGAATTCTTATTTCTCATGAGTGCCATCGTCTTAGCTAAATAAGGGGTCATTCAGTTTTTATTATAAAGAAGGAAAGGGGAGAAAATATAATAATAAATAAATAAATAAATTATTTCGAACACATTTGTAACGTTTTATTGTGGACACCTTCACATAGAAAGACTTGAGTAGGCAAAAAGCAAAAAAAATTGAGGGAGGGAAGTGTTGAGACAGACAGACAGACAGACAGAGTCATGGAAATCCGTGCTTTCAGCATAACCTGATGATAGTGTGTTTAACGGCATATCACAATATTGTAGCAAATTAAGTAGGGGTGAGAGAGAGAGAGAGAGAGAGAGAGAGAGAGAGAGAGAGAGAGAAAGGGAGAACGGGCGGAAGCGATAACGGTAATCTGTTTCAATCGAACATAATAATAAAGCTGAAAAGAAGGAACGAAATAACAAAAATAATTGTGTGTGCGTGTGTGTGTGTGTGTGTGTGTGTGTGTGTGTGTGTGAGAGAGAGATAGAGAGAGAGAGAGAGAGAGAGAAGAGATAAGTCAAGGTTATTATACTTTTTACATATTGAACTATTTAGCCATAGCTCTTAAGTAAACATATCAAACTTTGTAATAATTAAATTAACATACTGTGGTATATCAACAGGTTCTGATAGTACAATATATATATATATATATATATATATATATATAAACATTCTGTTAAGTCATTTATCCGATAGTTAAAAATGCCTCCTTAATATCTTTTATTTACCAATAGTTCCGAAATCATCCAATTCAATGTTATTTTTTACAGTATTATTTTGTTTTTATCTAATTAGACAGGCGTTGAGTTCATGTGGTGTAGTGGTAAACTTGCTTGACTGTCGACGTCATAACAAGCGAGTTCGAAACCCAGTCCCTCATTCACTTTTACGAAAAACAACCAAATTTGCTCATCTGAATGTTTCTATTTTTGACATTGTTATCATATAACCTTTTTATTATTAGCTTTGTAATTTTCTTTGACTTCAAATTTCTCTGTGATACAGTGTACATCCTATTGTTCTTTATCAAGGTTGACTAAAAAGGTAACAGTTTTTTCTTTCTTTTTCTACTGCTGGGGCAATTAATGTAGTTATGGAAGAGTAGTTTTTTCCACTCGACATCGTGATAGGAGTGTGATGAAACAATATATCTGGCGACGAGACAGATTAAGAAAATGAGATTTATAACTTATCCAAGAGAATTCGTACAAAGGGAACATTGTGTGGACTATGAGAGTATTTTCGTCAGCCTATGAATTTTCATCCAACCTTCATATGTATGTGATCGGGAATATGAGGCAAGCACTGCAACACTGATGGAAGAACTGTGTGGACCACAAAGTGGACAGAGAGAAATGCGTAGACTGCAATGTGGACTATGAGTATTTTCGTCAGACTATGAATTTTCAACTCGTTACGCCTATTGCGTAGAAACAGAAGACAAACCGGCCCTCGTACCCTGTGCCCAGTGGTTCCAGCCTTTGGCTCTATAAGATATTTAATATCAGCGTGATCCCAGGGGATCACCCCCAGGCAAAAGCCTCCCGCTTAGTCTCAAAGGGACAAGGCTGGGTTTATTGCCCAAGCCTGAGGCGTCTCAAATTGGAATGCCGAAGGGATTCACGCAATTTGTTAACACTAGCCACGAATGAGCTTCGGTTTGTGCGTGATTCGGCACTATAAGGATACTTACGTCCGACTGACATGATGGGATTTTAATAAAGTCTTACTATTTATTAAGGGTCTGCTTTAGCTCAGTTGGTAGAGCACCCGACTTATAACCGCAAGGTTCCACAGCGTAAGATTAGCACAGCTTGGGTAATCTGATCTGTGTGGTAAAGTGGGGAGCTGGGGTGGCGCTCCACCTCAGCAAATGAAAACAATCTCCCTGTTCTGGTGCTAGTAAAAAGGAGATAGACTTCCTCACTGTCCGGCTGATGCTAACAATACACCCCCAAATACTATTCATTACATATCTACATAACTGCTTTATACATCAATTCCATTGTACGGTCGATGACCTTGTTATAGAATAATTTCCATATATATATATATTATATATATATATATATATATATATATATATATTTATATATATATATAAGTAAAGTCGTCGGGGCGGCCTAAAGTCGGTATCAATCAATCAGCGAGGAGTCTATCCCTTTTCAATAGCGCTAGACAAGGAGATTGTTTGGGTCTGAGTGGAGCGCCACACCTACCATCCTCCTTACTTTACCGCACAGATCTCTGTGCTACTCATACGCTGAGTTGGCGAGGACGGTATCGAACTAGGA
>CM042143.1:111049041-111054041 GCA_023376005.1 Doryteuthis pealeii | reverse complement strand
AGCTTGTGGTATTATATCTATCTATCTATCTATCTATCTATCAATATATATATATATATATTATTGTAGTGTGTACAGAAATAAACCTAATCGAATTTCTGTTATATCTGTACACACTACAATAATAAATCCGCTCTACTTATTGAGCACTTTATATTTGTTATATCCGAGTAACACTTATATCACCCAAATATTGAGTGCAACCCAATATTTTTACCGGTAAGGCATTCCTTTCACAAACACACACAGACACACACACATACACCCCCCCCACACACACACATAAACAAATCGTAAAATCTAGCCGTGGTGTAGGGGTTGTGATTATCGGCCTGTCAGCTTGGCAGTCCGGTTTCAAATCACGCACAGGCGGCTTCCTATCTATAGCTCTGCTGATGAGGCCTAATAGGCCGAAAATGTACATACAGAATTGATTTTTTCTCGATTTGTTTAGCATACATTTAAATAGGCATTCCCGCCTAATTCATTATAATTAATTAATTTCAAAATTAGGTACGACTCCAATTAAGCACTATTCTCCCAAAAAAATTGTCGGACAAAAAAGCCATTTTCCAAACATACGTGTAACATATATATATATATATATATATAAAATATATATATAATAATTATATATATCTGTGAATACATACACATCTTGAAATACATACACAGATAAATACATTCATGTATAAAGACAAAACACACACACACACACACACACACAACATATATATATGTGTGTGTGTGTGTGTATGTGTATATGTGTGTGTGTGTTTTTGTCTTTATACATAAATGTATATCTGTGTATGTATTTCAAGGCTATATAGCTCCTATTCTTCTATTGTACCTTCATCAGGGCACCAATCATAGATATATATTTAGCAAGATAGTATTGTAGACAAATTCATTGTCTTTGTCTTATAGATCTTCACTAAGCACCGTCTTTGAGCCAGACTAATCCACATTTATTAAATTAAGATCCTTTTGTTGAGGAGCAAGTGTTTGTAATCTCGTTTCATGGATTGCAATGATTTAGAACTCGATCCACAGTGAATAATCCACAATTAAGTATGTGTACTTTTACATCGCTTGGGTATTATCGCATAAATTTGTCCTGGCCTCCTGCTCTAAAAAAAAACCGCCAAGCGGTGCCTGCTGAAAAATCAACCCACGCTACGATTTAAGCTGTATGAAGGCGTTTTTCCCAAAAAGTTAATGTGGTATGAAAGCAATATTTTACCCCTGCCCCCAAGTTTTTTCTCGACAGGGAAATGTAAATATTTTAACCCTCTCTACTTTGAAATGGTCAGGAGAAAACCACAATGTTCCTAATTCGATACCGGCCCTTGCCAACTCAGCGTATGAGTAGCACAGGGATATGTGTGGTAAAGCGAGGAGCTGATGGTAGGTGTGGCGCTCCACCTCAGACTCAAAAACAATCTATTTCGTCTAGCGGTAGTGAAAAGGGAATAGACTCCCTCGCTGATTGGCTGATACCAACTTTAGGCCACCCCGACGACTTTACTTTTACTTGGAATTTTTTTTTAACGTTTTGTAGGCGTTTTTTCGTGGTTTGAAGGCGTTAAAAAGTAAGCCAACACGCAGGTTTTTTTGTATCGACAAGTAAATGTAAAATATTTACCCCCCCCAACACACTTTAGATTATTTTTTTTTTTGGGGGGGGGGGATTTTCATTTATTTCAATTAAAATTACCGTCACGTTTTTTAAATAAATGCGACCGAGTTTCGAAAATTAAAAACAATCAATACCATCAAGTACAAATAAAAAATAAAAATATTTAAATATTCCCTTTTTTTTTTAATTAAAAAATGTCCTTCAAACAGCTAGGGAGTTCAATCATAGCGTGGGTTGTTTTTTAGCAGGCATGGTTGAGCGTTTTTAGGCAGGAGGCCAGGACGCATTTATACGATATGCACCCACCGCTTAGAAAATCTAAAATCCGACCAGGTTCACTCAGAGTACATTTTGTTGTATGGTTAACGAGCAAGTCTCGCCGATCCTCTCTATTCCGTAGTGAGTTTGATCTCTTCTCGTCCCAATACTACCAAAGCCAAGTTAATCGACAAAATTAAGGTAGTTTTTGAGACGCTTCCCAGGGATACTGTAACATCAGCTTGCATCAGGTTTCGGAACAGGATTGATGCTGTGATCGACGCTAACGGGCTGTTATTTTGAGTGAAAATTGTTGAAAGTAGTGTAAATCGGGCGTATTGAATTTTCTTTACAATCCATAAAATTTTGTAGTTACCAAGCACTTTTTCTTTTTCCTTATGAAAACTGTCAAATGTGTGTGTGTGTGTGTGTGTGTGTGTGTGTGTGTGTGTGTGTGTGTGTGTGTGTGTGTGTGTGTGTGATTTTTGGGGGATATTGAACATTTATTTTAGCTTAAAGAGTTTCATTACTTATAGATTTTTATGATAAATAATAATAAAAACGAAACTGCCAATAACACCCCCCTTTTATTGTATAATGTTCTACTTCCAAACAGTGACATACAAAGAGGGGAGGGGTGAAATGGGCGCTGTTCTATGGCATCCATTTTAGGGGTAGGGCATCAAATCAAATAGAGAAATATAATTGTACTAAAAATTGCACAATTATTACGTTTATTTCATGAATTTCCAATGTGGCAATTTATGTGTAATTTGAATAAAAATTTATATGATCAGTTTTGTATTTCTCCATATATTATCATTTTTATTTATTTTATTTATTTTTTGTGTGCAATAGAATGAATGTGGTGTTCCAGGCATTATAAACCCTTTGCACGCCACTGATTAAATATAATTAAAATCAAAGGGTTTTTGGTTTAGACCTGAACTTTTCAAACTTGATGCACACCTTGTAAGTAAATTAAGTCGTCGGGGTGGCCTAAAGTCGGTATCAGCCAGACAGCGAGTGAATCTATCCCCTTTTACCTAGCGATAGACCAAGGAAATTGTTTTCTTAGCGTCTGAGACGAAGCGCCAAATCGTATTTGGCGTCTGAGGCGGAGCACCAAACCTACCATCAGTTCTTCATTTTTACTGCACAGATCTCTGTGCTACTCATACGCTGAGTTGGCGAGGACCGGTACCGAGCATGGACGCTCTACTGACTGAGTTCAGTCCCATTCATTCATTAATTGATTGAATATTGCCGACATTTTGTTTACAGTTAAACGATTTTTTTTTTTACTGAATATTGAAAAGTCATTATAATTAGAATAATTAATAATATAATAAGGAAAATTACAAAATACAAAGAAAGTCATTATAAATGTAGTTTTTTAACTCACATCCTACGTATAAGGGCATGACACAACTTCTTTTAATATGGGACCACCCACGAACCGAAGCTCATGGGATAGTGGGTGCAAAAAATACGAAGATCCCGTCAGTATTCAACCTCAAGGAGGGCGCCTCAGGCACTGGGCAATAAACCTAGCCCTGTCCCTTTAAATCAAGAGGGCGGGTGTTGACGGGGGAGGTAGCCCCCTAAGATCACACCGTTAATTACTTTACCGATCCAGATGCCGAAGCCACTGGACACAGGACATAGATCCTGACAGCATACATCAGGTAAGTGTAATTAGTCATTATAAATGTAATATTAAATAATATAATAACACCCGCAACAACAAATACTTGGCAATACAGAAAATGATTTAATTAGTAAAGGTTCGGATCTTTTCAGTCAGAGCGGGATTTTTGGTTAATGATTTTTCAATTTTAATTCTATTCATCAAAAATCTGTAAAAGTGGATTAAAATTTTAGGCATTTTATTTTGATTTTTTTTAAATTATTTTCTTTCCTTTCTAAATCTTTATATTTATTCTTTATTAACTCTTTGGCTGCCAAATTTCCCCAAGGCTTTATGGAATTTGTATTGGTATTTTTTTACCTGTATGATCGGATATTTCAAAGTTCATTATCTATTCATCCCAAAACACAGTCTATTGAAATAAAGTCCTCTATTATTGTAATCTGAGTCCTGTTCAAATACGATGGGGGGGGGGTAAACATTTTTTAGCATAGGTATCATCACCAACATACTGGAAATTATACTTGTCATAAACAAAATGGCATTAGTTTTTGACTCACTCTCGTATAACGAACTAACTATCAGTGTTTGTTCTTTGCTTGGGTGTGGTATGTGTGGGATCGCAGTGGTGGGATAGCTGCTGTGAGCGGCTTAAAATTGGGCAAAGACTTAAATAATATTTCTCTGAATGTTTGAGATGATGCTTGATGATTAGTGTTATCTGCGTTATTCGGACTATTGTCCTCAGTACAAATAACAATAAAGATGAGGACAATAGTCCGAATAACGCAGATAATACTAGACTTAAATAATATTCTACTTTCATAATCATAACATATTGTAAAGAGGGATAATTTAGAATTCGGCATTTTTTATGGAATTACTTGTTTAAGATATAATTGCTTTTAAATGTCTTTCGTGAAAATATGATTATATGCATCATTAACGACACAGAAAGGAACCGGTATTTTTCGGTCAGTCAGATCTGTGAATTAGAAGACATTATAACAAATCAGGAATTATTCAAGGTGTACGATATCTGGCAACTAGTCTACGCGATCCAGGGATTTTGGTGTTCATGTTAGGAATCGATTTATAAATGGAGGCTACTCAACCCACCCGCACGAGTAGGATGCGACACAAGGACAATTCTTTAAAAGCGTGTTCAAAAGAGTTGACATCAAATTTATTTTACTTACATCGGTTGAAAACCAAGATTAATTCTACCCTGCTATTTACGAATAACTGGAGGTAGAATTGTAGGATTCATATTTTTTCAAAAGGTATAGGCAGTATATGGATTGCAAACAGCCTCGTCCATAATTTGAACTCGCATCACCGTGTCCGTTCCCTACGACGATAGTCATTACACCACACGTCCCTATATAAATGCAAGCTGGTAAGTTAACCCTCTGTGCACCCCTATGTTTTACTTGACCTGCCAAAAGGATT
>CM042143.1:111029041-111031541 GCA_023376005.1 Doryteuthis pealeii | reverse complement strand
AAGGGAAAGAAAGAAAAGGGGAAGCAGTTATATCTGACTCATAAAATCTGTGATGGACAATTCAAATTAATTTTAAATTTATCTTGAATATTTTTTGTTAGGGTCGTGACAGGTGCGAATCGATGAACAGTTTGGTTTCTTACCTTCCACTTTATTAAGAAATAATAATAATAATAATAATAATAATAATAATAATAATAATAATAATAATAATAATAATAATAATAATAATAATAATGTAATATTGATTACAAATGAAATTATAGATCATTGGTTAAATATAGAAACTAAGAATATGATAACTTCCATATTAAATAAAGTTACAAGGCACTCATATTGATATATAAATGCGAACATATTTGTATATTCGGCATTATCAGTGTTTGTCGTTTCGGAGTTAATCGATAAATGTCCCTTTGAAATAAAGACCCGTGTTAGACCGGTGCTAGTTTTTTAAAAAAAATATGTCAAATTAGCTTGCGTGAATGTATTTAAAGTTTTCTTTCCTTTTTATTGATGAATACAAATCAAACAATAACCTAACTAAAATTTCAATCAGTATCTCTTTGTTTGTTGTTTGTTTGTTTTTTTGTTTTATTAGGTGTTTTTTTGTTGTTGTTTTTTTTTTACTTCCCCGCTCCCTCCTAATTATTAACGTACTTGGAGCATTTGCTTTTCGATTTGAATTTTGATTTAATATTGGTTTTAATTTTACTTTTTAATTCGATTTTTATTTTCTTGACTTTTAATTCATATTTTGTTCTACATTGACAAAAAAAAATATCAATGAATTTTATTTCTGATTCACATGTGTCTGCATTCCGGTGTTTAAAATTATATTTGATTTTAATTCATTGATTTTGATGATGCATCTAACCATAACATGTCTGGGGTCGCTGAAGCTGCAAGAGAAATAGTTGATTCAGCATCAGTCTAATCAAAGCAAATTTAATCGGCAAACATTGGCGTAAGATTACAATATATTATGATGAACTGTATGTCACCGCATTACACACACACACACACACACATACATATATATATTTATATGTATATATATAAGGTGTGTAAAAAATCTCCAAATTGAAGGTGTATTTACCAACATAGGAATGAACAATAAATGAAACGTAATTTTTTTTTCAGAATATAAGGTGTGTTTAACAAAGATGTTAAAGGAATGGGGCGTAATTTTTATTCAGTGTGTCAAAAAGTACAATGAATCTCGATATTTTTTGATTACTTGTATATATATAAATAAAAAGTAAAGTCGTCGGGGCGGCCTAAAGTCGGTATCAGCCAGTCAGCGAGGGAGTCTATCCTCTTTTCAATAGCGCTAGACCAAGGAGATTGTTTTAGCATCTGAGGTGGAGCGCCACACCTACCATCAGCTCCTTACTTTACCGCACAGATCCCGGTGCTACTCATACGCTGATTTGGCGAGGACCGGTATCGAACTAGGAACCTTGTGGTTTCTAGCCGGACGCTCATATGTGTGTGTCTTTGTGTATGTATATATATATGTGTGAGTGTGTGTATGTGTGTGTATGTGTGTGTGTGTGTGTGATTAGAATTGAGAAAAAATGGATAAAGCACAAAAAAGGCAAAATATCAATTTATCGGATTTATCAATCTGTTACTACTCATATATACGTGCGTATACATAGTGTATATATATTTATATATATATATATATATATATATATATATATATATATGTGTGTGTGTGTGTGTGTGTGTGTGTGTGTGTGTGTGTGTTGTGTTGTATCGTACTTGTATCCATATAATTTTGATGACTTTATCCACAAATGAATAACTGATATAAAAGTGTAATCGGAAAATATAATTCAATCCATTAAAGTTATTTCGTGTTTCGCAGTACATTCTTGTCTTACTCGTAATGAAACCTGTGTTTGTTTGTTTGTTTTTTCAAAATTTCTTCAGAACCATATTAATAAATAAATGATAGATTTGCGTAATCGCATTGAAAATGAGAGAACACAGTAAGTGAAGTCTACATGAAGAGATTAATTGTTAATCAAGATTTTCATCGCTCAACAAAGGATTATCACTATGGCATCGTCAATATCCAGCTTCATCTCAACTTTAAATCAATTTAAATTTTGCTTTATATAGGTAAAGGAAGATATTAATATTTACTTATTTATAAAAACGCATAAATTCATTATTACAAAAGGGAAAACAGATACTCATCTTATATATGAATAAAGGAATTTGTTTGCATACGACTGTGGGCAAGTAGGTGCATGTTTACTTCTGTATGTATGTATGTATGTATGTGTATGTGTATGTGTGTGTGTATGTGTGTTTGTGTGTGTGTTTATTTGTAAGTGAGTGCGTTTGTATATATATGTATTTACAAAATTACAAAATTTTCATTTATGTAGTTTAGGTTGGTGCATGTTAATAGGTATGTACATTTATAATTGTATATTTGGTTCATGACTATCGTTCAGTCTATCTATGTACATATGTGTATAAA
>CM042143.1:111024041-111026541 GCA_023376005.1 Doryteuthis pealeii | reverse complement strand
TTTTAATGAATAATTACATCAAAAAATTGAAGTGAATCATTTCACTGATTAATTTTCATTTGCCGTATTTTTTTTCTTCTGTTGGGGGTCCGTAAGATAATTAAATATTTCTTAATAATCTTCTTTTTTTTTTATTTAAAACTATATCTTGGGTGTTTATCTTTCTCTTTTAGTTACTGATGACTATTTTTTCATTCGTGAAACATGATCAGATTTTAATTAATAACATTTTACAGTTAAACAGAGTTTCATCAGAAAAGATCTGAATAAATACACTAAAAAAATATAAAGTGTTTTCAAAAATATTATGAGTATATAATGATTTGGATATGATGAAAATTCAGCAGTTTTTCCGAATATATGTATATAACCGAATAAATCACACCATTTAAGATTAGTCTTTTGTATTCGACTAAATTTAAAAAGCCAAAAAAAATGGATACTATATATAATGTGTTTCTTTACAAACACACTTTGTGCCAACAATAATATCAAAAAATTAAAAATTCTTTAATTTTTATACATAGAATCTAGACAAGCCACGAACATTAGAATTCTCTAAAATGTTTTAAATAGATAGAACATTTTTTTATTCTAAATCACGTTTGCTTGCACGTTAGATATATTTGAAAATTATAATTAAAATCTCACGAAATAAACTTTCCGCGTAATTTAGCGTCACCTTAGCGACAAAAATAAAATTTAAAAAAAACAATAACAATTTATAACATTCACAGCCTTTACAATTTTTGAGGAGAGAGTGAAAATACTTGGTCTCTAAATGTAAACTCTTATATACAAACATTAATTCATTTCATGGTGATAACATTAAAAAAAATGTTAGATAAATTGAAGAAACGAGAACAAAAGCTTCAAAACAATAAGGATTCCATTGTTTTTAAGCAAATCTGTTCGAACATATATATATATATATATATATATATATATATATATATATATATATATATATATATATCTTTGTTTATGTGTGTGTGTGTGCGTATGAGTGGTTGCGCGTGTGTGTGTATGTGTGTTCACGCGCGCAAAGCCCACCGTCATTCACACACATGTAGAGAAATATAGACATACGAACCACACGCAGATACACCACTCACTCACACACACTCACTCACACACACTCACACACACACACACACAAATATATATATATATTATATATATATATATATATATATATATATATGCCCACGTACACAGGTACATATATATACATCTGTATTTAAAGATTCACACTTATCAATGAACTTGTATTTTATATTCTATATGTCTGTATAAACGCAAACACACAGACACACACGCACAAACACCCAAAATGCAAACAAAAAAATGAACCTAAATACACATCACACACACATAGACAGACACATAGACACACACACACACACACACACACACACATATATATATATATATATATATATCATATTTTTAAGTATAAAATAAAATGTGTATATATATATGCATGCACATGTATATATATTTATATCTATATATATATTTATATATATATGTATTGGTTTCTTTATATATATGTATTTATATATATGTTCGTTTATATAAATTTATATATATATAAGTGTGTGTGTATGCCTAATAGGCTGAAATGTACATACAGAGATTGATTTTTCTCGATTTGTTTAGCCTTACATTTGAATAGTATTCCGCCTAATTCATTTATTATTAATTAATTAATTTTCAAAAATTAGGTACGACTTCAATTAAGCACATATTCTCCCCAAAAAAGCCATATCAAAACACATCGTCTGTTTGTTTACTTCTCATATATATATATATATATATATATATATATATATATATATATATATATATATATATATATATATATATATATATATATATATATCCGTGTTTATCTTATAAATATAATACCTTTACGTGCACAAATTAATGTTTTCACAAATTTAAACAAAAAATTCAATACTGTATCAGCAATAAGATCTTCCATTTTCACCAAACAAAATCTTTCAGAATAATATTTTTTTCCGTTTACACAAATATAAAATTAGCCATATTTTTCACGGACAAAAATTCGTTTCTCTCGCTGATATAAAATATACAAACCAACCCTGAGTTGATAAAGGGATTATAAAAATGACATTCAAAATATCAGTGTATAAAGTAATTAATTTAATACTTTGTAGTACATATTGCTTTGGACAAATTACCAACGTCAAATAATCATCTTTATCAATTATTGATAATTTTTGTAAAAGTTTTATAAAAGCAGTTACGCACGCGCTCTGAGAGAGAGAGAGAGAGAGAGAGAGAGAGAGAGAGAGAGAGATTATATATACATAAGTATATATATATATATATATATATATATATATATATGAAAAGGTGGAATGAAAACATCACACAATGCTGTTAAAGAGAAAACAATTTATAATATAAAATATAACACCATTGTGTGATGTTTTCATTCCACCTTTTCATACTCATATTGTCGGGTTAATTT
>CM042143.1:111019041-111021541 GCA_023376005.1 Doryteuthis pealeii | reverse complement strand
GCTCCAGGTAATTTATAGTTACCTTGCCTTTTTATGGAGTGGGGGACGTGTTTAATTGTATTTATTTTCAGGTAGAAATAGTATATATAATTCGTTTATTTATCGTTCTTTTTCTCCGGCTTTTGCATGAATGTTAACCGTTAGCCTGCACCCCCCCCCAGCAGAACCAAAATTTTCTTGGTACGTTTTACCTGTATGTTTGGATATTTCTTTTTACTTCAGATCCCATTCCCTTCAAATAAAGTGTGTTCACGTAGTGATTTTACAATGTAAACAAATAACACGCGCGAGAGCTGCTTTCTGTGATGTTTGAGCCTCCGTGGGTGGTTTAAGTAGGCAATGAGTTAATATAATAATCAAGCTCATATTTGATGGCGTTGAAAACACCATTTTCATCAAATGCACACGTTTTAATCTGGGTCAAATATATGAATGAATCTCAACCATTGAATATACCACCCAGCAATCAATTTTTTAAAACATCCCTGAAGAAATATGTTATTTATATAAGCTTAGCTTATATATGCTACAAGACCTGAAGAATGGGGCTCCCAAGGAGAATCAAAATCACTACTAATGGTCTGCTAATCTACCTCGATAACCATTACACCACGTGAATCTTTAAAAGTAGCTCTGTAAATTCTAGTCACACCAGTTGTCGGCATTTGAGCCTCACAAAAGATTGATGCTGATTTTCAAGGCTAGTATACTCTATCTTCTTACTAAATTTCATTTCACTTATTTTGTATCAAACAGTAAAATTAAAATTAAAAATATTTATTTAGAAACAGCATATACTTTTCTTTCTATTTTTCTCTGTTTATAATGCAAACAGATAAATAAATAAAATTAATAAGTGATAATACAGGCGCTGATTCAAACATCTGATCTGGTGTTAAGCAACATTTCCACTACATCAGATTTATCTTACCGTAACGGTATTGTAAAATCAACTTCGATTTACTTAAAGCGCATATAGGCTGCAGTTATCCGTGGCAAAAAGCCGTGGAGCGATAATTTGGTCCTCTGGAGACAGCAAGTATTCTCAATGTAGACTTTACGCAAATCCTTTTATTTTTATCGGTTCTATTTTAATATATATTGTCGTCGTCATCATCATCATCATCATCATCATCATCATCATTATTATTATTATTATTATTGTTGTTGTTGTTGTTGTTGTTGTTGTTGTTGTTGCTAGTTTTACCCCATCTTGTTATTGTTTATTATTTATAATAACTGTCCTTTCAATAAATTATTATTATTGTTAAAATTTACATCTTTTGCATAATGCCCAATGAGACACTATTCCCACCCAGTCAGGCCTATTCTGGAAATTATTTTGTGCTTCCATTATTATTATTATCATTATTATTATTATCATTATTATTATTATTAATAATAATAATAATAATAATAATAATATTGATATTATCATAAAATTAAAGTAATTATAATTATTTATATCAACAATAATTATCAAATACTGGTGGTAATAATAATAAATTCTGAAAATATATCTCTCTCTCTCTCTCTCTCTCTCTCTCTCTCTCTCTCTCTCTCTCTCTCTCTCACACACACACACACACACACACACACACACAATATGCACCCGGAACAATGTCGGGATGAAAGCTACCTGCATTGATAAAAGAAAGAAAAAACTTTAATTAATTTGTCTAGACTAAAACTAATATAACATTGGGTCAGCAGTTAATGAACAAACAATGTTTGCCAAATACCTGCTTAGAAATAATGAATTTCAAAATTATATATATATATATATATATATATATATATATATATATATTATATATATATAATGCATAAGTCTCAACTGAATTATCTATATGAACTTTCCTTTGTATAATGTTCGATTTGGTAAGATCAATGTCTGCACATGAAACGTGGAAGGGAATTTACCAGCTACATGCGCACTAACAAAGGCACACATAAACACGCACTGGCAAACATGTGTGCAACAGAAGCAAAAAACATATACGTATACACACGGAAAAACTTCTCATCCAACCTTTATCATATATATATATATATATATATATATATATATATATATATATATATATATATGAGTATATATATAAAAAAAGATATGAAAACACCACAAAATGCTGTTAAAGTGAAAACATTTTATAATTATCGGAGATAAAAGTCATATGAGTTCAAAAACAAAAACCGTGGCGTTGCAAATTTTTTTTTTTTTTTTTTTTGGCAACGTCAATTTGAACTCATATGACTTTTATCTCCGTTCTTAAAACACGGAGTAATAACAAGCTCTGATGACGATTTTCATAAAATCGAAATATTGTTCAATATCAGCGAAATTATAAAATGTTTTCACTTTAACAGCATTTTGTGGTGTTTTCATATCTTGTTCATACCGTCGGATTCATTTCCTTTCTTTTAACTTATATATATATATATATATATATATGTGTGTGACATACTGTTTTGTTGTTGTAAGCTTAATCCTAGTCTT
>CM042143.1:111004041-111014041 GCA_023376005.1 Doryteuthis pealeii | reverse complement strand
AAAGAAAGATAAAAATTAAAGAATTGAAAAGGAATGAAAAAAGAAACAAGAAAAATGGCAAAAAAGAAAAAAATGATAATTACCAAAAAGAAAGAAAAGGAAAAATAATGTGCTTGAAAAAATAGAAAGAAAAAGATTCATTAAAAATAAAGATAATAATATGAGGATGAAAGAAAAAAGAATGAATGATAGGAAAAAAGTGAGTTCAGAAAAAAAGAAGAAAATTAGAGAGTGTAGAAATAAAGTAAAAAGAGAAATAACGGAGAAAAAGAAAGAAAGAGAAAGAATTTTCCTGATTATTAAATAAAAGAGTTATAGATACTAATCGGAAAAAATGAAGAAGCAGTAATGGAAGGAAAAAAGAAAGAATTATAGAAAGAGATAAAAAGAGATAAGAAAGAAAGAATTAAAAAAGAAAAATGGAAAATTAAAGAATTGACAATGAATGAAAAATGAAACAAGTAATAATGCTAAAAAGAAGGTGAAAAAAAAAGAAAGAAAAATAGTAGATAAATACTAAAAAAACGAAAAAGAAAAGTAATATGTTTGAAAAGATTAAAAGAAGAAAAAAAGTAGTAATGAGGAAAAAGAAAGAAAAAGAAATAATTTTACTAAAACGAAAGAAAAAAGAAAGGTATGAAAATAAAGAAATTAATGGATAGAAAATAGATAAATAAAAAAGAAAGGCATGAGAAAGAAAGAAAGTAAGAAAGAATTGAATATAAAAGAAAAGAAAAGGAAAGAAAGAAAGAAAGAAATAAAGGAAGGAAGAAGGTAGAGAAAGATAGAGAAATAAATGAAATTAAAATTCACTAATTGGGAATGAAAGAAAAAATAAAGAATGATAAAAAGAAAGAAGAATAAATAACAATAAGATAAGAAAAAAAGAAATAAAGAAAGAAGGAATGGAAGAAAGAAAGAAAGAAAGAAAGAAAAGAGAAAGAAAGAAGAAAGAAGAAAGAAAGAAAGAAAGAAAAAAATTATGCAAGAAAAAGGGAGAAAAAATACAAGAAAAAGAGACAAACAAGAAAAAGTAAGAAAGAAAGAAAGAAAATTAAAAATCACTAATTGGGAATGAAAGAAAAAAGAAAGAATGATAAAAAGAAAGAAAAATAAATAGCAATGAAATAAGAAAGAAAGAGAGAAAGAAAGAAAGAAAAATATACAAGAAAAAGAGAGAAACAAGAAAAGAAAGAAAGAAAGAAAGAAAAAAAGTCAGAAAAATATACAAGAAAAAGAGAGAAAAAGAAAGAAAGAAAGAAAGAAAGTCAGAAAAATATAAAGAAAAAGAAAGAAAAGTATACAAGAAAGAAGAAAGAAAGTCAGAAAATATACAAGAAAAGAGGAAACAAGATAAAGTAAGAAATAAATAAATAAAGAAGAAAATTAAAAATCACTAATTGGGAATGAAAAAAAAGAAAGAATGATAAAAAGAAAAAAAATAGCAATGAAATAAGAAAGAAAGAGAGAAAGAAAGAAAGAAAAATATACAAGAAAAAGAGAGAAACAAGAAAAAAGAAAGAAAGAAAGAAAAAAGTCAGAAAAATATACAAGAAAAGAGAGAACAAGAAAGAAAGAAAGAAAGAAAGTCAGAAAAATATACAAGAAAAAGAGAGAAACAAGAAAAGAAAGAAAGAAAGAAAGAGAAAAAAGTCAGAAAAATATACAAGAAAAAGAGAGAAACAAGAAAAGAAAGAAAGAAAGAAAGTCAGAAAAATATACAAGAAAAAGAGGGAAACAAGATAAAGTAAGAAATAAATAAAGAAAGAAAGAAAATTAAAAATCACTAATTGGGAATGAAAAAAAAAGAAAGAATGATAAAAGAAAGAAAAATAATAGCAAGATAAGAAAGAAAGAAAGAAAGAAAGAACAAATATACAAGAAAAAGAGAGAAACAAGAAAAAGAAAGAAAGAAAGAAGGAAAGAAAGAAAGAAAGAAAATAAAGTGAAATTTCTTTCCTGCTGTTAGTTTCGCTCTTGATGAAAAAAAAGAGAAATATCAGTAAGTGAGTCAGAACTCAACACAAATATCGAAACTCATGAATATTTATGAAGGCATCTAGTAATCATGTGCACAGATGAACAAACTCTAAAATGGACAGACATTACAAGTGCAATAAGTGTAGAACACTAATGTCACATGATATTAAGGTAAAAACAAATCTATATTACATACGGCGTCGGTTGGAAGCAGACAGTAGCTGTTATTGAATTCCAATCTGTAAATTGATGAATTGAAAAAATTGAATTATTACCAGATATATATATATATACAAAAGTCTAAATCATGTTTCTATTTTTAAGGAAATGTTTAGGTTAGCCTTTATTTGTGGGAAAAAATTCGTTAGATTGGAATCCTTATGAAATGGGAATCCTTGTACGATTGTAGATTGTAGGATGAAAGAAACTCTTTAAATTTAGACTTGTTAAGTAAATCACCTGTTTTAACGAGTTAATATAAGAAATATTAGGATGGGTTTACCTCAGTCGGTAGAGCGTTCGGCTAGAAACCACAAGGTTCCTAGTTCGATACCGGCCCTCGCCAACTCAGCGTATGAGTAGCACAGGGATATGTGCGGTAAAGTAAGGAGCTGATGATTTTGGCCACCCTGACGACTTAATAAGAATTATTCATAATGAAGAAGACTAAATTCTTAATTATAATCTTTCCCTGTCGGTGAGGCTTTGAATTTCCTGTGTAGACGATTGGTTGGTTGGTCGATTTTATGGCATAACAACCCTTTTTGGGTTATTTTATACCGGAGACGTCTTGTTTATTCATTCTTCATGGTATTCAATGATTATTGATTAACAAAACAAAAGGGAACGTGTCAACTGGTGGACTTTGCGGTCCCAGCAGAGCACAGGGTGAAGCTGAAGGAAAATGAAAAGATTGATAAATACCTGGACCTTGCCAGAGAATTGAAAAGGCTGTGGAATATGAGAGTGAAAGTGATAGCAATTGTAGTTGGTGCACTTGGAACGGTACAAATAAACTTGGAAAGAATACTGGTGGATCTAGAAATCAGATGAAGAATAGAGACCATACAGACTAATGCACTGTTGCAATCGGCTAGAAAACTCAGAAGAGTCCTGGAGACCCGAGGAGACCAATGAGTATTCAACTCAATTTTTAAACACATTCCTTATCTTATGCTTTCCTATTAAAGCCATAGATAGTGGTAAAAGGTAATACCACTCCGGGTCAGATACCATTAGATACAATTTAACGAACTATCCATGTAGAAGAGTAAGACCTCCACAAAAATAAAGTCCAGGATAACACACTAAATCTGGTGGCGAGGTTCGAGTTCTTGAGATCTGGGGAGTTTGGAGTGCCTTTGACAGCCATTAATCCCAGGTCCACCCTGGATTCAGAATGGTAGTACCTGTTAGGGTTCCATCTATAGGTAAAATAGATCCTTGAATTATACGTGAATACTTATTAGATTTTACATATAAGGGCGTCCTATGTTGGTGTAATGGTTAGCAAGCTAGTCTCTCAGATCCATTACTACTAATAGGGAGTGAGATTGTCGGTGGACGCTCCATGCATGAGTCACATGCTAGCTGATTCCAACAGATTGGGTAGATACCTACTTGATGTCATATAACTAAAGTGCAAAAAACTATTGCAATGGAACATTGAAAATAGTTATTTACTAAGTTTTACTTAGTTGTAGCACAAAACCCCTACTAACGGCTGCATGTCTACACGATTAGCTTGCTAACGATTATTACACGCCAAGGCGCCCTGGAACGTTGAAAATATAAATGGTGACGATGATTCTGAAACATGTACAAAGAACATAACTGGATTTTTCAAACTGTTGTCCTCGTCTTTATTTTAATATGTAAAATCACCACGTTTCGGCCGCTGCATCCTCCCGCATTTCTCTAATTAATTCTGTGTATCCGAGCATGGCAATGAACAAACCTGAAATATCATTTTGAATAGTTTGCTGGCTGATAATCAAACAAGGCCCTCGAAGGCCTTTTGAAGATCTTATGCAAATAATGGCGTCATTGTTCTTGCACGCATATCATTCCGACATACATCACGTGGAGCATCTTGACCATTTTTAAAAATACAGAGGATGCAGTGGCCGAAACGTTGTGATTTCACCTACACAATAAAGATGATTACAGCAGTTCGAAAAAACAGATGCATATCAAGCCTAATCTAAAATAATTCAGACAAATAATTTACTAAGTAACAAAATTTTGACATTAAATAACCCATTAAGACATGATATTCCGTTAAGCAAATGAACCAAATTGAACCTTAATTGTAAACAATAACTTTAATGAAAATTCATGTCCGTAACACAAGAATAATTATATTATATATATATATATATATATATATATATATATATATATGAGAATGGGAAATGAATCCGACAATATGAGGCAAAAATGAGTAAAGAAAAGAAATGTAGATGGATAAAAATGAATTTTATCGATATCACTTTTAATCGATATCACTTACACATGTGTTACGGTCCGTTTATCAAAATGTATACGGATTTACGTTATTATTATTATTAAAATAATCAGATGGAGTTGAAGTGATGATGATGATAATAATAATAGGAAAAATGCATAAAATGTTCCATACACAGATTTTGCCGACCTTCATCATATATATATATATATATATATATATATATATATATATATATATATATTGCCACCTTCATCATATATATATATATATATATATATATATATATATATATATATATATCAGCTCCTACGCATGAGTAGGATTTGACACATGTCCAAATACTATAAACGAAGTTTAACAGGTTTAAATTCAGATTTTTCTTCTCCTAGACCGATTGTTATACTAAAGAGCCTAGTCCTCCTACTATTTGCTCATAGCTGGAGGGAGAATATTTGGATGCTTACATTATGTCAAATGCAAACAACATCATCCTGAATTTGAACTCGACTAGCCCTATGCATATCCCACAACTGTAATTACGTGGGTGAGTTAAAAAGTAATGCCATTTTGTTTAGGACAGATATAATTACCAACGCAGGAACATGTAAAAGTAAAATTATGTTGAATATTCTTTAAGCCACTCCTTCACTAGAGATTTCACTTCCTCGTCACTGAAATAATGTTTACCTCTCTTCGTCCCCGTGGAAGAAGATTTGAGAGGCAAACATTATTCCAGTGACGAGGAAGGGAAATCTCTAGGGAAGAAGTGGATCAAAGAACAGTCAACAGAATTTTACGGGGCAGGGATAGATGCTCTCATTCGAAGGTGGCGCATTGGTATTGAGAGAAACGGGGACTACGAGGAGAAGTAGGGATGTGATCCACAGAGGACCAGCTTCATTTTTATGTATGATACATGTTCATGTGTTGGTAATTATAACTGTCCTTAATAAGAATAGCATTACTTTTTTGACTCACCCTCGTATTCATCAAAAAACACATCCACTATATATATGTAAACATCTTAAAACTTTTCATATTCTTCTAGAAAGTAAGTTTGGACAATATGACCTTTAGGCACCCCTTTAGCGATCGCGATTCGTGGGGACATTTTTTCCATTTACACAGTCAAAATCCGGTTAATTGTTAACAGAAGATTTTTTAGAGTTTTTTAAAATTATTAAACTAACCTCTAAGCCTAACCCCTAACCCTAACTCCTAACAAACAACCGGATTTTGATGGTGTAAATAGAAAGAATGTCCACACGAATCGAGATCGCAGAAGGGGTGCCTAAAGGTCATATTGTCCAAATTTACTTTCTAGAAGAATATGAAATATCAATAATTGATGTTTCAAAAAAGGAAATATTACTGAAAAGAGAAAATCATAAGAGAAATAGACGTATGTTCAATTTCTAAAATAATGAATGAAATAAATACAAGCACAGAGACGCAAACTGGTTTTCACCAAAAGTCATGCAAGTATGATAAAAATCATTTATTCATTCATATTATTGTTCATTGATAAGTTTTATATCTATATTTTCTAAATGAAAAACAAGTGAAAAATTCATATTGGCAATTTAAGTGTGGCCACACAAATATATATATATATATATATATATATATATATATATATATATATAAGTTAATCTACAGACACGTGTTTCGAGGTTTCACCTCTCATCAGTGTGGCTATACTTTTAGCAGCCAACTCTAGCCGGGATCAAGACCTGACTGAATTTTCGTCTACCAAGTCTCTTACCCATACGGCCATTAGCGGCTGTCAACTTTAAGAGAAAAATTAATTGATGAATCCCTATTCGTCCATATATATATATATATATATATATTATATATATATATATAAACTGTTATTTACAATAATTCATGTTTTTATGCATAGAGTTTTTCATATATATATGGGAGGAATACGGGCAAACTCATCCGACAGTATGTGGAGAAAGGTAGACAGACACGGGATATTGTGCAAAATGGATGTTTATCGTAGGTGTTGATGTCGTTTCGGTCGGTCTACCTTTCTCCACACACACACACACACACACACACACACACACGCACACACACACATATATATATATATATTTATATATATATATAATATATATATATATATGTGTGTGTGTGTGTGTGTGTGTGTGTGTGTGTGTGTGTGTGGATGTGTGTGTATTATGGTATCGAAGTCAACAGCGAATGGTAACTGACACTTTCTCGCCTATACAACTTCAAAACGAAGTTTATTATTATTATTATTATTATTATTATTATTATTATTATTATTTGCAAAAATCGATTCCCTCCCCGGACGGCCAAGAGATTAGATTTTAAAAAGTATTGCCTGAGGAGAAGGTTAAAAATTCAATTTTATTTTAAATATTTTGTACATAAATTTTACACAAAGTCGTAGGTATTTATCTATTTATTTGTAAACAGTATTTAGTTAACATTTGTTACTGAAAAAAAAAATAGACTGAGAGAAAAAACAATTATAAAAATTGCTTATTCAAATTGTGAGTGTCTATAACACAGGGCTGTTTGTATTCTATGTATTAATGATTTTGACTATAAATTAAATACTCATTAAAAGACTTACGCAATCACTGAGAATATTGTGACGTAAGCTGTGACGTAATCTGTGACGTAGGCTGGGACGTAAGCTTTGATGTAGTTTTTTTTTTACGGGCAGAAAGACACAATCTCCATTGTATTATTCATTCCGTATATATATATATATATAATATATATATATATATATATTGAACACTCAGTATTTTGACCGTTTTAACTTCAAATATCAAACATTTTACTCTGAGGAAGGCCGTTTTTCTTTGTATGCTTAAATATTTTCTAATTTTCTATTATCATTATTTTATTATATATTTATAATAATAATAATAAAATACATGAGTACATGAACAAACTCCTGACCGAAACACGTCTTGGTAACTCAAATTAAATCAATTTTAACCATTCAAAATTTTCTTTTCTTTATTCATTTTTCCTTTCAATATATCGTCGGATTCATTTCCTTTTTCAACTTATATATGTATATACATATGTGTGTGAATATATATATATATATATATATATATATTATATATATATATATATATATATATATATATATATATATTATATAATATATATATATATATATATATACTCACACACATAAAAATAATATACGTATGCATTCTTATATGTAGACTTTATGTATAATTTTTTCTCATTTTTATTATTACATAATTTTCCCGTTACTACATATGCTTCTCAATTGATTAGGCTTGTCATTGAGGTGTAATGGTGATCATAGTCCATTACTAGTGAATAACGAATTCGATCAACGTTGGATGTCCAATACTTGCGACCTTGTGTCACATCCTCCCCGTAGCGAACAGGTTAGGTATACGGGACATTCCATTGTCGTTTAATGGTTAACAGGATAGTCTCTCAGATCCATTACTATTGAATAATGAGTTTGATCTTTGGCGGATGTCCAATAATATTATGTCACTTCTTATTTATGGCGAACGAGTTGGGTAACTAGATAGGGCGTCCCATCGTATAGCAATGGTTAGCATACTAGTCTCGCAGATCCATTACTAATGAAAAGCGACTTAGATAATCTCTTGCTGCACTGTACTTGCAACCTTGTGTTACATCCTACCCATAGCGAACGAGTTGGGTATAAGGGGCGTCCCATCGGAGTGTACTGGTTAGCAAACGAGTCTCACAGCTCAATTACTGCTCAATAGACAGTTTAATCTTCACTGGATGCCCCATAATTGCAGCCTTGTGTCGCATTCTATCAGTGGCTAACGGACTAGATCAATACCTGCTTAGAATCTCGTATCATATCCTACTCGTGGTGAATGGGTTGGGTAAATATCCCGTTATCATCTATTATGATGGAGATTCGCTTCCGGTTTTTGTCTGTAACAAAAACTACGTCACTGCTTACGTCACATTACCCAACACATAATCCAACGTCATAACATAGAATAAATATTCTCAAAATGTGAGCAACGTTTGACAAACCTCATTGTTTCAATAAATAGATGCCCGGCGTTATATATTTATATATAGATTGTTTTATTCTAATATATAATATTTAAAGTTATCGGAACTGTTTCCATTTCAAATTGTCTTTCTTTCTTTTTTTTCCTTTTTTTTTACTCCTTTAATTAATATGACGATTTTACATACTTATTGTACACACTCTATGACATTGAATTTTCAGCTCCCATCCCCTCTGTCAATATCTTTCAAAAATTTACTTTTACATTTTACTTTTATTTTGCTAGTATATTATAATTACCCATCCTTTACACTCACGCTAGATCAAGTGTTAGCAGGCTGGTCTATTTCTGAGTAAGGATTTTGATCCTCAATTTGAGCTTTAAATCTAAGCTGAGTAAATAACAAGAGTAATGTCGGACGGGTTGGGTAAATACCTACTGGTCTTTTTTCTTTCTTATGGTAAGTTTAATAACAGGGAATACCATTTCAAAATGATTTCAATCGCCAGGATACTGTAATGTGGATTAAGCCGTCCCATCGTGGTGTAAATGTTAGCAAGCTAGTCTCGCACATCAATTACTACTAAAAAGCAAGCTTAAATGAATCCACGTGGTTTATTGAATAACGTACTGGGCTGCTACAACGTAGTAAGCAAGTTCGAACTCAAGTCGTACTATAAGGTTCGCTTTCGAATACTCTTGGGAAATGTATTCAGCCCTCATTTTCCATAACTGCTTTTATATATTATAATAACAAATCCTCTAAACTCACAGCAGAGTTAGTAGGATGGTTTATTTCTGAGCAACGATTTCGATCCTCACTTTGAGCTTAAAATCTAAACTGAGTAAATAAAAATAGTGATGATATATAAATCATACAACAGAGATTATTATTTTTATAATTTCGAATTGTTTTATCGTCGCAATTTTCCTTACCAAATTATAATAACTTTAATTATTCTTAGTATAATGACTCTAATGAAATTAGAGAAATATTGAAAAAGGATTATGCAATTTAAAATTCAAATACAACTTTAACTTAACTATTACAATTATACAAGTCAAACTCCTTTCAATACATCTAATTATATATTTAATTAACATCACTAATTGGTGCGTTTTTTTCCTTTCAGAATTACGTCATAATATAAGAGACTTGCCTCATGAATTTGTATATTTGATTACAAACGACGTTGTTTGAAAAGTACGGATAACAGTTTGATTTACGACCAACGGTGTAAGAGAAGAACAATTAAATTAACAGCTGCTTCATAACGCAAACTACAATGTCTAAAGAAATGACACGATGGTATTTGAAATAAGTGCGAATAAGAAAAAAAAAAGAAAGAAAAAAAGCAAACGGGTTAGGCGAAACAAACATTGACTGAGACAACCGAAACGGTTATTGGGTGCACAACTTTGTGGTTAGAGAAGAGGGCGTTATATTTAAGGATTCTGTCTGGGGAATTCTTCAAAATGGACGACAGAATTCACTTTTATAAATATCGCA
>CM042143.1:110944041-111001541 GCA_023376005.1 Doryteuthis pealeii | reverse complement strand
CTTAAACCTGATGTGAAAAAATTGACAAGCAGTATTAATAATAATAATAATAATAATATAATAATAATAATAATAATATAATAATAATAATAATAGCAAAAGTCTGTCTAGGCTATAACTAAGCTGGTGGCGGAAGTATACTGCAGATTTTCGAAGGTTTGCTGCCACTTGACCCTTAGCAACAACCACTGGACGTCTGGTCTGAACAAAACAAATGCACGCAGAAAACAATGGCACCATTATAATAATATTTATATATAAACAATTTCTAAACACAGGAGATTAAAATACAACTATTCTAAAATAATGCCACTACAACAACCACCACTACCTTCTACCTTTCCGTTTTTTTAGAACTGCTATTACTACGAACAACACTGGTAATAATAATTATTAAAAAATAATAAGGAAACAATAACAATATTTAAAAATGTATGATTATAAACGTTCTTACTCATATTACTCTCTTTAAGTATACAATACTTAGAATTAATATGATGATTAGGATATTTGTACTGTTGAAGATTACACATGAGAATAATATGTTACTGCATATTTTGATATACATAATGCACTTAAAATGTTAACATAATAATGCACTTGATATTTTAACTCAATAATAATAATAATAATAATAATAATAATAAATACAAACGCAATAGGTCTGGCGTCTGATAAGGACGGGCAGGACAGCGTTTGGTGTTGCTATATTCGTTCTGCTGTCAGTCCTACTGCTGTCATCAGTGCTGCTCTGAACCAGTTTAAGACCAAGAACGACAATGTGTGTTCAATAAACGAGTTGGGTTAATGGCTGTAGTAACAGTGTCGATCGTTATGAGAGCAATAATACCTACAGCAGAAGCAGCAGGAGCGCCTTTTTAGGCTTGCTAGACAGAATACTGGCGGTTTCCTTGTTATTTTGAGTTATTTTATTAAAGTCATGTCCTTTTCTATTTCTAGATTATGATAGGAGAGAAGGCGAGAAAGATGAAAGGAAACGGAGATGAACGGGGGGGGGATAAACGAAGGAGAGAGTGGAGGGGAGGTGGTGATGGGAAGTGATGCAAGGGAGGTAATAAAAGGAAATAAAACGGAAAGGGAAGGAAATGGAAGAATGGAAAAGAAGAATAAGATATGGAGAGAAGTTAAAATAAGGAGAAAAAGGATGAAAATTGTACATAAAGATAAGGGAATAGAAACATAAGTGAGAGAAAAGAGAATATAGAAAGAAAGAAAAGAAATGGAATATTGAAGGGGACAGAAAAGAAAGTAGAAAGCAGAACTCAAGGGCAGACATGACTCAGAAGAAGAAGAAGAAGAAGAAGAAGAAGAAGAAGAAAGAAGAAGAAGAAGAAGAAGAAGAAGAAGAAGAAGAAGAAGAACAACAATAACAATAACAACAACAGGTACGAGAACGCAATGAATGTATATCATAAAAACGAATGAAGTTGTAGCCCGTCGGTGGGGTTTAGAATACGCAGGTTGTATTCTCTGTAGAGGTATAACCCCCTCCCAAAGTCTCCTGTGTATAACGCTTAACTGCATCTAGTAGAGGTTCAGTCCAGGTGATCTGAAGAGTTAGGTGTACCCCGTCATTGTCTTAACTCCCAGGTTCTTTCTACTTTAGTTAGGGTCCACCAAATAGACATATTTGAAAATTGTTAGTATTAGATAGAAATACTTTAAATTATACGACTGTTTGCATCAATAACAGTTAAGGATTGAATATACATTTAAGGATTTCTGTGTACATTCTCACTCAAAAGATGTTATGTTGTGGACACCAACGTATGGACAGACCAGTGTAAACCGACTAACAAAAACCTACATCAATCAGTTCTGTTTTGATTCTGAACGCCGTGCCGAAGGGAGTACAGACTAGGCACGACTGCAGGGGAGAGGTGATCCACGTGGAATTGTGCAAGAAATGCCTATTGACAAACTACAAAATCATACAAATCTGCATCTGTCCTAGAGAATGAATCTCATAGGATTCTCTACGATTTTGAGAAACACCTAATCCCGACCAGAAGACTAGATCTATGTTAATTAAATATAAAAAATTGTGGTCTCGTGAACTTTGCTCTTTTGGCGGACCACAGAGTAAAAAAGGAAACGAAAAGATAAACAAATACTTGGACCTTGGTAGAGAACTGAAAAAGCTGTGGAATATGAGGGTGACTTTATACCAATTGTAGTTGTTGCCCTACGAAGCGTTCCCAAGTGTTTGCAAAAAATACTAGTGGAATTCGAAATCAGAGGAAGAATCGAGACCATCCAGACTACAGCATTGTTAAGATCGACTAGAATACTCAGAAGGGTCATGGAGAGTTGAGAGTTGAGTGATATAATAATGATAATAATCCGAAAACAAAGAACAAAAACGTAAAAGGAATATGATAACCAAAATATTATTTGTCTAATTTTGGAGATGAGGCTTGATATATATTTTTTTAAATAGTCGTGAAGCTTCTTGTAACGCTTCTCAGATTGATGGGCGTGCAAATTCAGTGAGGTTATTATTTGAATATGATTTTCGTAAGTTCTTCAACGCCTAGTTTGCTCAACAGACAAACTATTCAAAATGATTTCCCAGATTGAATTATTGCTATTCTCGGCCAGATAAGGCACACCTAAAGAAGGGTAAAATAGCAGAACCGTTGTGTATTTTATATATCACCATAAAGATGAAGACAACAGTCTGAAAAATCAAAATAATACTTAAGCAAAATATTTTTTTAAATGAAAGTAATGTAATTGGACACAATCTGAGAATATCAGTTGAGTAGGTTTTACTCAGTCGGTAGAGCGTCCGAGTAGAAACCACAAGGTTCCGGGTTCGATATCGGCCCTCGCTAACTCAGCGTATGAGTAGCACAGAGATCTGTGCGGTAAAGTGATGAGCTGATGGTAGATGTGTAACTCCTCGTCAGACGCCAAAACAATCTCTTTGATCTAGCTCTAGTGTAAAAGGGATAGACTCCCTCGCTGTCTGGCTGATATCGACTTTAGGTCACCCCGACGACTTTACTTACTTAAATAAGCTGAAACAGAAACAGTCAAAAAATGTTTAGGTCTCAACGAACCCTTTATTCAAATGATAAATGATATTCCAAATGTAAGTATTTTCTAGTTAATTTTTTAAGCCAACAACACTGGGGTAGCTAGCTAAAACTCAAACTTAAATTAAAATACCATGTTCTTATTGGATAAGAGAACATTTAAAATAAGCCTCCAGTTCTAGCTCCCAGTAACGCTATGAGAAGGCCTGGAGGATAGTATACCATAGGTGATTCAGAAAAGAAATTACTTTATCTATAAGTTGATGATACTTCTCCTCTTCAGAATATTCTCCACCCATGATACACCTACCAAGATATATTTTTTTTATCTGGATCTTCTTTTAACCGATACTGTACAAGTCTTGTATAACATTTACCACTTTTATTTAGTTATTTATGTTGTGCCCCTAAAAGAGATACAATCAGACAAAGTTGTAGTCGAGTTGAAGGACCAGTCAACACGTTCGTAGATTTAAGATAGAGTGTTTTATTGCAGAGAGATACAATAAGACAGACCAGGACTAGTGAGGTACGCTACTAATCCTTGAAGCCAGCCCAGTATAATGACGTGCTCACTGTATATATAGTCAGAACACATAAGTGTGCGTGCGTGTGTGTGTGTGTGTGTGTGTGAGAGAGAGAGAGAGAGAAAGAGAGAGAGAGAGAGAGAGAGAGAGAGAGAGAGGGGGGGAATATTCCATTACAACAATTTATGTATTATTTATTCAATCATTCATTGTTTATTTTGTTTCGATTGTTGTTTTGGTTGTATTATCATCATCATGTCATGCTACTCGTACGGATATCAATGACAATCTCTCTCTAGCCGTCCTTATCACTCATAATTTTCGGGAGGTCATCTACGCAGCATCCAAAACCGCACAGAGCTGGTCAATGTACGCCTTTGCTGGTCGGCCCACACTAGCGTGCCATGTGCTGGCTTCCACAGAAGAACGTCACTTCTAAGTTCGTCCTTGCCTCTCCAGCAGTGCCATGTGTGTCTTGTTCGTCTTACTCGGATGGTGTGGGTGATATGGGGCAGGTGGCCGTACAGCTGTTTTCTCGTGGAGTGTTGGTTCCACGATTTGTTTAAGACTGCAGGTGGCATTATTGTGCAGCTCCCAATCTAGTTTATTCTCTAGGAGCTTTGGTAGGGTCCAAGTTGTGCAGTCGTACATCAGCACTGACAGGAATATAAGTTCTAGTCAACGTTACTGGATAATTTTAATCATCAAGTTAACTTTTACTGCTGAAAAGTCTGATGGCAGTTTTATCATTATGTTTTATTTTTACGAACTGTATGAATGGAAGTGAGATTTGAAAGAACTTCTATAAGAACATTTACATGAAATAACTTAGGGCAATCCTACATTCAAAAACCTTTTTTTGTTAACACTGGAGTTTTTATCAAAAGGTAATCTGTACAAAACACAGAAAAGAGGTGAATAAATTACAATTCGAAGAAAGACTAAAATAAAGGATAAGAGTAAAGATTAAAGTTGAAAATTATACAAGACAACACAACTTTAGTAACAAGGAGGTGAGGAGAGAGTAAGATTGAAAAATAAAAAGAAAGGGGAAATTATTGGAATTTTGGTAAACATGGAAATTGGAAATGAATCCGACAATATGAGGAAGAGTGAATAAAGAAAAGAAAGAATAGAATGGATAATAAAGATGAATTTAATCAGTGTGTTTCTGTCAGTTCATCTGTGTGAAAATATTCCGCACACAGAGAAGATTCGGACTCTGATAAAGGTCGAATCTTCTCTGTGTGCGGAATATTTTCACACAGATGAACTGACCGAAACACATGTGTAAGTGATATTGATTAAATTCATATTTTATTATCAATTCTATCCTTTCTTTTCTTTATTCATTCTTCCTCATATATATATATATATATATACCAACCCCTCCGCACGAGCAGGATGCGACACAAGGTCAACTTCTTAAGCAGAGTTTAACTGGTCTAAATTCAAACTTTTCCTTCTCCTAGACTGGTCATCTAACCAGGTTAAAGAGCCCAGTCTGCCCTGCTATTTTCCCATAGCTGGAGGGAGAATTGGATTCATACTTTTCCAAGGGTATTAGCGCCATGTGAAATGCAATCAGCTTCATCCAGGAATTGAACTCGGGCCGACGAATCCATTTCCTAAGACTCTAACCATTAGGTCACACGCCTCCAATATTTTGGTATATAAGGTGTGCTACAATACACCACTTAAATTTATAGACTAAGCGAGGTGACGTGGTTTAAATCTCAGCCAATCACAGCCCGACTGCGTGGCTGGTTGACTACTTAATCACTGATACTGGGACGCCCATTTGCAATCATTGACGAAGGACATGCACTACTGAGGAGCACCAAGGAACAACCAAAGGATTTTTACTAATAATTTCCACTGGACAAGCCCTCTTGCTTGAAGCCTAGTAAAAAAGTATTTCTTTGCATATGTTAATTAATGGAGGTGCTCATGTTAAACGGTTATCGTCGTAGGAAATGGACTCGCCAACCTGAATTCAAATCCTGGCCAAGGCTGTTTAAATTTCAAATTACACTTATACCTTTGGGAAAGGTATGCATCCAACTATTCTCCCTCCAGCTATGGGTAAGTATTAGGGCTGATTGGGTGGTTTAACCTTGGTTAGGCAACCAGTCTCTGAGAAGGAAAACTCTGAATTCTAAGCTATTTAACTCTGCTTAAGAAATTGACCTTTTGTTACATCCTACTCGTGCAGACGGGTTGGTAAAAAGTCGAGCCATGTACTGATGAGAAGTAAACTTCGAAACACGTGTCTGGGGATGACTAGTATACATATGCTCCCAAATTTCATGGTTGACCACTGTAGGGAAGATATTAGTTGACCTTTCACCGTTTAGCGTAAATGCAAATACTCACCTGTTGTTTACAGACTGGAGTTCTCTGGTGATTGTAAAAGCATACATCCTGTAAGTTTGTATAAATTAATAGTTCACCACCTGGCTGACAGTTCCCGTAGCCAAGAGGGTAAGGAGCATGACGGACGAAAATTCTGTCGGTTTTCGCAGCCGGCTAGAGGTAGCTGTTAAAAAGTTGAGCCGCACTGATGAGAAGTTAACTTAGAAACACGTGTCTGTGGATCACTAGTATATATATATATATATATATATATATATATATATATATATATATTTATTTTTCTCTTAATTAAAACACACGCACAGACACACACACACACACACACACACACACACACACACATATATATATATATATATATATATATATATATATATATATATATATGAGAAGAAAATATTTAAAAAAAATATAACAAACGAAGGATGTTATGATCAGGAAACAATTTTTAGTGTCATTACTTAAGCATTTCGGTATATTGTACCATCTTCAGGACACTGTTAAGTAATGTTTATGTGAGGGCCAAAATGAAAGATGTCAAGTGTATAGTGATTGTGTGAATATTAACAGTTAATTCTTATATGCGCGTTTGTTTATTTTTAAAATATTTTCTTCTCATATTGTCGGATTAATTTCCTCACCGTATTTCCACACACACACACACACACACACACACATATATATATATATATATATGTGTGTGTGTGTGTGTGTGTGTGTGTGTCTGTACGCGTGTGTGTGTGTTAATTAAGAGAAAAATGAAAAAAAAATTACGGTGGTATAAGTAAATAAAACAATTTAAAAAAGCGATTTAAAAAGAAAGAAAGAAAAAAAGAAAAAAAGAAAGAAAGAAAAAAGAAAGAAAGAAAGAAAGAAAGGAAAGTGTTTGTGAAAACAAAGAGGGGAAATAAAATAGATAAACAGAAAGTGTAAAAAAAAATACAAGAGCGAAAAATGTTAAAAAAACAAAACAAAAGAAAATAAATAAAAAATACCCACCAGAAACAAAAAAAAAACTCTACAGTGTCGATAAAACAGTGATGTTAATAAGGTGACAATAGAGCTATTTGTATATTTTTCTGAGGCAACCATTTATGGCCGACTGTAAAATGGCGGTAAAAGAAAAGGAATATAAAACACAAATAAAAGGGAGATAAACAGGGATGTTAAAAAGATGGCTGACGGAAGAGATTGGCTGAGACTAAGTGGAAGATTAGAATGATCTCAGAAAATGGCGGAAAGAAAGGAAAGAAAATCGAACGTAGGAGTTGGCTATTGAATAAAAAGGACATTAATAATAATTGGAAGCAAATGTACGAAGCATCTGTAAGAGGAACTGAGAGAATACGGAATAAAGAAAAAGATGAAGAATCGATGAAATGACAAATAGGAGAACGTAAAGAGTTTCAGACAAATGACTGAAAGAGAAACCGTCAAATAGTTAGTTAGCTGGTTGGTTGGATTTTACGGCATGTCAACACTTGGGTTATTTTATGCCGAACACGTTTTTGTTTTATTCATTCATGTTGGGTATTACCGTATTTGACGGCATATAGGACGCACTTTTTTCCAAAATGTTGGCTAAAAAAATTGCCCTCCGTCTTATACCTCGTAGGTGAAGTTTGAGACCTTCAATAGTCCTAGGCTAATCTTCTCTATGATGCTCACTAACTCAGCTTACGCTCAGTACTTTTATCTACCCTTTTATCTATTGCTTTTATACAGCTATGTTTCTGCTTGTATAATGCACAGCTAGACTGTTTTCAACAATATATGCTTAAATACACTATAAACATTTTTTTATCTACCCTTTATCTATTGCTTTTATACAGCTATGTTTCTGCTTGTGTAATGCACAGCTAGACTGTTTTCAACAATATATGCTTAAATAGACTATAAACATTTTTATCTACCCTTTTATCTATTGCTTTTATACAGCTATGTTTCTGATTGTGTAATGCACAGCTAGACTGTTTTCAACAATATATGCTTAAATACACTAAAAGCTTTTTATTTTGAATCTGACCTGCTGAAATATGTCTGTCTTATATGCCCGTGCGTCTTATATGCCGTCAAATACGGTAATTCTTTTTAAACTAATTTTTATTTAAAGAAATTCATTTTTTATCTATTTGATCTATAGATGATATCCTAACAGGTATTATCAATCCGAGTCAGAGTGTACCTGAATGTAATGCTAATGAGGAATGGTTACTTGAATTTTCCGGTATGCAAACCCTTGGGTTATTTTATGCCAATGACATTTTTGTATAATTATTTCTTGTTGGGTTTTTGATTTTTTAAACTCTTTTTTTAGATACATTTATTTAAAACTCATTTCTGATTATTAAACACATAGATGGGACACTAACAGGTATTACCACTCCGGATCAGTGTTGGAACCTTACCATTAGAAGCAGTTTAACGCCATACCCGAGACACTGAGACCTTCAACTACTGCCTTCTAGGACAGAAGATAGAATATTTTCGAGTTTTCCATTTGATCCGTACGATCGCGACAATCACTAAAACGATCACATTCGATGGTAAGCCCCTAAAATTAGTAAACCAGATCAAGTACCTTGGTAGTAACATCTCATCCACAGAAAGTGATATTAATGCACGTATAGGGGAGGCATGGACGATATTAATGCACGTATCGGAGAGGCATATTATCAATCATATTGAAATCTGATCTCAATGATGGATAAAAACGATAATTCTTCCAAGCTGTAGTCGTGTCAGTGCTACTGACTGGCTGCACCACCGGGGGCCTAACGAAGCGCCAATATAATAAGCTAGATGGGAAATGCACAAGAATAGTGCGTGTGTTCTTAAGTAAATCGTGAAAACAATACCACACAAAAAAGCATCTATATGACCACATACCCCCTATTACATAATCCATCCGAGTAAGACAAAAAAACATCCTGGACACTGATTTTAAGCAAGGACGAACTCATAAGTGACGACAGTGTGGATCGCTCAGCAAGGAACTATATCAATCAGCTCTGCGTGAATTCTGGACACTGCACAGAGGACCTACCGAGGATAACGACAGTTAATAATGTCTGACGAGAGATTATCCTGGATATCCGTGCTGCCAGCATGACTTGAAGATATATATATATATATATATATATATAAATATATATAATATATATATATAGAGAGAGAGAGAGAGAGAGAGAGAGAGAGAGAGGTAGTTAGACTTAGAGGGAGACATATCTCAAAATCAGTTCTTAGTAGCACACATACACACGCGCGCGCGCACACAGACACGCACACACACACACACATATATATATATATATATATATATATATATATATAGAGATAGATAGATAGATAGATAGATAGGTATTTATGTACGCGCATAGAAATAGGTTTCAGTTGGAAAGGTGTAAAGGGAGGTAAGTACTTATAATTTTGTACGAAACTCAACTAATACGTCTGCATATTTAAAAATAAAATAGTTTTATCACTGGAATAAAAATTATGGTAACCTTATATCAATGATCTATTTAATTAAGATATTCCATCTCTATTCACAATAAATCCCTTTCTTCAGATCAATCCTACATGTATTGATATTCTTCAATGGGAAAACAATAAATTCAAGAATTCTGATGTTGAAATACAAAGAAACAGCTGACAGGTCTCAGACCTGATATATCTAACTGAAAAAGATATTATTTTCACTCCCTTTGAGTTTTTCACATCAGCGTTAGCTGATGGTATTTCACTAGAGTCTGAGTGACAACAAGTCTCCTCAGGTCTCCAGGACTCTTCTGAGTATTCTAGCTGATTGCAGCAGTGCATAGTCTGAATGGTCGCAATTCGTCCTCTGCTTTCTAGATCCTCCAGTCTTTTTCCAAGTTTATTGGGACCGTTCCAAGTGCACCAACTACAATTGGTATCACTTTCACTCCCATGTTCCATGGCTTTTTCAATTCTCTGGCAAGGTCCATCTTTTCATTTACCTTCAGCTTCACCCTGTGATCCGCTGGGATCGCAAAATACACCAGTTAACACGTTCTCTCTTTTTTTTAATCTTTTTTTTTTTGTTAATCAACACTAGGTCTGGTCTCATGGCTGGGATAGGGTGATCCGTCTTTATCTCGAAGTATTATTATTATTATTATTATTATTATTATTATTATTATTATTATTATTATTATTATTATTAAATACATGTTGACACGTGAAATAACTAGATCGAATGCTTCATGTATACGTATTTACCAACCCAAGTTACCAGCACAAGTAGAATGTAACACAAGATCATTTTCTTAAGCGACCTTTAACGGGTTTGAATTCAGAGTTTTTCTTCTTCTAGACTTGTCTAATCAGTGTTAAAGAGCCTAGTCTGCCCTATTATTTACCCATCGCTGGAGAGAGAAACGTATCACTTTTTTATTTAATGAATATTTCCCTGTATTACCTAAATTTAGAATCTGATTTATTGGAATTATTTTGTTTAATTTTTGTTTATATCTTTCAGAGTCACACGTTCCTTGAATATTAATTTCGAGAGGACATGAGATTGAATGTAGAAACATGGTTGTAAATTGATATTTATAGTTTCATAGATGAATAGACTTGCTATAGATCTTTGATATAACAAATCGTGTTCTTTTTTCTTAGTGGTGTATTACTTGCGTCACAGTTGTGGTCATAAGTGTTCCTATGGTGTACTATAGCCTTAATATTGATGTTCATTTAAAAAAAGTAAACAAGTAAAGTCGTCGGGATGGCCTAAAGCTGGTATCAGCCAGATAGCAAGGGAGTCTATCCCCTTTTCATTGGCGCAAGACCACGGAGATTGTTTTTGCATCTGAGGTGAAGCGTCACACCTACAATCAGCTCCTCACTTCACCACACAGATACCTTTGCTACTCATACGCTGTGTTGCGAGGGCCGGTTTTAAACCAGGAAACTTGTGGTTCCTTGTCGGACACTCTACCGACTGAGCTAAACCGACTTATGTAGATTTAAATTAATTCTAATGACAAAAATTCAGACGTAAATAGCTAATGATATTCATATTAAATTGTATCGAATACATGTCAAATAAGATATATAGATATGAATATATAGATAGACATGGATAATAATGACTGCTTATTAAGCTTTTACGAGCATGGCACAAGACCATTGAATAAGGATCAGAGTCATTAACCTAGGCAATTGGACAACAGGTTCTTAGCGATCATTCATAGAAAAAGATTAGACCCATAAAAGACATTCATTTATTTAAAAAAAAATGAGATAGATTGCAAAATAGATAGGAACAGACGGCAATAGACAAATAGATTATTGAGCTACCAATGTAGATAGGTAGATAGATATACTTCTGTTGAGAAGGGATGATGGACATTGTTATATTTATAATGATATGGAAATGTACAGATCTTGATAGATAATCAAGTAAAATTTGATAGCTTAGTTAGACCTAAAACAACGTCGCCTATAGATAGATTTCTATAGATAAGGAATGAATATATATATATATATATATATATATATATATATATATATATATATATATATAGAGAGAGAGAGAGAGAGAGAGAGGGGTGGACAGACAGAGAGAGAGAGAGAGAGAGGGGGCATACAGACATATAGAAACGTGTGAGAGAATGCTAGTGAAATAAAGATATAGACAGATAATGATTGGAAAACTTAAACAAAAACTGATATGCAAATACTGAAACAGAATAGATATACATATACATACATATAAGGATGAATATATACATAGAAATATAACATATAACACACAAACACACACACACACTCATATATATATACACACACACACACACTCATATATATATATACACACACACACACTCATATATATATATACACACACACACACATACACACACACACACACACATATATATATATATATAATATATATAGGGAGAGAGAGAGAGAGAGAGAGAGAGAGAGAGAGAGAGAGAGTGAGAGAGAGAAAAAGAGAAAGATAGTTAGACAGAGGTGAATAGACAGAGATAGATTAGTAGACATTATGATGGAAAAAACAGAAAAGACAACACAGATATACATATATATGAGACAGATACAATTTAGAACTGATAAATATATATATATATATATATATATATATATATATATATATATATATATATATATATATATATATTGAGAGAGAGACAGACAGACAGACAGACAGACAGAGAGAGACAGAGAGTGAGAGAGACAGAGAAAGATAGAGATAGATAGATAGATAGATAGATAGATAGATATATAGATTAGCGATGATCTCAAAGTTTCACTGTAAACAGGTTCCAAAATCAACAAGAATCACAGAAAATATTGAACAAACTTGCCCTGTTTTACAACGAACGCTCATCTGAGTAGGTAGAAAGACAGTCTTCAGGGGCAGTACCCGTGGATAATTTTTACATATTTTTTCTTCCCCAGCAGGCGTCAATATTCCCTCATGTTGCATGAAGAATATCCAGGAAAAACATGAGTGACATCTCATTAAGTATAATCCTCTAAAAAAGCCGACCCCTAAAAAACAAAGCGCTTTTCTTCCCATTATTTTTTTGTTTGCTTTCTTTTTTCTGTGTATATAATCCAGTGGATTTGTAGTGGAGATAGAGAGGAGCTCACCAATATACGAATCGATTCTTGTAAATCGACATGAAAATACGCTTTTTATATTGAGGCTGACTTTTATAATTAAGTGTATATATATATATAATATATATATATATATATATATATATATATATATATATATATATGACTCACTGTCGTCACATTTAGAGCCAAGCAACCCCCCCCTACCAACAAAACAAAAGAGAAAGCACGCTTGTTTATTGACATCGCTTTTATGCCATAGAAAGAACACATTGATAGGCGGTTTTTATAATCATGCGTTTATGAGAGATTGTCTGAACTTTCCCGGCATCTTGGCTCGTTATGTGTGTCTATGTGCGCGTGTATGTGTTCATGTGTATGTGTGTGCTCAGAGAGAGAGAGAGAGAGAGAGAGAGAGAGAGAGAGAGAGAGAGAGAGAGAGAGAGTGTGTGTGTGTGTGTGTGTGTCGGTGTGTGAAAGAGATAAAGTGAAAAGCTAAAATAGAGAGAGGGTATGAGGGATAGCGGGAGGAGTGTTTGTTTTGTATGTTCCTGAGCAAATGTGTGTTTTTATGTTGACTTGTTATGTGCGTGTGTATGTGTTTCTATGCATATGTGTATGTGTGTGCTCAGAGAAAAAGAGAGAGACAGACAAACAGAGAGAAAGAGTGAGGGGAGGGAGGACAGAGAGAAAGACTGTGTGTGTGTTAGAGAGATAGAGATAATGAGAGTGAGGAAAAGGTGGGAGTGGGGTGTTTTTTTACGATCCTGGGCAAACGTGTGTTTTTAGATTCACTCATACAATTCTTTTTTGTGTATATCAGAGTATGTGTGTTTGCGTGTGTATGTTTGTGTATGTACTCAAAATGTGTGTGTGTGTGTTTGTGTGTGTGTGTGTGAGAAGAGAGAGAGAGAGAGAGGGGAGAGAGAGAGAAAGAATAAAATATAGAGGGGGTGATGAACTGGTGAAGACGAGTCTTTCTTTTTTAATGACCGAGCGCGAATGTGGATTTTAAATTTGCTCATACAATTCTTTTGTGGGTCCATCTGGACTCATCTGCGTTCATTTTACTTCTCGGACTTAGAATATACTAACTGCGTCCCCTGCAGAGCCTATGAACCCCCCCCCAGCAAAATATCAGGCGAGTTTGGAGTACCCTTTCATTGCCATTACTCCCAGGTCAACTCTGAACCGGACTGACGGTGTACGTGAATTTCTCATTAATGGGTCAAAGACATCTGTTTAAAATTATTCGTATTTTATAGGAATAATTGATGCCATATACATTTAAATTACTTATATTAAGAACAGTTAGCACAGGGATCTGTGCGGTAAAGTAAGGAGCTGATGGTGTGGCGCTCCACCTCAGATGCAAAAACAATCTCCTTGGTCTAGCGCTAGTGAAAAGGGGATAGACTCCCTCGCTGATTGGCTGATACCGACATTAGGCCGCCCCGACGACTTTACTTTTTTTACTTGAAGCTATAATTGTTAACTAAGGATTATTATTAGTTACTTGAAACTGTATTACCGTGCGCCAAAAGTAACCATGATTAAATAGAAATATTTACTTGAAACCATACAATTATTAATATTAGAGAGGAATACAAGATATTATATAACTGTGTGCAAAAATCTCAAGAATATCCTATGTAAATATGAACGTACAATGAAGGCGATTCAATCTAGGCATAAAATAACCCTAGACAGGTTTACATGCTGGTAAAATAAAAACCTCTAAATTGATATGCGTAAAAAATATGTTATGTTTTGGTTATGGTGATATTGTTCTAGTTTAGTTCAGTTTCAATATTGGCTGATCCTTTGATTTGGAGTTAATAGAAGTGAAGAATAAACGTAATAGCGACTTTCTGAAAATTTGTATAAAACTAAATATGAATATGAAATTACATGTATTTATACTAACAGTGCTAAGTAAGCACTAAGTCAAAAAAGTAAAGTAAAGTAAAGGTCAAGTGAAACCTACACTTGATTAATGAGCCTTTTGACATTCAGATTAAACAAAGAGGATGAATCCACATAGAAGCAACATGCATTTTCAACTCGCAAACTGTAGTCAACCAATATGTTCAGGTTAGCTAGTCCCTCTCTCTATCTTAAGTCTGTTTTGACTTGGAACTGTTGCTGACAATAAAACAATATTCATTATAATTTTTCATCTGAGGTATTATCTTCACAACATGTGTTTTCTAGACAGAATCAGCCACTTCATCTGATTCTGATTCTGTTTCAAACCACAAGCATTAATCTAAAAGAAGCTGCAACGACAAGCCAACCAGATGCTGGTCTTAGTCCCAGCATAACACAGGTACTACCACTCCGACTCAAAGTGGACCTGGGAGTAAACGTTATTGCGACTATTTGACTTTTTGAAAACTTAAAGATATTCAATAAACGAGGATTATTGTCTTACACAAGAATTGGTCTTACACCCCGAATCTTGAGAACTGCGTAAGAATATATAGAAAAACGTTTTAGGTAATATGAATTAGATACTATGGATTCAAGATAACATGCAGCTATGCAGCTCCATATCGAAGTTGAGATGAGTCCTTGGCTGCAGATTGGTTCGCCCGTGGCAAATACGTGCAAATGAGCAGCTTTCAAGATCGGCGATTAAATAGTTACTTAACCAGGTATTCAAGCTGTTGATTGGCTGGCTTTAATTCACGCGCCCACGCAGCGTCTATAAGTTTGAGTGGTGTACTTCTGAACGCCTGATATATAAAAATATTCCAACACGTGTTGTGTGCATGTAACAAGCAAACGTTCAGACTTTTGATTCTGACTTCGGTATACATAACAAAACTATGCATTAGTTTATGATTCTTATGTTTTATTCGGTATAAACTGCATACGTGTTCCTTTATTTTAGTATTTATGACATATTTTGTCATTTAGATTTTTTTTAAAATAATGTCATGCTATCGCCCTTACCGCCCCGTTTTGTCTCACTTCCTCCCACCGATTTTTTCTCTCTCTCTCCTACCTATATATTTCCTCCGCCACAAGGGGGTGGTACCACCCACTTTGATAACGACGGTGCTAGAATTTCCTATGCCTTGTCAATGATGGACCATATTCCTTCATCCAACCACCACAGATCAATTCTCAAAACTTAATGAATAAAATTTTGTTCAACCTAAGTCTTTTAACTGTAACAGTTTGCACTTAATCAAAGTTAATCAAACTTATTCTTCTTGTTAATAACTTTCTAGTGGCAATATCAAAAAGAAGTACCTGTTAGCAAATTACAAACTTGTATACATCTCTGATTTTAGTATCCTGGCTACATGTTACATCGTGGTGTAATGTTTAGCAAGCTAGTCCCGCAAATCCATTAGTATTGAAAACTGAGTTCGATCCCAGAACGTATAAATCTTTGTGTTAGGTAATTTTTGAATCACCCTATGTAATTATCATTTGAGGTGTTTGTTGTATAATGGTTATCGTAGCCGGAAATGTACAGGTCGAACTGGACGAGATTATTTGAATTTCAAATAGAGCTTATACTCTTTGGAAAGGTATGAATCCAACAATTATCCCTCTAGTTATGGGTAAATTACTGGGAAGACTGGTCTCTTTAACCTTGATATAACAACTGGTCTAGGAGAACGAACATTCTGAATATTAAACATGTTAAACCCCGCTTATGAAATTTGATATATATATATATATATATATATATATATATATATATATATATTATCTATCAGTAAATAAAAATACGATAGAAACGTTTGTGCATAATACACACACAAGCTCTCACGCATATATTTTTCATGATTTTTATTTTTACTTTCAATTTTTAGACTCGTTGTAGAAATGCACTATAATTTGTAATTAAAAAATACAGATCTACGCCTGGAGAAAGAAAATCCATTAAAAAGAAAGAAAATACCAAAACATATGCACGACTTAAAAATAATCATCCGGCACTCCCTTAATAGCCAAAAGAAAAAATACCGAAAGAGTTGTTAGATATTCTCTGACTCATTAGGCTTTACTATTTATATATATATATATATATATATATATATAGTTTTTTTTCCGTAGTTAGGGTCTTTCCATGTGTGGTTTAACCAAGCTGATGCAGGTAGACCATAAGGAGAGCTCAATGTGCCTAATACCAGTGAGTAAAAGGACAGAGCAAGAAATTTTGTAAATGAAGAAAAACTCTAAACTTGCTTCATTACAATAATTTATTTCAACTGTATTAATACGGCATCTTCAGGTAATCACAAGAACATAACTTTTACTGAGAATTTCCCCAAGTAACATCTCTTTTATATCTATCAATTTAGGGGAGGGAGGGTTGGTATCTTATTTTGGAATGGGTAGGGCTAGTTTCTTTGGATGGGGCGGGGAGGTCTATGTTACTTTCGGAAATTCTCATTAAGAGTCATGTTCTTTGATTACCTGAAGCAAGTTTAGAGTTTTTCTTCATTTACTAAATATTATATACATATATATATATATATATATATATATATATATATATATATATATATATATATATATATAGATAGATAGATAGATAGATAGATAGATAAAAGGGTTTTGTAATTTGCTTGGAGCATTGTGTTTACATTGGTATGTTGGTTGGTTTTGAAGGCTGTCACAATGCAAGTGTAAAGAAAAAAGAAGGTAACTAGGATGTTGTTTGTTAACCTGTTACTTTATTCTTAATATTAATTGAGCAACTGCTAGCACCACTTCAGTTCGAGTATTCTTCTGATGATGGGATTTTTCATCCTGAAATATTAAGAATAAAGTAACAGGTTAACAAACAACATCATAGTTACCTTCTTTTTTCTTTACACTTGCATTGTGACAGCCTTCAAAACCAACCAACATACATACATGCATATATATATATATATATATATATATATATATATATATCACCCTGAGGCAACACCATAAAGCTAAGAGGTCCAGAAGAAAACAGCGGCAACAAAGCACCGGCACATCAACATCTTCAGGGACAGCCTTCAAATGCGACATCTGTGGTCGAGAATGTTTTTCAAACATTGGAATTCACAGTCACAGGAGGCGCTGTAATTTCAGGGGCAACATTTACTTCCAAACAAATTTAAATTTCGCATTATCCCAATAAACCCTTACACCATTCATATTTTTTACATTATATAAAAAACAAATAGTTGAAAACATATTTCTTTTCTGAAAAATCCGTTGCAGGCTGACCATGAATGGGTTAAAACTCTTCCTGTTTGAAAAAGAGAATTTGTCTATTTTTGAATTTGAAATATGTCTTCTTCTTTCAAAAACTTTTACACTAAGATATACATTATGTCTTTGACCGCGAAACACGTAGCGGGTGTCATAATGAAGAAACGATCACATGACTTGTACGCTTTTTGGAACATCAATATTTTCGTTTTGAATTCAAATTATTTTCAGCTTCTCTTTCGATGAGTCCGGTTTAAAAACAAGCTCTGATGATGATTTTTATAAATCGAAATATTGTTCAATATCAGCTATGAATATGATATAAAATATTTTCATTTTAACAGCATTGTTTGTTTTCATATCCCTTTATGTATGTATGTATGTATCTATATATCTATATATCTATATCTATATATCTATATCTATCTATCTATCTATATATATATATATATATATATATATATATATATATATATATATATATATAGAGAGAGAGAGAGAGAGAGAAAGAGTGAGAGAGAGAGAGAGAGAGCGAGAGAGAGTGAGAGAGAATCCACAAATCTGTAGAAGAAATCTTCTTTACGACATAGAAGTTTCTTTTTTAAATTGTCGTAGTTTGCAGAGCTCAATGTGTGTTCTTATTGTCAGAGTCACAGAGCAAAATTATATAAGTCTTTAAGAGATAGAGGTTCGAACTATTTTCCATTTAACCACCGGGTCGTTGTTGGAGTTCATATATATATATATATATATATATATATATATATATATATATATATATAACCACTTTTTGTTACAAATAATCTAATATGATCAACTACCAAGTATAGGAGAAGTAAAAAAGGAGAAAACAGAAAAAAAGTAGAAGATTCGTAATCATAATTACACGCATTTTCATTACAATAACCCAGAGTTTACGTGTTCATATACCTCGGTAGCAATATCTTATCTACTGAGAACGATGTCAACACACACATATCATGGACTGCTATTGACAGGTTATAACGATCATAAAGAAATTTGGTCTCCATTATGAAGAAATCAAAGATATTCTTTTCTAAAATGTTTAGATGTCAGTACTACTATATGCTGGCAAAAGCTTGGGCTTCAGCGCTTGAAATATATATATATATATATATATATATATATATATATATATATATATATATATATATATATTGGGTAGGTAACCAGTCTAGGAGAAGGATAACTCTGAATTCAAAACTCCCTCCAGCTATGGGTTAAATAGTAGGGCAGACTGGGCCCTTCAGCCTTGGGTAGGTAACCAGTCTAGGAGAGGGATAACTCTGAATTCAAAATTCCTGAGGTCGGTCGTTGATTGGGTTTGTGGCAACCCTTGATGCACCAATTGTTTCCAATCGACTGTACCACCAATTCTTTCCTATCGAAAGTGTGGATGGTCCAACACAAGCCTTCAGCACTATAAACAAATCACTGTGTGGGTGTTCATTGTATGTATGAACCCTCATGCGTCGAAAATCGACGAGAGAGTCCATAATATATATATATATATATATATATATATATATATATATATATATATATATATATAATTTTTATTGTTTGTGTTTATAAATGTTATTCATCATTGGGCGAGTATAAGTGTTTGCTGTGTGTGTACCTATATACATTTTACTGTATTTGAAGGATATATATATATAATTTCGGACACATGTTTATAGACGTAGACTCGTATCAGCACTTTTTATGTATCATTTTCATTTATCAATAAGACGTGTCTTTGTGCACGCTTGATCTATTTCTTTTCTTAAAAAAAAGACGTGGTTCAAATATTTCGTTATATGCACACTTTCTACTTGTTTGTTTGTTTTGTTTTGTTTTACGGCATATAAACCTCAGTGGGTCATTTAATACCGATAAAGTTTTGAAATAAATCAATTCTTAATAGATAATACAATTTTTTTATAAATACATTTTTCTATTTAACCCATTGATGGGTCCCTAACAGGTACTACCACTCCGGGCCAGAGTGGACCAGGGAGCAATGGTGATGAAGGGGTGCTCCACATTCCCCAAAACTCCAAAACTGGAACCTCACCATCAGATAGAGTTTAACGTCATTCCCAGGACATGTAGACCTGCAGCCGCCTTCTAGCACCCATATGATAAAAAGGGGCTGGGGCTTGCCATAAGGGCAATAGGGTTGGGAAAATCATATAGGTGCTAGGGCTTGACATGACGATTGATCAGACCAGCCGTCTAGCCCAAGATAGGGCCAAAGTGAAGTATTGCATGTCATGAACTGCTCATCCACCATCTTTAAGCATCACGGGTCGCCACCTACGGCCAACAGGTGGCTCCATTGGGGGAGTCTTACCCCTCTGCAGAGGTGCAGTCGGTGCATTCTAATGCCCCAGCCGACAGGGCGGTTTCAGGATCTGATTTATATCCTACGCTAATCGTCACTTTACATGTTTATTATTCCGAAGTTATTCTTTAACCCTTGTAATACTGACATCCATTTCTACTTGCTAAGTAATTGATAGGTTTCTTATAAATTATGTACGGTAGTGTAGAAATAAGAAATAATGGATCATTTTGGATCATGGAAAAATACCCGTAAATGTTTGACAAGGCTTGACATTTTTCTGACCTTGTTAAGTTCTTCACATTGGTCAATCCATTTAGAAAACTGTTTTGTTTTTCAGGGAAGACAAACGTGACACCGAAGATAGCTAATTCTTTATGCGTGGTGTTTTAACTTGGGTTGAATAAGGAGTTCTAAACACACACACACACACACACACACACACACATATATATATATATATATATATATATATATATATATATATATGAAGTTAAGTAAACAAACAAATGTGTTTATTTTTTTATATGGCTTTAAGCCAGCCGATTGATCAGAGGGGGCCTCTCCGACCGCCCGTCTAGCCCAAGATAGGCCAAAGTGGTTTCTACTTGTGTATATGAAGTATATTTACTTGATACCATAGTTGAATAACACCTTTGGTTTTTGTTGTTTCTTTTTTTGTGTGACCGTTTGTCCTTTCGCACGTATGCAATACGCTTGTGTACACAGTCCGTATTTGCGTATAGATTCGCTTATTTGATTTCCAGCGTGGCTTTACGCATTTGTGTGTGTCGCTGTACACGTGCATGCAATAAAACTATCTAGAAGGTTGTTCAAGTATTGGTGGAAACCTTAACAGTAGAAAGGTGACAAAGTATTGAATGAATTATTGTTGGCGAGGAAAAAAAGAGGCGTTAGACGCAAAAGGTTTATGAGCTTAATTGTTAAAGGGAGAAGAAAAGTGGGGATAAAAGAAAAGATGTAAGGTTATAATAGAGAGGGTTAAATAATCAAGAAAAAGGGAAATGAAAAGAAAGAGATAGAAAAAAGTCATGAGAGATCAGGGAGAAGGGGGAGAAAGACGTAGCTCGGTCGTAAAAGAAAATGAAAAAAAATAACAGAAAGAAAATACAGAGAGAGAGAGAGAGAGAGAGAGAGGGGGGGAAGGAAGGAGGACATAAACAAGGAAAGAGAAAGAGAAGGGTTAAGAAAGGAATAGAGCGAGTAACAAGAGATCGGGCAGAAAGAAAAATTGGAAAGAAAGAAAGAAGAAGAAATAAAGAATGAAAGAAAGAGAGAGAGAGAGAGAGAGAGAGAGAGAGAGAGAGAGAGAAGGAAGGAAGGAAGGAAGACAGAAACGAGGAAAAAGAAAGAGTAGGGTTAAGAAAGGAATAGAGCAAGTCACAATAGATCAGGCTGAAAGAAAGAAAAAAATGGAAACAAAGAAAGAAAGAAGAAAATAAAGAATGAAAGAAAGAAAAAAAAATAAGAAAAGAAAAAATAGTCAACAAAAAAGAAAAAAGAAAGAAAATAAAATAAAGATAAAGATAAAACGAAAGAAAAAAGAAGAAAAACGAGAATGAAAGAAAAAAAAAAGAAAGAAAAAGAGGAAGAAAGAAAAAAAAAGGAAAAGAAAAATAGCAAAGAAACAAGAATAGATAATACAAAAGAAAAAAGAAAACAAAAAAGAAAAAAATAGAAAAAATAGAAAAGAAAGAACGATAGTAAAAGGAAATGAATAAATAAAAAAAGAAAATCGAGAAAGAAGAGAAGGAAGATAGAAAAAGAAAAAGAAAGATGATGAGAAAAGGATTTAAAAAACGTAATAAACAAAGTAAGAAAAAAAAGGAATCATAAGAAAAGTAGAGAGAGTGGTTGCTTTATAAAGATAGAAAAAGAAAAGAAAATATTGAAAATAATTAAAGAAACGCTGAATAAATATCAAAAAACGAAAAAGACTAAAGAGAAAATGAATAGAAAAGGCATCGCGTATTACAATGAACAAGACAATGTACACAGTTGAATGTCATAAAACTAGGAGAGTATATTTGATTGTTTTTTTGTTGTTTTATTCTTTTATTTCTCTACTAAAAAGATTAAGGATGAACAGAAAGAACAGTTGGTGAAATGGGAGCCCGGAAACGAAAAGATGTATAAAAAATCAGATAAAAAGAAAAAACAAAATGAAAGAAAAAAATGACAGCAAAGGGAAAAGTGAATAAAAGATTTTTGGAAATGCAGGGGAATGAATTAGACGAAAAGAGGGAAAGCGTAGAATTGTATTGGAGAATGGTTGAAAAAGATTGTAAATAAAAATATAAAAAGTAATGCAAGAATGAAGAAAAAAAGAAGAACAATACGTAAGAGAAAAATAGAACAGACAAAAAATCAGGACAAGCAGTCATTTTATTGGAAAAAGTAGTCAAATCTTATATATATATATATTGACGAAGTCATACGTCGACACGTACATACCAAACACTCACAGACACACACAACACACACACACACACACACATATATATATATATATATATATATATATATGGAAGTTTGGTATGTACGTGTCCACGTATAACTCTGAAAAGGGAAGTCACTCAATTCGAAATCTTGCATACACCTTAAACCCTTCGAACTAAGAAGCACGCCAATTTTTGTTATTGACTTTTACTGATTAAGGGATATAATTAATTAATTAAAACAAAACCAACCAATTTGCGGAACTGTCCGTATACCAACTGCTGCTGATAATAAAATGTTGCTCGCTGCCTGTTTTCTATTATAGCTATACCAGCAATTTAGTTTAATTTTAGTTAACAAAATTGCATTCTAAGCCGTTCTGCTTGGAATCTCTCACCTAATTATGGCCCAATCTTTAAAATATTTATTTGGTTCGAAACAAAAGAAAAGAATCTTTTTAAATATGTAATTTGTATGTGTTTTAATCCATTGAATTATTTTTTACAGCAAGTTAAAAAATATCTTGCTTTGGACAACTGACAATTCGAAGTATGATCTTTTTTCAGACTAAATTTTAACGAAAAGTCAAATTCTTTTTTCCTCGCATATTTCTGGTCCTATCTTAAAATATTCATTTGGTTAGAAAGAAAAGAAAAGAATCTTTCTAAATATGGAATTTGTATGTGTTTTCATACATTGAATTATTTTTCACAGCTAATTAAATAACAAATCAAACGAAAACATTTAACGATAACTGAACTTTTTAATTAATACTTTCATTTTAGAATAATCTGTATAACTAAATCTTTTTTAAAAAACTATTGATTGAATAAACATTATTAAATAAATACAAGAAATATTCCACCTACAAATAAGGTATTTTTTAGTTATTGGCTTCTTTGTTACTTTTTGGGGTTAAAGAAGGAAATAAATTAAACTGATAAATTCTCTAACAATGAATTAAGAACTGAATTTAATTTTCATATCTAAAAAGAGTTGTAGAATAAATAAATAAATAAAACACTATTATAAAAACAAAAAAAATTGTCATACAGACAATTGTAAATATTTAATTCTTAGCGTTTATTGTTACATTAAACTAATACATTTTCTATCATGGTAAATCAAGATTGTTTCAAAAATGTAAACAACAAAAATAGACTATTCTTGAAATAAACGAATATTGTAATACATTGATTCTAAGCTTTGTTTATCGTCAAATCTTTAATAAACGAACACTTTACATTCGAATGAATCAATATGTTACAATATTTTTCTCCAACAAATAAAAACACATGGATTTTACATGTTAACACTTGAGTGTTTTCATGCTGAAGTCCTGTTTGTTTTATTTATTGTTATTGGATATTGGTGTTTCCTTTTATTCATTATTATTTTTTAAACTAATTTTTTATTTTGTTACCCCATAAATGGTACTCTAACATGTACTACCACTCTGGGTCAAAGTGGACCTGTGACTAATGGCAATACAGGGGTAATCCAAACTTTTAAAAAATCCAGAATGGTAACCTCACCACAAGAGGCAGTTTAACGTCATACCCAATACACTAAGTCCCTCAGCAACAGCCTTTTAGCACATCTATGATGAAAAGGAATGGTAGTTTGCCAGTACAATACGGTCGGTATAATCATATATGTTTAGGGCTTGATGGGACCAGCCGATTGATCGTGATGGGGGCCTCTCCGATCGACCCCCTAGCCCCGGTAAGGATAAAAGTGGAGTGTAGCATGTCATTGATTGCTCAGTCATCAGGGTTCCGTCCATAAGCATCACAGGTCGCCACCCAAGGATTACAGTGACCCAATTGGTCTTACTCCACAACAAAGGTACAGTCGGCGTATGATACAGTCCCAGCCGACATACAAAAATATATAAGGAAGGTAAATACCTAACTCCTTTAAATAAACTAAACGAATTTATTTTTATCACTTTAACGCAACAAGCAACTGAAGTTAAGTTTTTGTTATACATACAAAAAGCTTTTGAAAAAAAATCAAAACATTCAAGTTTAGGAATACATTTAAAATATAATATTTTAAATGTACAAAAAAAAATTCCTAAAAAAAAACAAACGTTGTACTATACGAATTATTGGCGATTATAAAATTTTTTATAAATCATTTCTTTTATTAAATTTGATGAATCATATTCTCTCTCTTAATCCCGTTCTCTCTCTCTCTCTCTCTCTCTCTCTCTCTCTCTATATATATATATATATATATATATATATATATATATATATATGTCATCCACTGACAGCGTGTTTCAACGTTTCACGTCTCATCAGTGTGTCTGGACACAGCAACTAACTCCGACCAGGAGTGAAATCCGACTCACTTTACGTCTGCCCGACCCGTTAACATCTAGGCCATCGCCAGCTGCTATTAAGGAGCGGTGTTCTAACTGTTTTAAATACATACTGTATATATATACTTTCCGATCACCAGAGAGATCAAATCTGTAAACAGATGATCATTGCGTTATGCTGGCGGTGAAAGTTTATTAAAGTCTGTTTATTTATGAAGCATTATGAAAAAAATCTGATGAAGATTTGAAAATGCACAGAAGCAAGACTGGATTTAAAGTGTTATCAAACATACACTGGCAATATTATTAAAGTGTTTACAGGATTAACTGAATAACTTCACTCCATTCGAGTTTTTCACACTTGCCATAACCGGTGGTTCATTGGAGGCAGAGTGACAGCATGTCTCCTCAGGTCTTCAGGACTCTTGTGAGTATTATAGCCGATCTAAACAATGCTGCTGTTTCGATGGTCTCGATTCATCCCCCGATTTCTAATTTTTCAAGAATAATCTCAGACTCCAGTGAAAGACCACCAGCTTTTGTTGGTGTGAACAAAACTCACAAGAAGTAAAATAATAATAGGGAAATACCATCAGCTAACGCTGATGTGAAAAGGTCTATAATAATAATAATAAAGCCGTGGAATATGAGAGTGAAAGTGATACCAATTGTAGTGGGTGCACTTGGAACGGTCCCAATAAACGTGGAAAAAAGATATAATAATCGGAATGATCCCCTAAGGGTTTGGGAGAAAACAGTGGGAATTAAAAATCAAAGGAAGAATTGAGATCACCCAGCTACTGCACTGCTGCAATCGGCTAGAATACTCAGAAGATTCCTGGATACCTAAGGAGACTTGTTATCACTCAGCCTCCAGTGAAATACCAACAACCAACGCTGATGTGAAAAACTCAAAGGGGATAATAATAATAATAATAATAATAATAATAATAATACGAAGAAGAAGAAGAAGAAGAAGAAGAAGAAGAAGAAGAAGAAGAACTAGCAGGACCTGTATTTATACCACAGTATGATAATTTGATTATTGTAAAGTGTCATATGTTTATATAAGAACGTAATAAAAAGTTGATTTAACTTTCCCTCTAAATACTTTTTTCTTTCGTTCCTTCTTTTCATCATCAATTGAAAAAGATTAGCGTTAATGTTTTCACGTTCTCACCCCTTCCCTCTATCTTTCTCCTACTCTATTTCTTTCTAAATATATTTTTTCCGTGCGCTATGTCCTTTTATTTCCCTTTCTTTCTTTATAATATTTTTTCAGTGTAGCATGTTCTTTCTTTTTTTTTTATATAATAAAAACGGAATAGTCCATTACTTAGCTGAGGTGAAGACACTCATACGAAATAAAAATTCGAGGTATAAGCGACACCAGATAATCGGTATTTACACTTTTGGATTTCATCTTGGACGATTTGGACGGTCAGATTTTTAATCAGAGATGATAACGGACCAAGGATCAAGGAACAGCAGAATATATAGATGATACTACTACTACTACTACTACTACTAATAATAATAATAATAATAATAATAATAATAATAATAATAAATATAATGATAATAATAATAATAATAATTGTAAAGTTTTCAGTGCCATCCTTGGCCAGTTGAAATAAGGCTTAAAGAAAGTCCTATGTTATGGAATCCTTTTGTGATCCTTTGGTAATCGTATAAGTCCTATCCTGCGTGTTGGTAAAGGTCCAGTGATTTAATCCTATGTCCGTCGTCTAAGAGCGACGCAGTAATTATGACCAGTAGGGGGGGGGGTTAAGTATTGTATCAGCCTCAGAGTACTGCCAGTGATTGGCCAAATAATAGATCACATGATCTCGCCTAGTCTATAAGTAGGAGCGGAGATCTAGCACACACCTTATATGTCAAAATTCTCAACAATAATAATAATAATAAAATTCACATTCCATTCAAATAAATGGTGTATGCACAAGCCCGAATCTGTCTGGGAGAATGAGACGCACAAAATTCTCTGGGACTTTAAGATACAGACGGATGATCCAATCCCGGTCAGGAGACCATACCTAGTGTTGATTGACAAGAAGAGGAAGACTTGTCATCTCGTGGAATTTGCCGTCCCAGCCGATCACAGATTGAAAATGAAAGAGAGCGAAAAGATCGACAAATACTTGGACCCTGCCAGAGAACTGAGAAAAATGTGGAACATGAAGGTGGCAGTTGTACCAATTGTAATGGATGTCGTTGGAACGATCCCCAGGGATCTGGAAACGAATCTGGGTGAAGTGGAAATCAGAAGAAGAATCGCGACCATCCAGACTACACCATTGTTGAGATTGGCTATAATACTAAGAAGAGTGCTAGAGACCTGGGAAGACTTGCTGTCACTTAGCCTCTAATGAACCAACGGTTACGGCAAGGGGGAAAACCTCGAATAGAGTGAAATAAAAATAACTCATAGTTATTCAGTTAGTCCTCTAAACACTTTAATAATATTGTCAGTGTATGTTAGATAATACTTTAAAGGAAGTCTTATTTCTGTCCAGATCAACAAAATGGTGGCATCTGCTGACGTTTGCAACCCAAGAGCGGAAACAGTATCGACAGCTGCAGAGTGCACTCCCTTCATAATGAACGAATGTTTTTCAGTTAACTCACTTGTGTTTCATTGTTTTTGTTTTTTATTTATTTATATTCCTTTTATTTCATGGTATTTTTTTCTTTTCTACATTTTCCAGCGATTACATGTATTTATTTTAATGACTTTTTATGTTTCCTTTAGAGAGATTTCTCCATCCTATATTCTTTGTTATTTTTATCTTTCAGAATTCACACCCTTTTTGCATTTAAAATAAGTTCTATTTTCTTTAAATAGTCACCGCTTTCTTGTATAGTTTATGTACTTAACTTAGTATAAACAAAGGTCGCTTGTACTATCGACTGTCATTACAGCAACTAACATAACCCAATTAGCGTATTTAAAGACATATAAGATGCACGGGTATGTAAGATGCACCCCCATTTCAGGTAAGATTCAAAAAAAGGTTGTTAGTGTATTTAAGCATATATTGTTGAAAACACAAATTGAATTACACAAGCAGAAACATAGCTGTATAAAAGCAATTTGGCAGTACAGGCAAGCAGTAAGCATACACAAGACATCTCAATAGCAGGAAATAATAATAATAATAATAATAATAATAACTTCAATTACGATGTATAAGACGCAGGGCAATTTTTTGAGCCAAGATTTTTTTTTTAAAGTGGGTCCTATATGCCGTCAAATACCGTAATACAAAAGTTTTTCAAAAATGGACTTAAATATTTTGTTTAATGTTAATTATTTCTAGCATTTTATAAGGTTGGTTATTAGGGCCGGTTTAACCACAAAGTTCCGGTTTCGTTACCAGTCCGCACCAACTCAGAGTATTATGAGTAGCACAGGGATCTGTGTTGTAAAGTCAGGAGCTGATGGCAGATTTGGCACTCTACCTCAGAGGCTAAAATAATCTCGTTGGTCTAGCGCTAGTGAAAAGCGAATAGACTCCCCCACGACTTTAGTAAAGTCTAGAGACTTTAGTGACTTTGAAGTAAAATGTGTTTTGATCTTTATCAATCACAACTGGTTGACTACCATTACGGTTGCTGCTAGATTCCCAAAGTTAAGCGGCAATAAGCCTGTTCAATCCTTAATCAGGCACTGTAAGTAACCTGATTCCTTATTTTATCAAACAGAAGCGCGTAGTGTAACGGTTAAAGTCATGGGAAATGGACTTGTTGCCCCGAGTTTAAATCCTGGACGTGCTAATTGCATTTCACTTAACGCTAATACCCTTAGGAAAGGTATGAATCCTACTCATCATCCAGCTATGCGTAAATAGTAGGGCAGCCTGGGCTCTTTAACCTTGGTTAGGCAAGCGGTCTAGGAGAAGGAAAACTCGGAATTCAAACCTGTTAAACTCCACTTCAGAAATTGACCTTGTGTCACATCCTGCTCGTGCTATTGGTAAATAAATACTTTATCAAAGTAACTTGATTTGGCATTAAGTGCAACGATAAGGGTTCATATGTCATATGTCATAGAACAAGAACCAACCAGCCTTATAGATACCAATTTCTTTATTTACAAAGGCTGGTATCTAGTTAGTTGTTGTTGCTCAATTCAACAATGCACTGACTCAATTCAACCGTAACGGAGAAACAGGTACACTCAACAAGAGACCCAGAGTTGGATGCATTTAATGTAAGTTATTTGCATCTCATTCCACTTATGTGTGTCCACTCACAAGCCGAAGCTCATTGGTGGTAGGCACAAAATATGCGTTGATCTCGTCGGCATTCCCATCGATGGAGGTGCCTCAGTCAGTGGGCAATAAACCCAGCCCTGTCCCTTTAAATCAAGGGGGCAAGTATTGCCTGGGGGATAATCCGCTGGGATCAATGCTGTTAATTTTATTTAGCCGCTCCAGAGGCCAAAGCACTCTGAAGCCGGCTCAGCTATCACTGGTTGCATTTGATGCAATATTCACTCTTGCAATTAGTGCAGGTGTTATTTCCTCTTGACAAAATGAATGTTTGCAAATTGCCAACATAAGTGTAGCTGTCAGAATATGCATGACAGTATAACAAAAAACACAAATATCAGCCCTAGTAGACTATTTAATGCCAAACTTTGCTGTTTTAGTAGATGATTTATGAGCGAATTATTTCAAGGTAATTATTTTTGTTAGTATTTTTTCATCACAAACTAGATGAAATAATTTTCATTAACTTTATCTGTATTGATAAACTGGTAATAAAGTATTTTCATTAACTCTATGTGTATTAATATATTAGTAGAACTAATCTTAATTAACTTCATATGTATAAATAAACGCTTAGAAAAAATTTTCATTAACTTCATGTGAATTAATAAATTAGAAAAAATAATTTCATTATCTATATGTGTATTAATGAATTGGTAGAAATAGTTTTAATTAATTTTATATGTAATAATAAATCAGAAGAAATAACTTATATTATTATAGCGTATATTAATCAATTTGTGATTTATCCTCAGTGACCACCTTCTAAGCATCTTTCCGATAAAACGTATCCGGCCTACTGGGAGGTTAGAAAATTGAATATCTTTAAGATAAAAAAAGTTATGTGGTTGTTTGCCGTAAGATCAATTAAAAGAATACAGTCGGGACTTAACTCTTTGCCCACTTTAAACCACTTACATCAGCTCTCCCGCCATTTCACAAAGTACAAAACTTTTAATATTATTTAGTTTATTATAATTGAGCAGAACTTATAGCAATAATAATAGGACTTTATTTGAATAGAATGAATTCTGAGGGAAATATATAGGGGACTTTGAAATATACCACCATACAGTTAAAAATACCAAGAAAGTTTGCTACAGCGGTGGGGGAAATTTGGTAGGCAAATACTGTAAATCCTCGAGTATAGTCCGCACTTGAGTATAATACGCAGTGGATTTTTAGAGGGTTGTACGTCTGAAAAAATGCGTCTGAATAAACATTGCCAGACAGCAAATAGAGACACTGACATTGCTTAGAAAATATTTTTTCATTTTTAACCTCGTATATAATACGCACTAGGGATTTTAACCTTTAAATTTCCGGGAAAAAAGTGCGGATTATACTCGAGAATTTACGGTAGTTAATCGCATAGGTGCTAGGACTTGAATAATCAGCTCGGTAGTCTTCATCATCCTGCAACACTCTAGAAAGAGTCGATGTAGAGTGTTACAGGCCACGGAAATATTTAGTACTCGGATCATGGACTGCTCAGCCATAGGATCCCATCTTTAAAGCATTAATGATCGTCACCAACGGCTAATAAAGTATTCTACAGCCCCAGCCATGTGACATACACCAAGTTAAAAAGATTGGGTGCATGTAGATATAAACAATCTTATTAATAAATGGATAGCTTTATTGATATTTCACGAGCTCATTCTTCGAGAAAGACATTGAAATGATTATTGAATATTCTAATGTATACTTCAGTGATTCCCAAACATTTTTGTGGCTAGAGTTCTTTTGATTTCCCAGTGGATTGCTTGGGCCCAACATGCGAACATAAACTATTTTGTTATGTTTCAAATTGAAAACAACAAGATTAAACACAAGATATATTTCACAAACAAAATCTAATTTGTTAAACCAATTTATTTGGAATTTTAGCTGTCTCAGCAAATGACATAGGGGTAATTCCATGTCAAATCATCCAGGAAAAATTTAAATTGTCACCCACCCAATTCAATTCTTCTGAAATTTTGTGCAGACGTGAACTATGTTGAAGTAAATAATCTCCCAAATTTGAGATTCCAATTCCAAATACTTGTCATGTTATGTCGATTTTTAGCTCTCCAAATTTGGTGGAGTTTGCGAAAAATGGCGACATTTTGTAATCTATTTTTGTCTGTAAGATGTATTACGTTTTTATGGACCATTAGAGCGCTTGTCCAACGGAAATCCTTGGTAAAGTATCCTTTGGTTATTCCTTGTTGCTCCTCAGTATTGCAAGCCTCTCTTCAATGATTGCAAATGGACATTTCTCAGTATCAGTGATTAAGTAGTCAACCAGCCACATTTCTCAGTATCAATGATTAAGTAGTCAACCAGCCACGCATGGCTGATGATTGGCGGAGGAATGAACCACATGATCTCGCCTAGTCTATAAATTAGTTCTAGAGCTTTCCTACCCCTAAAAATTGGTTTATAAAACATTTTTACCGAAGGAATTGACAGATACTGGCAAATAAGTCTTATGGTCAACCACTTTTAAGTTATTGATAATAACTCCGCCAGTTTTTGAAGGGGATCGGTGAAATGGCCTGGATCATTTGATATGGAATTACCCATAGTTTATTGTTTTCATAGTTATTGTTAATGGGATGTATGTGCTTGGTGCAGGGATATCAGCTTCTCAAAATCAAGTTAGAACTCACTAAGAAGTCGTAGATACCCAGGTTCATTTATTCACGGCATATGGTAACGGGTGCACCACTGTACGTTTTGGGTACAGGAGTCAAGCAAACGTTAAGACTTTTGACTTTGCATTAGTTTATAATTCTATATAGCTTTATTCTGTATAAATTGCATAAGTGTTCCTTTACTTACAGTCGCGTTATTACGTTCACTTTAGGTCCAATACCTTTACACCCCTCATCCCTCCAGCTATGGGTTAAATAGGACCACTACTGTTATTTTACAAGGGTGGATTTGGCATTAAATAACATACGAAGGTTGATATGCCATTAAACAAAGAAATCAAACTAAAATACTGATCCTAAAGAGAAATTAGATATCAGATACGTCGGTGTAGATAATCAATAAGTAAATAGAGAATAAATAAAGGAAGCCGTTACAGACAACATGGACATGAAACAGAGGCAACAGAAAAGGAAATATCACACCTAAATTTAAAACCCACACAAGATGCAGAAGGGTTATCGTAAATAAGAAATTTAAGATCACTTGAATGTAGTAACAAAGACGAGGCAAGAAATGGAGAGATTACCACTAACACTTTCTTGAATAAGAAACCGAGAACCTCAATAAATTTGTAAAGTATACTGAGCCTAAGAATCTGACAGAGTTGAATAACCCCATTTATACCGATCCGTGAATGGTATCAGTGTGGTGTATAAGCCAGAGGAAAAATAAGATAAACATATATCAAGCGAACAAAAATGGGTTTGGCCAATCAATTTAGGAAGGCATCTCTAAACTTCAAAGACACACATTTAACAGAAGTAAATTACACATATTTGCATTGGTTGATTTGTTGATTTTTACTGCATGTCAATCTCTCTAAGGTTATTTAATGCTTAGAGATCGCTTTTTCCTTGGAACGATACCCAAAGCTCTGGAAAAGAATTCGGGTGAAATGGAAATCAGAAGAACCGGGACCATCCAAACTACAGCACTGTTGGGATCGGCTATAGTACACAGAAGAGTCATGGAGACCTGGAGAGACTTGCTGTCACTCAGCCTCTAGGGAACCACCAACTACAGCATGTGTGCAAAACTCATAATGGAATAAGTACCTGGGCCGTCACAATTATAAAATACTCAAGACCATTCTTAAAATGGACAAAACAGGAACTTCGACAGATAGACAAAAAGACAAGAAAATTAATGATGATTCACACGACATATGGTATACAGACTATATGTACCAAAATGATAAGGTTGGAGAATTCTGGCTAACAATGCGGATTGCGTATATGTCACTATACAAGGATGAGAAGAATACACAAAATAGTGTAAGGAAAGATCAATTACAGAATTTGCAACATCAAAAACGAGAAAACAGAAATGGGAACAGAAACAATTATATGGATACTTGAAGTGACAAATTGGAGATATTGCAAAGGAAAAACCCTGGTCATGGTCAAGAAAAGGATCCCTCAAGAGAGAAACTGAATCGCTCATAATTGTAGCACAAAAAATGTCATAAGAACAAATTGTTTCCAAGCAAAAATACACATAACAGAACAGCAAATTCAGGATGTGGGGAGACAGAGATGAGAAGATCAACCACGTATCAAGCGTATGAAACAAAATAGTACAACTAGAATACAAGACTATGCACATGAAATAAATATTTCAATGTTATTTAATAAGCTGTATAATGCGTATATTTCATGAACAATATACATTAACGTATCAAACGTTAGGAGTACTCTCCGATTATTTCTCTGAATTTTTTAAATGAGGTTTGATTATCAGTATTATTTGTATTATTCGGACTATTGTTCTCATCTTCATTGTTATCTGTACAACGTTTCGGTCGATGTGCCATCTGGTCTTCTTCGGGTTTTTCTTGTCGGACTCAGGGACCTTCTCGGACTCGGGAACCTGCCTTTCGAACTCGGGAACATTCATGCCGTAATCGGGAACCTTCTTGTGCCGAAGGGCGCATCGGCCGAAACGTTGTACATATAACAATGAAGATGAGCACAATAGTCCGAATAATGCAAATAATACTATTCTCCAATTATTTGAACTTATATTTGGTTACCAGTTGAGTAAAACTTTAAATGAAATGCGTCATGACTGAAATGCTGGAGTATGACAATATAGTAAACAGGTTCAAACTCTATCTATACTATTACGCTAACTTTCAGATAATACCATTGGGAATGGTATGAACCCCATTATACACCTAGCTATGAGGTAAATAGTACCAGTACTGTTTTCGATAAGGATGGCTTTGGCATTAAATAACCCACGAAGGTTTATATGCCATTAAACAAAGAGACCAAACCTAAAACTTTAAACATGCAGTTTATTGATGATTATGTGTTCTTTCAAATTATGATTTACCTTTAAATAAAATTTATATTCATTTTATTGTTAAAGGAAATAATTGGTAGACTACTCCCTCTTAAGGACTCATTGTTGACATGACTTAGAATACCCGGATTGTATTCATGTTACGTAATTCATAGGTACCAACAAATTATGTACGATAGTGTAGATATTACAATCAACAGTAATTCTGAATCATAGAAAGACGGTTGTAGTAACTTTCAGGACTTAATCTTTTACTAATCGTATAGTTGTTCACTGATTGTCCAGAGCAAAGGGTAAGAACAGAAAGATAGTTAAAAAGCCAGTTTGGGCCGGTTGACTGAACGGAACAGATGCAAATGGCGTCTGCCATTCGTAGACAATTTCACCACATGTGTTGATCTTACTTGAATAAAAATACATCTAAAAAACAATATCAAATCTTGTGTTCGTTACTAAACGCAGCATCGGACACAAAGATAAGAAATCCCGAGAAATCCCAAGAAGGATGAATCAGAGGAACAGAGAAAAAACAAAATTAGGTAGAAAATAGGCGACTCGCAATCATCTAGTTTAGAGGCAGTAAAACAATAGGATAAGATGGTGCAGAAGAATAAGACCCACATCGCAAAAGAGGTATTTTTTTGGTTAAGCCGCTAAAATGCATCTCGGTTTCTAAGATAAGATAAAAAAAATGTAAAAAATTTCCAATAAAATAACAGTTTTCTTAGAACAATAGGATAAGATGGAGCAGAATAGTAAGACCCACCCAACAAAAGAGGGATGTTTTCGCTAAAAACGCTTTTCCATTTCTGGAGATCTGAAGAGTTTGGAGTACCCTTTTATTGCAATTACTCAAGGTTCGCTCTGATCGGAGTCATAGTTCTTTTTAGTCGCAGAAATTTGTTCAAAATTATTAGTATTCAATTGGAACAAAACAAAACATATTAGCAGTGTTAGAAAATTGTGAATATGAACGTGAAATGAAGGCAATTGCCTTATCTCAATGCATAAAATGCCCAGTCAGAGAGGCTAAGAACACATTGAGTGTATCGTCTGCGGAGGGGGGGGTAAGATCCCTCAATAAAAGATGACCACAGTATGACACTAAACTATATCTGGTATTTAGGCTAAAGTTATGAAGTTCTGTGAAGAGTGTAGTACTTATTCATTTACTCCCAGGTTCATTCTAGTAGACTGGTCTTATCTATGGGTCAAATAAGTGTAAAAGGAAAGTCGTCGGGGTGGCCTAAAATCGGTATCAGCCAAACTGCGAGGGAGTCTATTCCCTTTTCACTAGCGCTAGACCAAGGAGATTGTTTATTAGCGTCTGAGGATGAGCGCCCACCAACCATCAGCTCCTCACTTTACCTCATAGATCACTGTAAAACTCATACGCTGAGTTGGCAAGGGCCGGTATCCAACCAGGAACCTTGTCGTTCTCAGTCAGATGCTCTACCGACTGAGCTAAACCGGCCATTAAAACTATCTGCAAAAAACAAAAAACAAAAAGAAACTTAACAAACAAGTATAAAAGAATGTAAATATGAACATACAATGTACCTGATTACCTAACCATTAGGCATAAAAAACCTAAATGAACTGATATGACATTAAATCAATCAATCAATATCAACTGAAGGTCATCGATTACAGCTCAAATAATTATTACAATTATTCAAGAAGTTTTCAGTTTATGTTTTAATTTAGAAAAAAAAACAGTAAAAAAACCCCAAAGAAACTAATTTTTCAAATGCAACGAAATTCAAAAAGATTTAAATTACGTCAATTATTTTTGTTGCTACAATTTTCTCGCTAAATCGATCTTCTGAGTTACAAATAAACACTTTTGACAAATGAACACATTTTTGGTTACCAATTAAATAGTATAAAGGGATCGATTTTAGAATCAAAGACACCTTGTTTTCCAAATTTAATTCTCAGCAAACAAATAATTATATTTTTAAGTTCAGCAAAAAGTCATAATGTGTTTCTAAGATGAAATGCAAATAAATAAATAAATGTAAAAGAGTTCCAATAGAATAAAAGGTTTCTTTTATTAACGATGGCTTTCATCGTCTGAAGAATTTTTCAACGTGATTTGTCATAGAAAAAACAACAAAAATCGAATTCAATTTAACTTTGAAAATGAAAAGAAATCAATCAGAAATGAATTTTCTACTGTAAACACATTAAGCCTTTAAGTATATATATATATATATATATATATATATATATATATATATATATATATATATATAATCATTTTTTGCCCTCATATACAACATTGCATTTTTTTCCTCCAGACCGTCTGACATACCTTGAGAAAGGGTGAAGGTTCACCCGAAATATTGGAATAGATTAAACCAGAAACAGAGCAACGGTTGAATATATAAAAATTCTGATTTTTGTTCTGTATTTCTTGTTTTTGTTCTTATTTCCAATGCTTTAAAAAGACCAAAAAACAACGTTCACAAGAACACACACACACACACACACACACACACACACACACATATATATATATATATATATATATATATATATATATATATATATATAGGACAAAATGATGAGTCACCCATTGAGCTCTGGGAAAGTAATTGGGATTATGGAAAAATGTGTTTGCAAAGCGAGATAAATTTTGAGAAAATAAATACGACCGGGGAATATAAAATACATAAAATCATTTTGTAAGATATCTAATGGAACGTTTGACCTAATTCTAAATAAATAACCAGATTCTGGCTCACTACTGATGAAACTCAACATACAAATAAAGTTAAATGTCCCCTATATACTCCTCTCCATAATTTCTCTTTACACACATAGAAACTAACATATATAATGAGGAGATAATCAAGATATACACAGAGAGGGGGGAAGTGACAGGCATAATTTAAAGAAAAGGGCAGGTCAGCTTTTTTTTTATATTTAATTGCAAATTACGATTAATCATATCCAATTAAAATGGATTTTTTCAAACATAAATTAATGCTAAAACCAAGAAATATTTTAGTATGAATTCCATGTCATTAACCTAAACAGGAAAAAAAAACATTAACAATCATTGATTCCCTTTAACTTTAATATAATAATAGATATATAAACCATCCACGAGAAGGATGTGATAAATGGTCAATTTTTTAGCGGAGTTTAACGTGTTTAGATTATGAGTTTTCACTCTCCTAGATTGGTTGCCTAACCAAGATTAATGAGTCTATGGTGATAGGTAGGGCAGTTTGATGTCAATATTCAATAAAAGTGTTCAAACATTTAAAGACCATAAATAAATCAAGCACAATGGCATAGAAGACAAAACTCTTGATTAAACAAATAAAATTGTATTAACAAAATGTATACAAAAAGGTAGCATTGAATACTAGGCGAGGTTCCGCCCAAAGTTCTTTTTTTTAAGTTCAAATTTAAAATGTAAGCTGGTATTTCACAGTTCACAAAGAAAAGGTGAAAGTTTAAAGTCATCTCAAAAGCAGTCAGGCATAAGTTGAATGAATCTAAGGTTTATCTCCGAAAGCATAGGTTATTTAAAGAGAGAGATAGATAGATACCTTCAGCATGTAAGCGAAATGTTCTTAAAAAGGGTTACGTGAATTCCCTTAGGCAAATGAGATCTTTCTGGTTAGGAGAAAGGCTGGCTTTTTATAGTCAGCATAGGCTCCAAAAGGGGTCTATTTGATAAATTTCTTATTAGGCGGGAACGCCTCTGATTGGTTGAATTTTACGAATTTTATTTAAATTTTATTTTTACTAGGGTGCGCAGTCCACATGCGCAAACTACTTATTTTTGTCATTCGACTTCTGTCCGTTGAAGTAAGAACTTCCGGCTCGCCACAAGTCCAGTCTGTCTTACTATTTTCTCATGGAGGAAGTATATTTGAATTCATACCTTTTCCCAAGGGCATTATCTCTATATAAAATGCCAACAGCCTCGTCCAGGATTTGATCTCGTCTTGCCATATCCATTTCTTACGAGGGTAAACATCTTCTTCTTCTTCTTCTTCTTCTTCTTCTTCTTCTTCTTCTTCTTCTTCTTCTTCTTCTACTTCTACATATATATGTGTGTTTTTTGTACGTGTGTAGAAGAAGTGCTAGAAGAAAATAACTTGTCATCTATTGGAATTTTATGAGTGATGATAAACGAAACTGAAGAAATAGAAACATACTCGTATCTTGCCATAGATTTGAAGAAGTTGTGCAACATGAAAGTGACGGTGATACCGACTGTATTTGATGCACTTGGAATGGTCTTCATATGCCTTGAAAATATATTTGAAGATTTAGAGATAATGAGAAATATTTATACTATCCAGACAGCAGCATTTTTAAGATCAGCTAGAATATTTAGTAGAGACACGAAGACCAGATGTGTCTTGTTGTCACTAAGCCATCACTTAACCTGAAAGGAAAAAAATCAAAAGAAATTATGATAACAAATAAGTATTTTCAATTTGACTTCAGTGAAAACAACAACTAATGTCGTGTGAAAAACTCTCAATAACGGGAATACAAAACAAGACATGACTGGGTTGGGAAGGTGATCCACTGGGAATTATGAGAAAAAGTTAAATTTTGACCATACAACAAAATGGCATATGCATAAGCCAGAATCTGTTCTGAGAATGAAACGCATAAAATTCTCTGGGACTTTGAGATAAAAAACGGATCACCTTATCCCAGTAAGAAGAACAGACTTAGTGTTGATTAACAAAAAAGAAAGAACTTGTCAACTGGTGGATTTTGCACTTCCAGAAGATCACAGGTGGAAGATGAAGGAACACGAAAAGATAGACAAATACCTGGACTTTGCCAGAGAACTGAAAAAAACTATTGAATATGAAAATTCAAAGTGATACAAATTGTAGTTGGTGCACAAAGATTGGAAAAAGTTTGGAAAATCTGGAAATCAGAGGAAGTATTGAGACCATCCAGAACGCTGCACTGCTGCACTCTGCCAGAATACTCAGAAGAGTCCTGGAGACATGAGGAGACTTGTTGTCACCCAGACACCAGGGAAATACCATCAGCTAATGCTGGTGTGAAAAACAAATAATAATAATTAATAATAATAATAATAATAATATTGGCCAGAGAATTGAAAAACAAACAAACAGTGAAACAGGAAGATAAAGATCGTACCAATTGTAATTGGTGGCGTTGGAAAGGTCAACAAGGGTTTGGAAAATAGTTTGGATGAATTGAAAATCAGAGGAAGAATCGAAACCATCAAAACAACGGCATTGAATTGATCGTCTAGAATACTCGACAAGTCCTTAAGACTTTAAAAAAATGCTGCAACTCAGACTCCATTGAAAGACCACCAGCTAAGGCGGGTGTGAAAACTCTCAAGGAGGGAAATAATAATAATAATAATAATAATAATAATAATAATAATAATAATAATAATAATAAGAAGAAGAAGAAGAAGAAGAAGAAGAAGAAGAAGAGGATCTAGAGAAGAAGAGGGGTACGAATTTAGAAGAAGAAGAAGAAGAAGAAGAAGAAGAAGAAGAAGAAGAAGAAGAAGAAGAAGAAGAAGAAGAAATAGGGATCTAGAGAAGAAGAGGGGGGCGAATTTAGAGAAGAAGAAGAAGAAGAAGAAGAGAAGAAGAAGAAGAAAGATCTAGAGAAGAAGAGGGGGCGAATTTAGAGAAGAAGAAGAAGAAGAAGAAGAAGAAGAAGAAGAAGAAGAAGAAGAAGAAGAAGAAGAAGAAGAAGAGGGGTACGAATTTTAAGAAGAAGAAGAAGAAGAAGAAGAAGGTCTAGAGAAGAAGAGGGGGCGAATTTAGAAGAAGAAGAAGAAGAAGAAGAAGAAGAAGAAGAAGAAGAAGAAGAAGAAGAAGAAGAAGAAGAAGAAGAAGAAGAGGAGGAGGAGGAGGAGGAGGAGGGGAGGAGGAAATATGTAAGTGAAAATAAAAGAAGTCAAATATGGAGTAAGGGGAAATCTAATAAAAGCCCAACTGACCAAACATTAAATGATTTAAAAGCAAAGCTCAAATAAATCAACGTAATTTGATCTTTATTCCTTCTCCGCCATTTCTTCGGTGGATCCATTCTGTTGAACAAACATTTTTGATGCTTCCTTTTGCCAGCCAGCCGTACAATGCCCTCGCTTATCGACACGGAAATTTTTAATTGGATCATAAGAATTCTTCCCTCCATCTTTCCGTTGTTTCTTTCTTTCTTCTTTCTTTCTTTCTTTCTTTCTTTCTAAGCTTTTAATTATTGTTTTTAATTTTTTCACGACATTCGTTGCTTTATTTACTGTTTGTTTCTTTATTTTTTCTTTCCCTCATTCTTTTTTCATTCTTTCATTCTTTGTTCGTTTTTTGTTTGTTTGTTTGTTTGTTTGTTTGTTTATTTCTTTCTTTGTAAGATTTTAACTATTTAAAAAAAAATCAAATGATATTATTTTTTCTTTCTTTCTTTCTTTCTTTCTTTCATCCACACTTTCTTTCTTTCTTTCTTTCTTTCTAAGATTTTTATTATTTTTTAAGAATTCACATGATATTCTTGTTTCTTTCTATCTTTCTTCTTTCTTCTTCTTTCATCCACCCTTTCTTTTTCTTTCTTCTTTCTTTCTAAGATTTTAATTATTTAAAAAAATTCACATGATATTCTTTTTTGTTTCTTTCTTTCTTTCTTTCTTTCTTTCTTTCATCCATCCATCCTTTCTTTCTTTCTTCTTTCTTTCTTTCTAAGATTTTAATTATTTAAAACATTTCACATGATATTCTTTTTCTTTCTATCTTTCTTTCTTTTTTTCTTTCTTTCTTTTTTTCTTTCATCCACCCTTTCTTTCTTTCTTTCTTTCTTCATTCTAAGATTTAATTATTTTAAAAAAATTCACATGATATTCTTTTTTGTTTCTATCTTTCTTTCTTTCTTTCTTTCTTTCATCCATCCATCCTTTCTTTCTTTCTTTCTTTCTTCTAAGATTTTAATTATTTAAAAAATTTCACATGATATTCTTTTTTCTTTATATCTTTGTTTCTTTGTTTCTTTCTTTCTTTCATCCATCCATCTTTCTTTCTTTTCTTTCTTTCTTTCTTTCTTTCTAAGATTTTTATTATTTTAAAACAAAATTTTTGACATTCGTTTCTTTCTTTCTATCTTTCTTTCTAAGATTTTAATTATTATCTTAACGTTTTCACACTTCATAGCTTTGTTTTTTCTTTCTTACTTTCTCTCTTTCTTTTTCTTTCAATTTAAAAAATGTTTATTATTTTTTTCACATGACCATCGTATCTTAATTCAATATTTACATTTAAGTGAACAACTTTCTTTTTTCGGCCCGTTTTCATCTTTTTTCAATATTTTTCTTTCTTTTTTACTAATTTATTTCCGCTATGTTTTTTGTTTTAATTTTTTTTCATCCGTCAGTTAATTATAATGTTTTTATTTTACCATTTAATCATTCACTTTTTACTTTCCTAAATATCGTTTTTCTTCTTTGTCTTATTCCTTTATATTTTTCATTTAGTCTTTCCTTCCTTTTAACTCGTATTCATTTTAGATTCCAAAATTTTCTGCCTATATCTCTATTTTTTCTTTCTCTTTTATTTCCTGAAGCCATATTTCTTTTTATCTGTTTTATTTTCCCAAACCCTTCACTTTTAAAATAACTTTCTTTCTTTCTTTCTTTCTTTCTTGGTTATTCATGTCTTTCGTTCGTGTTTTTATTCTGAAATGTGCATACATCTCTCTCTCTCTCTCTCTCTCTCTCTCTCTCTCTCTCTCTCTATCTATATATATATATATATATTATTCAATTTACTCTTCTAAACATCTTTTTTCATCTTTCCTTTTTGTCTTATCCCTTTAGATTTTCATTCATTCTTTCCTTCCCTTTTAACTTGTATTCACTTTAAGATTTCAAAGTCTTTTTCGGTATATCACTCTATTTTTCTTTCACTGTCATTACTGATACCATATTTCTTCATATACCTCTTTATTAATTCACCAAACCTTCGCTTAAATAACATCTTCTATATTTATTTTCTTTTTTCTTTCTTTCTTCTTTCTTTCTTTCTTTCTTTCTTCATTCTTACAATGTTATGCATCTCTCTTTTTCTATCTTATTTCTCTGTCTTTGTCTGTCTGTCTATTTTGTCTGTCTCTATCTATCTATCTATCTTTTAATCCTTATCTATCCCTCTTGAAATGTTTATTTTGCATTTTCATTGCACAGAAAAAAACTCCAAAAGTCAACGACCATCTTAACTTCTGATCTTCACTTATCAATCCGATATATATATATATATATATATATATATATATATAATATATATATGATACTTCAAATGTTAAGACTGTCTTTGATTTCATTTTAATTATTCTGTGTCTGAAGATCACTCTAAAAAAGTAAAAAAAAATAAACGGACTTCTGGAAACATTAAATCTAGAATAATTGAAGTCACGTGGGAAACATCCCTAACAGATGGGTTTGGAACATTCTTCCTGTGTACATATCCGTCTGTATATATATATATATATACACACGACTATATATATATATATATATATATATATTATATATATATACGACTATATATATATATATATATACACGATATAATATATAATATATATATATGTATGTATACGGTAAGGGATGGCGAACGAATGTCATTCGGTCTCAAACCCGGTCCGGGGTAGCGTTAACGTATAACCACACTGATGAGAAGTATACTTCGAACATGTGTCTCCTTGGTTATATTTAATATATATATATATATATATATATATATATATATATATATATATATTGTTTATGTGCTTGACAATGTATTTTGGCAAAATTTCTATGAGTATTTCCTCATCAAACTTGATTTTTTTTTTCATTTTTTGTGTTATAATCTTAATCTTCTTAATCTATATTTCAATACTTGTTGTTCCTTAAATTTACGACCGATATCATCTTGCAACACCCTCTGGTTAAAAATGAGACCGTCCAAGATGAAATGCAAAAATGTAAGTCCTGATTATCTGGAGTTGCTTATCCACCTAAATCTTATTACTTATGAGTGTTGTCACCTTAGCTACATAATCGACCATTCTGTTTTCATTATATAGAAAGAAAGGGAAGAAAAAGGACATGTTACACGGGAAAATATACGAAAGTGAGAAAGAAAGAAAAAGAGAGCAGGGGAATTATATAGAGAGGGGATGAGCGCACGGAAGCGATAATGATAATCTATTTTAATTGAACATTGATGAAAAGATGAAAAGAAAGAAAGAAAGAAAAAAGGGTGAGAGAGGGTTAAATCAAGATTACCAACTGTGGAATTTAAAAAAAATATTTTCTCTTTTAATTATCCCCGTTGTCCAAGGCCCCTTCTTCATTAAATTCCAGAAATAATTTACTTTCTTTACGAGGCACTCATAAGCACCTTCAGCAACCCGGAACTTAAAGAGGGGAGGAGGGAGGTAAGTATACAGGTAAGTATAGATATATCATAAACAGGGGTTTTACTTTTAACACACTCAGTTTATATTAATATCCAAACTTACCTGTATAACAAACGCAAGAAATAGAATTTGTAGCAGAATTCAGGGAGGTGGAATAGGAAAAGGAATATACTGACTTCATTTTTGCAATTCCAACTGTTTCTAAGATGGATATTCCTGCAAAACTTCCTTCACCCCAAACAAAATACCTTAGGTGCAATGAGCCGCTTGGGATGTCTCTGAAAAACTCAATTTAACTAAAGCCCATTAGAGTTGTATAATCTGAATGTGTGTTGTATATTTTCTGGAAAAAATCAATGTCAATAAAATTTGAAACGGTGGATTTTATTTCAAAACTCTGTCGATTATTTGAAAGAAAATATCTTACATAATGTTTCTATAAAGAAACTTAATATGATAATTTTCTCCAATTTTTCTTCTATGTAAAACACCTGATAATGTTATGAGGAATTGGTAATTCGTGTTCAGAGTCTATATTCATAGTTGTTAGGCACCAGGAACGGTCCCCAAAAGCTTAGGGAAAAAAAGAGGAACTGTAAATCAGAGGAAGAATTGAGACCATCCATTGAAATCAGCTGGAATACTCAGGAGAGTCCTGGAGACCTGGGGAGACTTTTGTCACTTAAACTCCAGGGAAAGACCATCAGCTAAAGCAGATGTAAAAACTACTACTACTACTACTACTACTAATAATAATAATAATAATAATAATAGTAATCGTAATGACAGCAACAGTAACAACAACCACATCAACAATAATAATGAGGGCGAAAGTGGCACCAATAGTTGTTAGGGCACTAGGAACGGTCCCCAAAAGCTTAGAAAAATAACTAGAGGAACTGAAAATCAGAGGGAGAATTGATACCATCCACACAACAGCATTGTTGAAATCAGCTGGAATACTCAGGTGAGTCCTGAAGACCTGAGGAGACTTTTGTCACTCAAACTCCAGGGAAAGACCATCAGCTAAAGCAGGGGTAAAAAAACTACTACTACTACTACTACTACTACTAATAATAATAATAAATAATTAATAATAATAATAATAATAAACTGGCCTCCAGTGAAGCAACCGACTACAGCAGGTGTGAAAAACTATTAAAATAGTAAACATTCCCCTGGGTCCAATAAATTTGCATATTAAATTTTATAGCTTTATATCAAATAGTTTGATTGTCTATAGAGGACAGACAAACACAATATGTACAATATGTATATAGTAACATATTAGTCCATGCGTCTACATCTGCATATGTTAGTGCATAAGTGTATATATATGTGTGTGTGTGAGCGTGTGCATTTCAATTGCAAGGAAATAACTTGCGCCATTATCAATGCAGTGATATTTGAATTATTTATTTCGAGTTTTAAATGCATTAAACGAATTTCAGATTTCTAAAGAGAAATACTCGTCAAAAAAAGAAAAAAAGAGAATTTTTCTTTAAATGCAGACACGTGATCTTTGTCTAAATCCTCGGCCATTAGAGACGAGGCGAAGGTTACCATGGAAGAAATAATTCATCCTGGTAAGTGACATTGAAATGTGTCTTCTTGGAATAGATGCAAATATCAATTTCACACACGAATCGAAAAAGAAGATAGATTAGAGACTATTAAATCTAATGGGCATATTAAAATGCAGATTTTATATCTATCTATAAAGGGTTATGGTCAAATTAAGCAGCCATGTATTTGATTGGAGATAGCTTGCATATCTCGCTATGCAAAGAGCTAAATATAAGAGAGAGAAAAACTCGGACACCCACCCACCCACGCGCACACACACATACACGCGCCCATACACAACATTCTCTCTCTCTCCCCCCTCTCTCTCCTCTCTCCTCTCTCTCTCTTATATATATATATATATATATATATTATATATATTACGTAATATTTATATATATATATATATATATATATATTTTACGTAATATTTATATATATATATATAATACATTTTAGGTAAATATTTATATATATATATATATATATTATATATATATATATATATACATTTTACATAATATTTATTCTTTATGACATATCTGAGAATCGTTATGCATGGTTTTTGATACACACACACACGTGCACACACACACACACACACACACACACACACATATATATATATATTATTATGTGTGTGTGTGTGCCGTGTGTGTGGTGTGTGGTGTGTGTGTGTGTGTGAGTGCACGTGGGGGAGGTATCAAAAACCACGCATAAAGATTCTCAGATATGTCATAAAGAATAAATATTACGTAAAATGTATGCTTCGTTAAGATATTCTTGTATATTTCTACGTTTAATTACATATTTATGTGTCTGTTACATAACACGTATCGCTATAATTATATTACTATTTATATATTGCACGAAGATACATTACACACGCGCGCACACACACACACACACTCACACACACACATATATATTAATTTTCTATATTGTACAAATATCCGTTATATCCATACATATATACATATATGCATATATATAAACACATACACACACACACACACACACACACACACACACATATATATATATATATATATATATATATATATATATATATATATATATCAGCAAAAGGTTTGGGGCTTTAGATAATATCTTAAAATGAGTATTTTGTATCATTTTTAAGTAAAAGTTTAAATTATTTCCATTTCTGTGTATGGTCTTTGAGCTCTCCTATACAGTAATCCCAATTTGGTTTGGTTTCATACCTTTCCCAAGGGTATTAGTTCGAAAGTAATCATAATTGCAAAATATTTTGGGGGTCTCAAGCTCTTCCCACCGAAATGAAAAAAGAAAACACCCTATACCATTGTTGTAACTTAATTATCAGAATTAATAAAGAAAAAATAGGAAGAAACTCAACGAGTATTAAGAATAGGGAAATAGGGTTTACCAAGAAAAGATACAAGGTGAACAGAGTAATTAGCAATTGCTAGCTCAGTTGGTAGGGTACTTTACTGGGAATCGGAAGGTTCCTTGTTCGATACCGGCCCTAGCCTACGCAGCGAATGATTAGCACAGGGATCTGGGCGGTAAAGTGAGGTGCTGCCCACCTCAGACGCCAAAACAATCTCCTTGGTCTAGAGCAAGTGAAAAGAGGATAGACTTCCTAGCTGTCTGGCTAATACCGACTTTAGACCATCCCGACGACTTTACTTATTTAGGTTGAATTAAGTCCCATGAGATATCGTTGTTTCTCGCTTTCAAGATTTCGTGAGACATTATTGGCTGAAAAAAAAAAACAGACGATTCCATTCTTATTATTTAGGTACTAGCTGAGTCGTAGAGCGTTCTCATAGAAACCACAAGGTTTCTGCCTTTGCTAACTCAGCTTATGAGTAGCACAGGGATCTGTACGGTAAAGTAAGGAGCTGATGGTCGGTGTGGCGCTCCACCTCAAACGCAAATACAATCTCCTTCGTCTAGCGCTAGTGAAAAGGAGATTGATTGGCTGATACCGACTTTAGGCCACCCCGACGACTTTACTTTTATTTTATGACAACCATAGTAGAACCCCCCCCCCATGCTTATCTGTTGAAAACTCACATTCAACATTCAGTCTTTCTGTAGTTTTTTTTTTCGGCTGACTTCTGATTTAGGTCGGAAAATTAAAACGGAAAGTTTTTTGGTGGTCCCCAATGACAGTTTAACTACAGTCTATGAATTAATATTTTGCGAATTGGGTTACGGTTTTAGGGGATTAAGGTTGTTTTTAATTACGTATTGCTAAAAAAAATAAACAACAAAAAACGCAAATGAACCCAAATTACTATACATTTAATGTTGAAAAATATATTTTTTAAACTAAGTTTAATTGAAAATATACATTGCAATACTAACACAAACAACTGTCTCAATAATAGATTCAATAATTAATTTGAATGGTTAATTAAATGTAGAGTAATTTGTTCTTTGTTGTTTATTTTTTTAAGCAATACGTAATTAAAAACAACCTTAATCCCCTAAAACCGTAACCCAATTCGCAAAATGTTAATTCAAAGACTGTAGTTAAACTGTCATTGGGGACCACCAAAAAACTTTCCACGTTATTTGGACAATTGTCCTCATCTTTATTGTTATCTGTACAACGTTTCGGCCGATATAACCTCCGGCCTTCTTCAGGTATTTCTTATTAGACTCGGGAACCTTTTCGGACTCGGGAACCTTCTTTTCGAACTCGGGAACTTTCTTGTTGTAGTCAGGAACCTTCTTGTCGTAATCGGGAGCCATCACGGAACTTTGAACCTAACCCTTTATTCAGTCCACGGGGATATCCTGTTTCTCATTCCGCTAACCATAGCTGGGGTAGGAGTTGTGTTAATTACTTTGTACAGATAACAATAAAGATGAGGACAATAATAGTCCGAATAACGCAGATAATACTAATCATCAAACCTCATCTTAAACATTCAGAGAAAAAAAAACTTTCCGTTTTAATTTTCCGACCTAAATCAGAAGTCAGCCTTTTTTTTTCTCACATAAACTAGACAAATCAGTCTTCATCTGTCCACAAAAGATTTTGCCAATCTTTCATTGTTCTGTTCTTATATTTTGTTACAATCTTCTCTGCTTATTCCCCTTCCATATCAAGAGTTTCTATGAGGTATGTCAGAAAGGTTACAGGTCGATCGCATTCTTCGATGTGAGGGGCATCGTTCACCCACTGCGAGTTCTTGCCACAGGCCCAGATGATCATCCAGCATGTCTACAAAGAGATACTGCGGTGTTTGTTTCGTTCAGTGTACGTGAAGAGGCGAGAGATGTGGCAGGACAACTTGTGGGTGCTTCACCATGAGAACGCACCTGCCCACACTGCCATGAGTATCCGAGAGTTCCTGGCCCAGAAGAACATCACTGTGCTAGATCAACTTTCCGACTCACCCGAACTAGCTCAATGTGATTTTTCCTCTTCCCCAAACTCAAAGAGGTCATCAAAGGAAACTGTTTAGAGAAGGGCACGACATCAAGTAGGCCGTGACGGCAGAGCTACGGTGAATCCCGGAAGAATCCTTGCAAGAGTGCATGCAAGCGTGGCAGAGGATGGAAAAGTGTATTAGATTCCAGGGATTACTTTGAAGGAAATAACTTGTGTTTGTAGTTTGGATTTCAAATTTTTTGTGACACCAGTCCTGGAACATTTTTGACTTACCTCGTAAATGTCTATGTATTTCCTGATGCCGATGTTATAATATTTCGGTCTTTCAGACCTTCTTTAGGACACGAGCTGAGTTCTTGTATTGAAGGATTCAGTTCTCTTACAGTAAGAGAATTGAATCTTTTAATAAAATAAATTGTCTGTAGATGTTGATGCCAGAGTGGGCTGACATGATAAAATCGATCGGGTTTCGATCTCGCTTGGAGATAGCCTTCTAATGTTTATCGCGTAGGTGTTTGCAGATGACTATATATATATATTGCTGTGTCTTGCGTCACTGAAGAGACATGAAACGTCGAAACGTGGTGTCTGTGGATGACTTATTATATGCTCCCCAAACATGCTCCCCAATTTATATTATATTATAATATATTATTATATTATATGCTCCCCAAACAAAAGTAGAGCTCTCTAAGTCAACTTTTCACAGTTGAGAGTGACACTGGTTGCTGTCGAGAGAAAATTAGTTTATTCTGCTAATTCACATTCTATCAATTCTGGGGCAGTTTTTCTTCTATGTATTCTGATCTCAATAACCAAGTTCTCATCTTCAGCAGCAATTGTCCTTTTATATGCTACAACTTTTTCCTATGAACATTAGCCCGATTTTCCTACTTATATTGTAACTATTATTGCACTCCGTGTCTACATGTTGTATATTGATAAACCGTTGTTTTTGGACGGTTAGTGTATTTAGATTTTGAATTAAAAGTTGTTGAAATTCAAAATTCGTAGGGTTTGATGATTGATAGGTAATAATTTTAATTAACCTTCTTTCTGGTTACACACAGACTGGCCTGGAAACGAAGGCTAGGGCTTAGTCAGTTATACCAGTGATGCCGTGATACAAGCACGCACCGATTTTGATTGCGCTGTGGTCACGGAGTCTGGTTCTGAATAATAAAAAATGTGATCACTAAAAAATATAAGCCTCCTGTTGTCTATATGAATTAAATGGCAAGCTGTACGAACTATCTTCTACAGAACCAGACCAGTTAGAAGAAATAGAAGAACAAAAGACCAGTCAAGTTACAGAGTATAAAACCGGACCAGTTAGAAGAAATATAACAAAAAACGGACCAGACCAGTTAGAAGAAATATAACAAAAACGGACCAAAGCCAGTTAGAAGAAATTAAGAAAAAGACAACAGAAATAAGGTACGAGCTGAGCTAGTGAAGTAAGTAAGAAAAGTTATGAATATGCGAGTGACATATAAGAATGCCTCTCATTTCCTCATAAAAAGGATAGAACTCTCTAGCCATTTATATACCCGATGCAAATCTTTCACTTCTTAAGAATTTGTCTTTGAGGAGTGAAGCCTTCTTTGAATAGAATTTCAGTTTGTATATTCATCTCAATGCTCGGTCACCCTGTTGACTGGGACTTTAGGATACACCGACTGCACTTCTGCAGAGGGGTCAGACTCCACCAATGGGGCCACCTGTTGGTCGTCCGTGGCAACCCGTGATGCTTATTCTGGTAGATGAGCAGTCCATGACATGCAACACTCCACTTAAGCTCTCACTTAGGCTAGACGGATGATCGGAGAGGCCCCGCCGATAAATCGGATGTTCGCGTCAAGCCCTAGCTCCTATATGATTGTGACGACCCTATTGTCTTTATGGCTAGCACCAACTCTTTTTATCACATGGGTGCTAAAAGACGGTTGCGGAGGGTTTTCATGTCCTGGGTATGACGTTAAATTAATTGTGACGTTCCAGTTCTGGAGGTTTAGAGAATGTGGAGCCCGCCTTCCTCAGCATTGCTCCCTGGTCCACTCTGACCTGGAGAGGTAGTACCTGTTAGAGTCCTATCTATGGGCTAAATAGAACAATGTGTTTATAAAAAATGAGTATTCGTTAAGAATGAATTTATTTCAAAACCTTGTTGGCATTAAATGACCCAACGAGGTTGATATGCCGTAAAACAAAAAGAACCAAACGAAAAAGTCAATATTCCATTATAATCAATTCAGCTAGTCTTAAGTTATGTTAGAGAAGATTATTGTTTTGGTTATTCTTAGAGACTTCGAATTCCCTAAAGGGTTCTATTTTGGTGAAGAAATGACCAAGCCTTAGAGAAGACAAGTAATTAATTAAAAAAATCTGAGAATTTCAGTTTTTCTAAAATTATTCTTTACACAAATTGAAAAGTTGCAATCATTTTCCTTTAACATAAACGAAAAAAAATACTAAAGACAACAAAAAAAGAAAAAGAGTTTTAATGGATGCGTTGGCGCTTATGAGATTTATGGTGTAAGTTAGGTGAAGAAAAAGATTGTATATTCGAATAATGTGTCAGGTCATCAAGAGGTGTCAGACTAATAGAAAATTGTCTTATTAAGGTAAAAAAAGGATTTCTCACCGTTTATATTTCAAAGTACCCCAAACTTTTGTTGAGCACGTGAATATATTCACACACACACACACACACACACACACATATATATATATATATATATATATATATATGTGTGTGTGAAGAAAGGAAGTGAATCCGACGGTATGTAGTATATCAAGAAAAATGAAAAACACAGGTTTAAATGGGTTAAGTGGTGAGTTTATTGGCCGACGCTGCAGTGTTTCGATCTATTAATTAGATCATCTTCAGGGCATTTGTTGGTATATGGAAGGTGATAAGAAATTTTTATCACATAATAACGAGAAAAGCGAGTGGTAGTCCTTGTTATTCATCTGTTTAAACAATTTTTGAGGTTTGAAATATATATATATATATATATTTACTAGAAAAAAGAATGACGGGTGATCAAATTGAAACTTTCAAAATAATGTATGAAATTACTTATGATGGAAATTTAGTGTCAATGCCAATTTCAAAAACTATGTTTATTAATACTTTGCTAAAAGGTTAATAATATATATATATATAATATATATATATATATATATATATATAATATAATGAAGATTTTATTTATATCCGGGAAGATATTTAAAAATTAGGATTTGAATATGAGAAAAGGGAAAGTCATTGGTGGCGTTCATTATTAAAACGAACAAATCAATTATGTAAGATCAAGAAAATCAATGGATCTGCAATTTATTATCCCCATCTCTACCCAGACAACGCTGGGTAGCCGATTCTAGTATTATCTAAAAGCTTATGTTTGATTTAGCTGCAATGCCTCTTATTGATTAAGTGTTAGCAATAATAATTGCCATCTTGAAGTACCGTATTTAATGGCATATAAGACGAACGGGCATATAAGACGCACCCCCATTTCAGCAGGTCAGATTCAGGGAAAAAGTTTTTAGTGTATTTAAGGATATATTGTTGAAAACAGTCCAGCTGTGCATTACACAAGCAGAAACATAGCTGTATAAAAGCAATTCAACAGTACAGGCATAAAAAGTAGGTAAAGGTACCGAGCGTAAGCCTTTGTTAGTAAGCATCACAGAGAAGATTAGCCAAGGCCTACGGGAGGTCTCAAACTTCACCTACGATGTATAAGACGCAGGGCAATTTTTTGAGCCAAAATTTCGCACCCCCATTTCAGCAGGTCAGATTCAGGAAAAAAGTTTTTAGTGTATTTGAAAACAGTCTAGCTGTTATTACACACGCAGAAACATAGCAGTATAAAAGCCATTTGGTAGTACAGGGAAATAAAACTAGGTAAAAGTGCCGAGCGTAAGCTAGGTTATATTATCATAGAGAAGATTTTTTGAGCCAAAATTTTGGGGGAAAAGAGTGCGTCCTATATGCCGTCAAATACGGTAATATTTCATGTTGTTTTACTAATAAGAGGTAAATTAATAACCAAATAATATATAACTATATGTAGTCGCAACAGTAGTGAAACGAAATAAGTTTGGTTTGGTTTGGTTGGTTGGGTTATTTTATGCCGAATACTTCTATTGGTAATTAGGTATTCAAAAATGTTTAATGCCGACAAAGTTTTGAAATAATTTTATTTTTAATGGATAATACAATTTTGTTTATAAACTCATGTTTTCTATTTAAGCCATAGATGTGACCCTAACAGGTACTACCACTCCGGGTCAGAGTGGACCAGGGAGCAATGGTGATGAAGGGGTGCTCCACACCTCCAAAACTGGAACCTCACCATCAGATAGAGTTTAACGTCATTCCCAGGACATGTAGATCTTAAGCCACTACCTTCTAGCACCCTTATGATGAAAAGGGTTGGGGATTGCCATAAGGGCAATAGGGTTGCGAAAATCATATAGGTGCTAGGGCTTGACGTGACCAGCCTAAGTAAGGGTCTAAGTGGAGTGTTGCATATCATTGACTACTCATCCACCAAGACTCCATCCTTAAGCATCACGGGTTGCCACCCACGGCCAACAGGTGGCCCCATTTGGGGGAGTCTTACCCCTCTGCAGTGGTGCAGTCGGTGCATTCTAACGCCCCAGCCGACAGGGCGGTGAAACGAAATAATAAAATATAATAAAACTTTTTATATTTTTTCTTTCATTTGTTTTATTTATTTATGTATTCCTCGCTGTCTTTTGACCACATGTCCCTGTCTTCTTAGGTTTCGGTTGATTGCCTTCCCAGGTGGCATGAAGTCATATAAAACAATCCTAAATACTCAGTCTTAAAGGCCGGAAAACCCGTCTCACCAAACCCAAGTGTCTTCCCCTTTCTAAACCAGAAAGCTTTGACAAAAATGAGGCGATGACTTTTTACCCTAAATTGACGCCTACCCACGTCCTATTACATCGTACATCATGAAACCGAGTCACACGCCACTGTTCAAGCGAAGGGGGTGCATCGCCGCGTACCACCCTGGTCTCCTCGGGGAGAACTAGCATTACCAATAAAAGGTCTTATAGATCAAGTTACCACCAAAGAAACTTTATTATCTCACCTTTATTCAACTAAGAGGACGGATTCGGATGCTAAACACACAACTGAATCTTACTTTCTTTCAAGTTCCTTTCAGTGTTTTTATTTATTCCCAGAGGTTAAGGAATCGCATTCATTGAATGTTCATATTTAAATCTTTTGTTTGTGTTTTAATTTTTTTTTTTCGCAGTGAGTCCTAGCGAATACAAATCATTCTAAACAGATCTAAAGTAAGTAAATTAGACGGAGTAGTCTATTGTCAATATCAGCCGGACAGGGAGTCTATCTCCATTTCGCTAGCGCAAGACCATGGGGACATTTTTTTTTCTATGATGTAGCGCCACGCCTACCGCAGCTTCCCATTTTACCGCACAAATCAGCTTACACAATCTGTGCTACTCATGCGCGGAGTCGGTAGAGTCTGGTATCGAACCATGAACCTTGCGATTACTCGGCGGGTGCTCTACTGACTGAGCTAAACCAGTCCCCTGATCTATTTAACGCATATTACTGACAAATATAGCAGGTTAATATAAAGAGTTGTAAATGTTTAAATAATTATATCTTCATTGTCGGTGGGGCTCAGAATATGTTGACTGTATGTTCTGAAGAGGAGTAAGCTCCCTCTTCAATAAGGGGTACCCCCGAATATAACACTGAGATGCATTTGATGCTTTAAGACCAGTTCTTGATATCTGGAGAGTGGAGAGAACCCCTTCACCGCCATTATTCCCTGGTCCAATCTGAGCCGGAGTGGTAGTACCTGCAAGGGTCCCAAAAATCGGCCAAATAGGTATGTTTATCAATTATTCGCTTTCGATAAGACTGTGTGAGAAATCAAAGTAAAACAAAACTAAAAATACATAAAAACAAACAAAAACAAACACTTAAGTCATAACTACATAAAAGATTTTAATATGAACATTCAATTAACCTGGGTATAGAATAACCCTAAACGTGTTGATATGCCATAAATTCTATCGGTCAATCAATTAATTATTCCTTCATTTCTAGACTAAAGCAAATCTAGAATTAGCAAGTCGGAATTTACCCAACCCGTTCGTCACGGGTAGAACGTGACACATGGTTGCAAGAGCATCCAGCGAGGATCGAACTTGTTATGCAGTACTAATGGGTCAGAAAGACAAGCTTTCTAACTCTTGCACCACCATGGAATGTCCATCTAGATTTATCAGGTATATAGAACCTTGATTTAATTATTTTCCGTAGGTTAGCAATATATGTTCATATAACTAATAGCTTAATAGCCCTCATCGACATCCTTTAAGCTGAACTTCAAGTAACTTAATATTTTTCGGTTCGTATATTATTAGCAGACCCGTGGATATACCACAGTATGATGATAATTTAATTATTACAAAATTTGATATGTTTACTTTAGAGCAATTGAAAATTTTCAATATGTAAAATATATGATAATCTTGATTTATCTCTCCCATCTCTCCCTCTCACTCACTCTTTTTTTCTTTCTTTCCTTCTTTTCATCTTTACATTATGTTCGATTGAAACAGATTAACACTATCACCCATTCTCTCTATCTTCCCCCAACTCACTTTCTTTATTTCGTATTATATTTTTTCTGTGTAGCATGAAATTTTCTTCCCTTTCATTCTTTATAATACAAACGGAATGGTTCATTAGTTAGCTGAGGTAACACTAATAATAAATAGGATTTCTGCGGATAAGCAACCCTTGATTTAAAGGGACAGGGCTGTATTTATTGCCCAGTGCCTGAGAAATCCTCTTTAAGGCCAATACCGAGAGGATCAACGCATTTTTTGAGCTGCCATCCTATGAGCTTCGGTTTGTGGGTGTCCCGCATAAAAATGGGCCTTTGTGTCTGCATGGTGGGATGTGGAAAAATACCATTCATTCGACCTTGTATTATATCCCGAAATCGTATGCAAGTTTGAATAAAAAGCTCCCTCGAAAATCTGGATCATATGGTAAGAACACAGGAGTCAATCTCACACAGTTATTCATTTGCCAATTGGACTGGAAGTTGGTCTATACTAAAGTTGGAAGTTTTTGAACGGTATTTAGAAAACGGAAAATTCCCTATCATATGCAAATTCAGTTGCTTTAAAGTTCCACACATGAAGCGAAATTGCTCTACGGATGATAAGGAATTGCAATATTCTTCAGGTTTCTCGCTCAAATGAGTCGGCTCTGTTGTATTACGTTAACAAATCCACAAATAGAAAGCAGATGATTGTAATATGGATTGTTAAACAATTATATTATATCCAGGGTTTAAATGGGAGAGAAAGTAAAATGTTTCCTATAAAATTTATTACTGAATTTATACGATTTGAACTGATGGGTTGGTTGGTTAAATTTATTTTACTATATATCAACCTTTTTCGTATCATTTGATTCCGAATCAAGTCATTTTTATACCAGGCTGCTTTGAGTACCTGCTGTTTAGATGTGAACTGATAGGCCTTGCAATGTTTCAGTAAAACTGTACAACTTGTCACTTCGCTGGTAGAGCCAAGAAGTTGCTAAATACAAATGTTCCCAAATATAGACTAAGTTTCATCGATCTATTGGCCACCATAATCAAAAAATTGTTGAAGAGGGTATTTCATTTTATAGTGATATTTTTGTTAAAACTTATTATTTAGAAGTTTGCGGTTAAGTCCCGCTGAAAGCACCGGTTCCAGCTAGATCAGCGAAGTTAAGCAGCACTGAGCCTGTTTAATACTTGATGACAATTCAAGCAACAGTAGACACTGTAAGAAACCGAATATCAAAATAAGATTCAATGACCCGAAAAGGGTTGATATGCCGTTAAACAAACAATCAAACCAGCTAAACTTCTTTATTTAAAGGAAATGCAGAACAATCTAAATACTAATGTGAGGTCAAAAATTTTGCAATATGTTGGTAAGTTGAGGCACACAATTCGGCAGCTCAAGGTAGTGAAGTGACGAACCACTCATGTTACATATTAATTGGACCCTTATTACTTTTTAAGGTAGTATAGAAACTTCTTATGGCGATCAGTACAGCTGATGGCCTTGAGAGTGAGTGACAATGCTTGACCTCACTCTCACCTTGCGTTCTGGGGATGGAACGTGAGAACGGAAGTCAATAGAAGCCCTTCCGGTTTAAGGTGTAAGCAACTCAGTTAGTTGCAGTTAGTCAGTTCGAGAGTTGCAGTTAGGACTTAAGCTAGCAAGATGTGAGCTCACTGCGTGATTGTCTGGTCTGGTGTTCATGAATAAAGTAACATCATTGTAAATCGAAGTCTTGTTGTTATTACTAAAAGCTAACAATGACACAAGGCTTCTGATAAGAAATGGTCCCCAACAGAACCAGACCCGGAATCCCCATCTAAGAAAGACCAGACCTGTAGAAGATAGATGATAGAAGATAAACCAGATCCGGCCAGAAGAGAAGTATATAACATAATATATCTATTTGGTACCGTGACGACGCCGCTACGTTACACTCAGAATTGTAAGATGCCGAGCTAGTCTGATACTCTTCTAATGCTGCACGAGAGATTTGCCTCTATTTTCTTAGAATTTGGGTAATTTGGGCTCTGCAGGTAAAACTTGGAAGATTGGTGTGTAGCAAGCAAAATATATGTGCTGAAGAAAAGGATTTGGGAGTCATAAATAGAATGTGGGTGCTATGGACAGAGGTTCGAGTAATTTCCTGACCGTAGGGAGAATTCGGGTGCTAAACATAATAATTTGAGTGACTTGCGTGTTGCAGGCAAAATATAAGTGAT
>CM042143.1:110934041-110936541 GCA_023376005.1 Doryteuthis pealeii | reverse complement strand
CTCGTCTCGTCTAAGTAAAGGACCAAAGGGAGGGTAATTCCATGTCAATTTATTCAGAAAAAGTAAAATTGTGACCCACCTCTTGAATTTTTGGAAATTTTTCCATGTGGACTATGTTAACGTCAGATCAATCCCCAAGATTTGAGCTTCCATTTCCAAAAATTGTGGTGTTAATGTCGATTTAGCTCTTCAAATTTGTTGTATTGGGCGAAAAATGGCGACTTTTTGTAATCTATTTTTGTCTGTAAAATGAGTTCCGGAGCTTCCCTACTACAAAACAATTGGTTTTATAAAGCATTTTTTCCCCAAGAAATCCGAAAATGCTCGGTTCATCGTTATCCATTTCTTATGACAATAACCATTAAACCATCATCACTAAATCAATTTGTTAACACTAGCGGACCTGTGGATATATCATAGTAAGATCAATTAAAGCATATTAGCGTTATCGCTTCCGCGTGCTCACTCCTCTCTCGCTCCTTTTCCAACTCTCTATCTTTTTTACCTATTATAGCATGTATTTTTCTTCCTTTTCTATCTCTATTATAAAAACGGAATGGTTCATTATTAGCCGAGGCACTCATTTGGAGTGGGTTAATTTTTGACTAGAGGGTTTATTGAGATGATAACAGTCGTAATTTTGTAGGAACACCACTCTTTTATTAATTATGATTATTTTAGGGAGATGGGTTCCAGCCGTGGCCAAGATTTGTACTTGTTCATTGAGTTTAGTTGTGATGTGTGGTTTCGTATTCCTTGTTGTAGCAATAGTAGTAATTTCTCTGAGCGTATCTTAGCTCTATGTGTTAGCTTCTCGTAGCTAAAACCTCCATGTCCTCTAGACTGTTCTCTATATATCTCCTGCTGTAATGCACATATGTAAACGAGATAACACGCCATTGGCTATCTCACATTTATTTTCCTACGTTGCGCTACGTTTGATTAGTACAGTAGTAGAATAGTTGTGACAACTGGCACGTAGAATTTCCACGAAATGAAACCAAATCAAAGCGAAATTATTTAAGCCAGAAACTAGATTCACAATTTCATCTATATCTATACATATATAAGGGCAGTTGTGGAGTATATGATGTCGCGAAGAAATTCGAAAATAACAATTAACAACAATTAAATATATATATGCATATTAATAATTACCAGGGTTGACCTGGATTAATGTCATGAAGGAATCTCCACACTCTCCAAATCCCAGAATTGGAACTTCACCACTGACGTAGTTTAACGTCATACCTAGGATACCAAGACTGTCAGTCACCGCCTTCTAGCACATATTTGATAAAAAGGTTGGGGATTCGCCAAGCGTATATGGTTGGGACAATCCTATAGGTGCTACGCTGAAATAATCATCAAGGCTTGGTTTTGAGCAAAAGTAATAGAGAGTTGTTTATATTTGTGAGTAGATATTTAAAAAATGAAATTTAAAGGATAACAGCATGTATTTTTTGTTCATTTAATATTTAGATAGTAAACATTAACATTTATTTTCAGTAGTAGCTGGATCAATGCAAGGTCTTTTTTTTACATAGGGATTTAAATGGGGCACCCCACAGGATTCAACTCTGATTCAGTAATAAGGATCCGCGGGACTAACTTTAAAATCCACCTCTACCAGGCGATTGCCGGGTAGCCGCTGCTAGTTAGATATAAATCTAGTGCTTTTTGCAATAAAGATACAAAAATAAAAGTGAACAAAACACGAATCGGAAAAAAGTTGTGCTGGAAATTCGCCTGACTCCGGTTTACTAAAATATAACTTAAATTAGGGATGACATAAGATCAAAATTAGAAAAATATCCTCCGTAATTCATAATTTCAATATTAACAAATAAAACAAACATGTAACTTCTTTTATAAATTCATTAAATTTTACGTGGACCATTAGCGGCGGAAAGACCAATTGGAATGCTTCATTTTTTTAAAATTAGGTGAAATAAAAATGGAACACAAAAGAAATATGCGATTAAGCGTCACCAAATAATCTGCATTTACATTTTTGCATTGCATATTGGATAATGTGGACGGTCCTTATTTTTAACCAAAGGGTATGGCAGGATATAGGTGACGGCGATTTAAGAACAAGCCTATTAATATATAGATAATGAAATAAATTTGCAAACAAATATATGATTTTACTGATTGTTTTTAAACCATTTTATAAAATTATTTAAAAACATTTATTTTTCCCTATTCTATATTTTAATTATAAATGTTTATTACCGTTCGGTTTTCTATATTTATCCTCTTAGAAGCTGAAAAAGTACGTGGCACTATTTTTCATTTTAGACAGCATCTCAGGATTTGAATATCGAACTCTTAAATGCAGTCGACTAAAACCGACTAATTAAGGATGGTTCAATAAATTAGACGAATGAACATTTGCCCCAGCCAGACCGTTCAATTCTATAAAGCTTTGAGCTAAAATAAAAAATAAAAAAATTAAATAAATAATGTTCAAGCTCTGAAATGGAATGAGCAGTGA
>CM042143.1:110906873-110933941 GCA_023376005.1 Doryteuthis pealeii | reverse complement strand
TGAGCACGTGAATATATTTCACACACACACACACACACACACACACACACACACAACACATATATTATATATATATTATATATTGTGAAGAAAGGAAGTGAATCCGGACGCATATGTAGTATATTCAAAGGAAAAATGAAAAACACAGGTTTAAATGCGGTTAAAGTGCGGGTGAGTTTATTGGCCGACGCTGCAGTGTTTCGGTCTATTAATTAGACATCTTCGGGCATTTGTTGGTATTATGGAAGGTGATAAGAAATTTTTATCACATATAACGAGAAAAGCGAGTGTGTAGTCTTGTTATTTCATTCTGTTTGAACAATTTTTGAGGTTTTGAAATATTATATTATTATATATATATATATATATATTATATAATATATATATACATATATATATATATATATATATATATATATATATACATAGTATTTATATATATATACATATATATATGTGTAATATATATTATATATATATATATTATATACATATATATATATATATACATATATTATATATATATATACATACATTAATATATATAATATATATATATATATATACATATATATATATATATATACATATATTATATGTGATATATATATATATATATATATATATTATATATATATTATATATCAATAGTTCTATAGTCTTTATGTTGAGCAATATTAAATATTATTCATATAATATTAATGATATCGGGTATATAATAAACGTGTGCAGCGTATAACCAATTAGGAATATTTTCATATCAATGAATTATTATTATATATATATATAATTATATATATAATATATGTAGACCATGGAGGCAATGGACGCCTTGCAAACAAAGGCGCGTTGGACTACATGTTCACGATATTTTAAACTTAGATAAAAGGTCTATTTATGATATTGACCACTGTTTACTTATTAATATTAATCCATACTATCAATATTATTATATATGTGTGTGTGATGTTTGTGTGTGTGTGTGTGTGAGAGAGAGAGAGAGATGAGAGATGAGAGAGAGAGAGAGAGAGAGAGAGAGAGTGGTGTGTGTGTGTGGGTGTGTGTTGTGTGTAAAATAAAAAAGAAAAGACTATTGCACAGAACATATACATTATTAATAATAAAAAATGTATATAGATATCAAATTTTGTCATGTAATTCAACGGATAGTTCACAAAAATACTTAAATTCCTTGTTTAACATTTTTTTTTTTCTGAAATAATCCCAATTAATCTTAAAGTACTTTACGCTATCGTCGTTTTTTTTTTTAAATCTGATTTGGCAATTTGTTCTAAATATGTATTAACCCTTTTAGCAAAGTATTAATAAACATAGTTTTTGAAATTGGCGTTGACACTAAATTTCCATCATAAGTAATTTCATACATTATTTTGAAAGTTTCAATTTGATCACCCGTCATTCTTTTTTCTAGTAAAGAAGTTAATCTTAATTTCTAAGTAAATGTAATATTTTATAATATTTATTATTATTATTTTCTTCATTTTTCTTTCTATGCAAACCAATTTCAATTATTACTTCTCTAATTACCATGTCTAGATCCCAGGAATAAGTTACACTATTCTATATGAGGCCTATTAGGGTTAATATATATTATATGGGCCGGATTAGCTCAGTCGGTAGAGCGTTCGGTAGAACCACAAGGTCCTGTTCGATACCGGTCTCCGCCAACTCAGCGTGTTGAGTGCACAGGGATCTGTGCGGGTAAAGTAAGACTGTGGTTAGGTGTGGCGCTCCACCTCAGATGCTAAACAATCTCCTTGTCTTAGCACTATTGAAAGGAGATAGATCCCTCGCTGATGGGCTGATACCGATTTTAGGCCGCCCCGTCGACTTTACTTTTTACTATATAGTAATATATAATATATATATATAATATATGATGGACTCTCCCGTTCGATATCGCTATTGAGGTTCCGACAACCTCTTTCATTTAACCTGTGTGTTAATCGCAGGTGACATTTCAGCCTGCCAATGATTTGCAAGGAAGTCCACAGATGGAACAAGAGTGGGATTATTAGATGTATTGCTTGGGACACTAGCAATGCTCTAGTTCCTTTCTCTGCTTGACGCGTGGTGGCCTCGATGCTGCAAAAATTCTTGATACCATTGTTTACGTTCGAGTGCTGTGCTCTCAAAAGTAGCGTAATCTATATTTGCAGTTGAGAGGTTACTTTTCAACTTAAGGACACACGACACACACACCCACCACCAACACACACACACACACAACACACATTATATTATATATATATATATATTATAATATATATATAATATATATATTAGAGAGAGAGAGAGAGAGAAGAGAGGGTGGAGAGAGAATGAATAAGAGAATAAATGAGAAAAGTATTGCTTGAAAGGTGCTCAATGCTAATAAAGCAGAGCGATTTTATAACATCAGTAATGGTTATTATGGATGATTTGGGACATACTTAAATTTCATGGTTTATGCAATCTCACATGAGTCAAATGGTTTGAGATCTTAAAAAAACTGTTTTTTAAGATCTCACCATTGACTCATCTGAGGATTGCATAACATGAAACTTTAAGTTTATGATCCAAATCATACATAATACCATTACTATTGATTAGTATATATATATATATATATAATATATATATATATAATATATATACATTGCCGTTAACTATTTCATTTTCGTAGTTTCCTCTGGGACATGCATATATACACCAAACACCAGCTGTCCTATCCAATCAACTATTCCATTTACCCTTGATAATATTGATTGTATAGAACTCATCATCACATATAAATGATGTGTGATGATCAGTTTTATGCAATTTATACATACATAAAGGACAGTTGGTGCAGAGATATGTATGTATGTCCGGAGGAAACTTCTAAAATAAAACAATGGATGACAGAATAAATATATACACGCATTCATTAACACCAGAGCTTGCTTTTCGTACAAAAAAATGAAGATTTTATTTATACCTGGGAAGATATTTAAAAATTACGATTTAAATATGAGAAAAGAGAAAGTCATTGGTAGCGTTCATTATTAAAACGAAAAAATCAATGATGTAAGATCAAGAAAATCAATGGATCTGCAATTTATTATCCCCATCTCTACCCAGGCAACGCTGGGTAGCCGATTCTAGTATTATCTAAAAGCTTATGTTTGATTTGGCTGCAATGGCTCTTATTGATTAAGCGTTAGCAATAATAATTGCCATCTTGAAGACGGCATATAAGACGAACGGGCATATAAGTGGCACCCCCATTTCAGCAGGTCAGATTCAGTAAAAAAAGTTTTGAGTGTATTTGAAAACAGTCTAGCTGTGCATTACACAAGCAGAAAAATAGCTGTATAAAAGCAATTTGGTAGTACATGCAAAACATAGGTAAAAATACCGAGCGTAAGCTGAGTTAGTAAGCATCACAGAGAAGATTAGTATAGGCCTACGGGAGGTCTCAAACTTCAACCTACGATGTATAAAGACCGCAGGGCAATTTGAGCCAAAATTTCGGAAAAAGTCGCGCCCCATTTCAGCAGGTCAGGATTCAGGAAAAAATGTTAGTGTATTTGAAAACAGACTAGCTGTGCATTACACAAGCAGAAACATAGTTGTATGAAAGCAATTTGGTAGTACAGGCAAATAAAAGTAGGTAAAAGTACCGAGCGTAAGCTGGGTTAGTGAGCATCATAGAGAAGATTAGCCGAGGCCTACGGGAGGTCTCAAACTTCACCTACGATGTATAGACACAGGGCAATTTTGAGCCAAAATTTCGAAAAAAGGTGCGTCCTATATGCCGTCAAATGCGGTAATATTTCATGTTGATTTACTAACAAGAGGTAAATTAATAACCAAATAATATATAACTGTATGTAGTCGCAAAAGTAGTGAAACGAAATAGGTTTGGTTTGGTTTGGTTGGTTGGGTTCTACGGCATGTCAACCCCTTGGGTTATTTTATGCCAAATACTTCTATTGGTAATTTGGTATTCAAAAATGTTTAATGCCGACAAAGTTTTGAAATAATTCTATTTTTAATGCATAATACAATTTTGTTTATGAACTCATGTTTTTCTATTTAATCCATAGATGGGACCCTAACAGGTACTACCACTCCGGGTCAGAAGTGGACCAGGGAGCATGGGGATGAGGGTGTTCTACATTCCCCAAACCTCCAAAAACTTGGAACCTCACCATCAGATAGAATTTAATGTCATTCCCAGGACATGTAGATCCGCAGCCACCACCTTCTAGGACCCATATAATAAAAAGAGTTGGGGATTGTCATAAGGGCAATAGGGTTGGGAAAATCATATAGGTGCTAGAGCTTGACGTGACCAGCCGATTGATCGGAGGGGGCCTCTCCGACCGCCCGCCTAGCCTAAGTAAGGGTCTAAATGGAGTGTTGCATGTCATTGACTGCTCATCCACCAAGACTCCATCCTTAAGCATCATGGGTCGCCACCCTCGGCCAGCAGGTGACCTCATTTGATGGAGTCTTACCCCTCTGCAGAGGTGCAGTTGGTGCATTCTAACGCCCCAGCCAACAGGGTGGTGAAACGAAATAATAAAATATAATAAAAACTTTTTATATTTTCTTTCGTTTGTTTATTTATTTATGTATTCCTCGCTGTCTTTTGACCACATGTCCCTGTCTTCTTAGGTTTCGGTTGATTGCCTTCCCAGGTGGCATGAAGTCATATAAAAACAATCCTAAATACTCAGTCTTAAAGGCCGGAAAACCTGTCTCACCAAACCAAGTGTCTTCCCTTTTCAAACCAGAAAGCTTGACAAAAATGAGGCGATGACTTTAACCTTACCCTAAATGACGCCTACCCACGTCCTATTACATCGTACATCATGAAACCGAGTCACACGCCACTGTCAAGCGAAGGGGTGCATCGCCGCGTACCACCCTGGTCTCCTCGGGCGAGAACTAGCATTACCAATAAAAGGTCTTATAGATCAAGTTACCACCAAAAGAAACTTATTATCTCACCTTTATTCAACTAAGAGGACAGATTTCGGATGCTAAACACACAACTGAATCTTACTTTCTTTCAAGTTCCTTTCAGTGTTTATTTATTCCAGAGTTAAGGAATCGCATTCATTGAATGTTCATATTTAAATCTTTTGTTTGTGTTTTAATTTTTTTTTCGCAGTGAGTCTAGCGAATACAAACATTCTAAACAGATCTAAAAGTAAATTAGACGGAGGTATATTGTCAATATCAGCCGGACAGGGAGTCTATCTCCATTTCGCTAGCGCAAGACCATGGGGACATTTTTTTCTATGATGTAGTGCCACGCCTACCGTCAGCTTCCCATTTTACCGCACAAATCAGCTTACACAATCTGTGCTACTCTGCGCGGAGTCGGTAGAGTCTTGTATCGGAACCATGAACCTTGCGATTACTCGGCGGGTGCTCTACTGACTGAGCTAAACCAGTCCCCGGATCTATTTAACGACATATTACTGACAAATATACCAGGTTAATATAAAGAATGTAAATGTTTAAATAATTATATCTTCATTGCGGTGGGGCTCAGAATATGTTGCTGTATGTTCTGAGAGGAGTAAGGCTCCCTTTCAAGAAGGGGTACCCCCGAATATAAACACTGAGATGCTGATGCTTTAAGACCAGTTCTTGATATCTGGAGAGTGGAGAGAACCCCTTCACCGCCATTATCTCCCTGGTCCAATCTGAGCCGGAGTGGTAGTACCTGCCAGGGTCCAAAAAATCGGGCCAAATAGGTATATTTATACAATTATTCGCTTTCGATAAAAGACTGTGTGAGAAATCAAAGTAAAACAAAACTAAAATACATAAAAACAAACAAAAACAAACACTTAAGTCATAACTACATAAAAGATTTTAATATGAACATTCAATTAACCTGGGTATAGAATAACCCTAAACGTGTTGATATGCCATAAATTCCATCGGTCAATCAATTAATTATTCCTTCATTTCTAGACTAAAGCAAATCTAGAATTAGCAAGTCGGAATTTACCCAACCCGTTCGTCACGGGTAAGAACGTGACACATGGTTGCAAGAGCATCCAGCGGAGGATCGAACTTGTTATGGCAGTAGTAATGGGTCAGAAAAGACAAGCTTTCTAAACTCTTGCACCACCATGGAATGTCCATCTAGATTTATCAGGTATATAGAACCTTGATTTAATTTATTTTCCGTAGGTTAGCAATATTGTTCATATAACTAAATAGCTTAATAGCCCTCATCGACATCCTTTAAGCTGAACTTCAAGTAACTTAATATTTTTCGGTTCGTATATTTATAGCAGGACCCGTGGATATACCACAGTATGATGATAATTTAATTATTACAAAATTTGATATGTTTACTTTTAGAGCAATTGAAAATTTTCAATATGTAAAATATATTATAATCTTGATTTATCTCTCCATCTTTCCCTCTCCCACTCACTCTTTTTTCTTTCTTTTCTTTCCTTTCCTTTTCATCTTTACATTATGTTCGATGAAACAGATTAACGTTATCACCCATTCCTCTCTATCTTCCCCCAACTCACTTTCCTTTTTCGTATTATATTTTTTTCTGTGTTAGCATGAATTTTCTTCCCTTTCATTCTTTAGATACAAACGGAATGGTTCATTAGTTAGCTGAAGTAACACTAACAATAAATAGGATTCTGCCGGATAAGCAACCTTGATTAAAGGGACAGGGCTGTATTTATTGCCCAGTGCCTGAGAAATCCTCTTTAAGGCCAATACGAGAGGATCAACGCACTTTTGAGCTGCCATCCTATGAGCTTCGGTTTGTGGGTGTCCCGCATAAAAATGGGCCTTGTGTCTGCAGGTGGGATGCGGAAAATACCATTCATTCGACCTTGTATTATATCCCGAAATCGTATGCAAGGTTGAATAAAAAGCTCCCTCGAAAATCTGGATCATATGGTAAGAACACAGGAGTCAATCTCACACAGTTATTCATTTGCCAATTGGACTGGAAGTTGGTCTATACTAAAGTTGGAAGTTTTTGAACGGTATTTTTGAAAACGGAAAATTCCCTATCATATGCAAATTCCGTTGCAAATTCCGTTGCACACATGAAGCGAAATTGCTCTACGGATGATGAGGAATTGCAATATTCTTCAGGTTTCTCGCTCAAATGAGTCGGCTCTGTTGTATTACGTTAACAAATCCACAAATAGAAAGCAGATGATTGTAATATGGATTGTTAAACAATTATATTATATCCAGGGTTTAAATGGGAGAGAAAGTAAAATGTTTCCTATAAAATTTATTACTGAATTTATACGATTTATTTTACTATATATCAACCCTTTTCGTATCATTTGATTCCGAATCAAGTAATTTTCATACCAGGCTGCTTTGAGTACCTGCTGCTTAGATGTGAACTGATAGGCCTTACAGTGTTTCAGTAAAACTGTACAACTTGTCACTTCGCTGGTAGAGCCAAGAAGTTGCTAAATACAAATGTTCCCAAATATAACCTTCAAAAAGTTTCATCGATTTATTGGCCACCATAATCAAAGAATTGTTGAAGAGGGTATTTCATTTTATAGTGATATTTTTGTTAAAACTTATTATTTAGAAGTTTACGGTTAAGTCCCGCTGAAAGCACCGGTTCCAGCTAGATCAGCGAAGTTAAGCAGCACTGAGCCTGTTTAATACTTGATGACAATTCAGGCAACAGTAGACACTGTAAGAAACCGAATATCAAAATAAGTTCATTCTGGATTCAATGACCCGAAAAGGGTTGATATGCCGTTAAACAAACAATCAAACCAGCTAAACTTCTTTATTTAAAGGAAATGCAGAACAATCTAAATACTAATGTGAGTCAAAAGTTTTGCAATATGTTGGTAAGTTGAGGCACACAATTCGGCAGCTCAAGGTAGTGAAGGTGACGAACCACTCATGTTACATATTAATTGGACCCTATTACTTTTTAAGGTAGTATAGAAATCCTTATGGCGATCAGTACAGCTGATGGCCTTGAGAGTGAGTGACAATGCTTGACCTCACTCTCACCTTGCGTTCTGGGGATGGAACGTGAGAACGGAAGTCAATAGAAGCCCTTCCGGTTTAAGGTGTAAGCAACTCAGTTAGTTACAGTTAGTCAGTTGGAGAGTTGCAGTTAGGACTTAAGCTAGCAAGATGTGAGCTCACTGCGTGATTGTCTGGTCTGGGGTTCATGAATAAAGTAACATCATTGTAAATCGAAGTCTTGTTGTTATTACTAAAAGCTAACAATGACACAAGGCTTCTGATAAGAAATGGTCCCCAAGAGAACCAGACCCGGAATCCCCATCTAAGAAAGACCAGACCTGTAGATGATAGATGATAGAAGATATACCAGATCCGGCCAGAAGAGAAGTATATAACATAATATATCTATTTGGTACCGTGACGACGCCACTACGTTACACTCAGAATTGTAAGATGTCGAGCTAGTCTGATACTCTTCTAATACTGCACGACAGATTTGCCTCTATTTTCTTAGAATTTGGGTAATTTGTGCTCTGCAGGTAAAACTTGGAAGATTGGTGTGTAACAAGCAAAATATATGTGCTGAAGAAAAGGATTTGGGAGTCATAAATTGAATGTGGGTGCTATGGACAGAGGTTCGGGTAATTTCATGTCCGTAGGGAGAATTCGGGTGCTGAACATAATAATTTGAGTGACTTGCGTGTTGCAGGCAAAATATAAGTGATGAGGCAAAATATGGGTGATATAAAGAGAGATTTGCTGATTTGGGTATTGCACTACAGTCGGAACAATCATATAGGCGCTAGGGATTGACGTGACTAGGCGATTGATCGGAGGGGGAATCATCAACCGCCCTTCTAGCCCAAGCAAGGACTGAAGTTGAGTTTTGCAAGTACAAGTGTTAAGCTATGTTAAATATTTTGTTATTTTATCCTGTAATCAGGATTGAACTTAATCAACATTTGTATATTAAGTGAACACTTCATAAAGTAAAAGTAAAGTTGGGGTGATGGTTTTGAGGAGGTGGAGTGCCACACCTACCGTCAGCTCCCCACTTTAGCGCTCAGATTAGATTGCCTAATCTGTGTTACTCATACGTTGAGTTGGCGGGGACCGGTTATCGAACCAGGAACCTTACAATTTTAGGCGGATACCCTACCAACTGTGCTAAACCAGTCCCTTGTAAACACTTCATAAAGTGAGTAAAGTTTTCGGGGTCGCCTAAAGTCGGTATAATCCAAACAGCGAGGGAGTCTATCCCCTTTTCACTAGCGCTAGACCAAGGAGATTGTTTGGGTGTCTGAGGCGGAGCGCCACTCCTCGTATCAGCTCCTCACTTAACCGCAAATATCCATGTGCTACTCATCCGCGAGTTGGTGAGGGCCGGTATCGAATCAGGAACCTCGAGGTTCGCAGCCGGACACTCTACCGACTGAGCTAAGCCGGCCCTCATACATCTTCTTATTATAATGGAGATTGTGTGTTTTTCTGTCTGTAACCGAAACTATATTACTACTCAAGTCACAATTCCCTTAATTATTTACGTCAAATTCTCCATGATTTCATTCTTTTAAACCTTCAGTTATTAATAAAAATTGTTTTACATTATTAATACCGTTGACCATATCTACGTACTAATAACATGCAATTGTATTTTTATATATACAAAAAATAGCGGTTTACAGTTTGAACGAGAAGGCTAATTTGCATATTGATATTTAAAATTTTATTTTAATAAATATGTGCTTAGTATTATTGATTTCTAATTGTTTGGTTTTATCTTAAGAAATATAAACAAAAATCTCGTGGATAAATCTTAAAAGAAATTTATTTACAAGAAGAAATAACTGTAATATTATCCTTTACTTCCTATTTTAACTAAATAGTTAAATTAGGAAAATTTACCAATGAAAGAGGGGAGTAATGGAAAATGATGGAATAGTTAGTTTCAAAGTTGTTCTATTTTTCGATTATACCCCCTCTGTTCCAAATCTTTTTATCTGCATTCTTAGTCAGTTTCATTAGCCTTTCTAATTTAATATGATATTTTATTATATCAAAACTTAAATACTTGCACCCGGAGGGTGCATATATTTGCTAGTAGTTGTAATATCAATATTTTTAAGAGTCAATGTAATAGTAAAGTTCGCAATCATTTTAAACAGGTAAAGATTTCATACTTAATTAAAATGCGATGATGGAGATGATGATGAGATGATGATTAAGATAAAGAAGCGAAGAAAGAGATATTTTTTATTTATTTATTTAATTTTTTATGGAAGTGGTGGCGATTGTATAGCTCTTGTTAGGATCTGTAGTCCTTAAATTAGTCTGTGACATTTTTTCTTCTTCTGTTTGAGAAACATCTGCCCTTCATTCACACGGTTTTTACAATAAAATTTAAGGCCAAACCTGTATATATTTTTTATGCTTCATCCATGAACAGAAGATAACAAAACAAAAGAAAAATGTACCGGTCCGATTATTATATGATTCTCTTGGGCAGTAAATGCAAGAAGGGTCCAATAATAGAAAGAAAAAAGAAAGACAACAAAAAATGATAAAGAATAAAGAGAAATAAAAGGCCAGGGCGGCGACTTTTGAAGTGTTTCTATATTGGAGAGGCGTTGGTGGCGTAAAACATCATAAAAATCACTGGCTTGACGTTTGTACTGACGGCTCTATTGCTGCCGTGGCTTTTTAGACAATGGGAGACTGACCCAAGGCCGCGCTGGCAACAAGGCAGCCGGGTAGTAAGTATTTTTGTACGGGTGAATGAAGGTTTCTTTGTATGCAGCTCTCTCGCTCTTCGTTCTTTTTATCTATTTTATAATCTCAATTTCTCGTTTTCTGTCTCTCTATCTCTGTCCCTCTCTCTCTCTCTCTCTCACTCTCTCTCCCTATCTTTTTCTTTCTCCCTCCTTCAATCTCTATTTTTTTCTTAAAATATTTGATTCAAAGTCTGACACAAGGTAAAGAAACTTTATATATATATACTAGCAAATATATGCACCCTCCGGGTGCAAGTATTTAAGTTTTAATGTAATGAAATATCGTATTAAATTAGAAAGTCTAATAAGAAGGCAGATAAAAAGATTTGAAACAGAGTGGGGTTATAATAGAAAAATAGAAATGAAACTTACTTTTCCATCACTGCCGTCTTTCATTGCTGAATTTTACTTATTTAACTATTTAGTTAAATTAGGAAATAAAGAATAAAATGACAGTTATTTTTTCTTGTTAATGGATTTCATTTAAGAGTCATTGGAGAGATTTTTGCTTATATTCATTAAAATAAAACCAAACAGTTAGAAATCAATAATACTAAGCACATATTTAATAAAATCACATTTTTGATATCAATATGCAAATTAGCCATCCCGTTCACGCTGTAAACCGCTATTTTTTTGTATATATAAATACAATAGCATGTTATTAGTATGTAGATATGGACAACACTAATAAAAAGGTGAAGCAATTTTATTAATAATTGAGGTTTAAATATAAATAAAATCATGAAGAATGTGATGTAAATAACTATGTTAACTGTGACTCGATTAGTAATATAGTTTCGGTTACAGACAGAAAAACACACAATCTCCATTATAATAAGATATATATATAAGAATGTAAAGGGAATTGAATCCGACAATATGAGGAAAAAATGAGTAAAGAAAAGAAATGTAGATGGATAAAAATGAATTTTATCGATTAAAAGTGATATCGATAAAATTCATTTTTATCCATCTACATTTCTTTTCATTACTCATTTTTTTTCACACACACACACACACACACACACATATATATATATATATATATATATATATATATATATATATATATATTTAATATTTCATGAAAATGAATTATATTTTTTAAAAGATGATTATTTTATTTACTTCTATTCTTATGTATATAATTCTGATTTTTTTTACATATGCTATTAAAATTTCAGATAAATTGAATAAAAAATAAAATATTTTTTCTGAATCCCCTAAAAGTATAATTAAGGCTGAAATTCAAGACTAAAAGCTTTTTTTTAACATTATTAAATTAATTGTACTCCGTGCAAAAAAAAAAAAAAATGAAGAGGAATATCACAATATTTTCAAATAATATAAACTAGAATAACAATAAAACAGAAGACTCTGACTTTCAAGTATATATATAATATATATATATATATATATATATATATATATAATATATATATATATATATATATTGAAAAGATAAATAAAGGAAAGGAAGTATAGAATGGATAAAATAGGATATTTTACTTACACGTGTTTCGGCCAGGAGTTTATCCATGTGTACATTATTCAAAGTATTATTATTTTTAGATAACCAAATGAAATGAAATAATAATAATAGAAAAATGTAGAAATTTTCCGCACACAAAGAAAATGCGACCTTTTTTTTTAAAAAATAAGGATTTTCTCTGATGAAAGTCGCATTTTCTTTGCCTCTTTTTAGTATCAGTCGGACAGCGGGGAAGTCTAACCTCTTTTCTCTAGCGCAAGATCGGGGATATTGTTTTGGGTGAAATGAAGCACCACACCTTCACTCAGCTCCCAACAGATCAGATTACCCAATGTAGGCTACTCATTCGCTGAGTTGTCGGGGACTGGTATTGAACCAGTAACCTTGAGATTCCTAGATGTGATGTGTCTAAAGCAGCCGGGTATTAAGGGATTGATCATTACCTCTATTCTTCTGAGTTAATATTGTATTACTTTTTCTAACATCTCTTTTTGTTTGATGGTGTCCACTTTCAACATTCCCAAGTAATTCCTCCTTCACTTATGGGTAAATAGTATGTTAGCCTGAGCTCATTTGCCTCGGTATGACAACCAGTCTAGCAGGGGACTGGCATACATACATCGATATTATCAATACAATTTTACAATTCTATATTTTATGCATAATTTTTTAAAAAAGAGAAAATGTCTTTAGAAAGTTGTAATCAGTCATTTCACAGCCTGTAAAGATTTCTCTATTTTAGATTTTCAACTATTTTTGATGGTATCCACTTCCAATATTCCCTTCAGTAATGGGTAAATAATATGGTAGACTGTGCTCTCTAACCTTGGTTAGGCAACCAATTTAGAAGGAAATCTCTGAATTCAAACCAGTTGTACTCCGCTTAAAGAATGATCTTGTGTTGCATCCTGCTCATAACGAAGGGGTTGGATAAACACAAACAATATATATATATATATATATATATATATATATAGGTATATGTAAAAACAAAAATTTTTTTTGTGATGAAACAAAGAAAATACAGTGCTCAATCACAAATTGTAAGAGCTAATATTTATTTATTTTACAAAGTTTTCACAGATCAATGTTCATTGTTAACAGCGACCCAGGTTTCATGCTAAATATCAATCATCAGGCTGTCGAGCAAGATCCTATGGTGTTTGTTGAAGTTCTTTACTCAATGTCACATTTTGGATTGCAAATAACGTCGGTTAGTTCCGCGGACGCTATTATAGCTCGGATTTACTAAAAATAATTTTTTTCAAAATTTGCATTTTTTTGTAGTAATGCCAACGAAGTTGCCTCCCTTTATTCGTTAAAAATAGAACATTTGTTTTAACTTTGAAAAAAATGTTTTATTTTTTTTTTTATTTTTAAATTAATTCCGTTTGGCAAAGGATGCATATGTCTTCAAAAAACCATTTTAATATATATGGTAGAGTCTTTTAAATTTTTTTCCAACATAATATAAAGGTGGATGGTGTTGTTTCTCTGTCGAAAAATCATTTTTTCACTGTTGAAATATCAGATATCTTTGCAAACAATTGCGGAATTGATTTTCAGGGTGGATGTTAAGTATCTCCCCTCCATGCATTTAGGAAGAATTTTCTTTTATGGGGACATTGTTTGAAGATTTCCGATTTTATATATATATATATATATTGTTGATGGTGTCCACTTCCAATATTCTCTTCAGTAATGGGTAAATAATAAGGTAGACTGTGCTCTCTAAACTTGGTTAGGCAACCAATTTAGAAGGAAATCTCTGAACCCAAACCAGTGGTACTCTGCAAAGAAATTGACCTTGTTTCACACCCTGTTCATGGATGAGTGGTTGGGTAGATACATACTGCCACAACAATTAAGATTTATTTATTAGTTCAAGAATTAACAGGCCCCTGCATGCTTCTCTCTCACGGTGACATGACAGGGACAAGAGGTCATTGTCCAAGTAACTAGCAATAAGATAGAAAGGATTGTTTGGTAACTTTTATGGTTTGTCAACGCCCTGTGAGTTATACGTGGATGGGGGGAGTCTCGTGTCGTTAAGGCTATCGAACTGGACTGCAGCATCGTATTAAGCGAGTTCGAATTCCAGTCGCGCTATTATGAAATCCAACTATTCTTCCACTAGCTATTTTGTAAATAGTAGAACAGACTGTTCTCCTTAACATTTGTTAGGCAACTACTCTATAATAAGAAAACCTCTGAATTAAAACTTCCACACTTCGTTTAAGATGTTGAATATTTGTCACAGCCTACTCGTGTGGAGAGGTTGGTAAATAACAATAAAGATGAGGATAATAGTCCGAATAATACAAATAATACTATTCTTATGTATATTTTAATTTTTAAATATCTTCAAATATAGATAACATCTTCATAATTTTTGCTCAAAAGCAAGAACCAGTGATATTTGATATTGAATATATATATATATATATATATATATATATATATATATATATATATATATTTATAGGCAAGTCATTGGGGTGGCCTAAAGTCTGTATCAGCCAGACAGTGAGGGAGTCTATCCCCTTTTCACTAGTGCTACACTAAAGAGATTGTTTTTTAGCATCTGAGTTGGAGCACCACCCCTACCATCAGCTCCTCTCTTTACTGCACAGATCCCTGTGCTAGTCATGTAAATATGTACTATAAGAATACGATGTGTGATTCTTATAATACGTTACAAGGCTCAGAGTGGCCTGCAATGTAGGTGCATGTATACAGGAATAAATCCGAACAAAGAAGTAAAATCATAACAATACAGACTTTATTGTCTGAGCGCATGGGTGATGAACAAATACAACGACATACATAAAAAAGATACAGAAGCAGATAGGAGTAAAGTTCTAAAGAAGTGATAAAGAGTTCATGAAGAATAAGTGAGCCACTTACTGATAGTTGGTTGGACAACTAATGGACAGAGACACAAAGCGTCTAGCACATGTTCTGTGGATGTTAGACTCAGAGAAAGAGAGGGAGAATTCCTGGGATGTTGTTTACATACCCAGCCACAGTAAAGGGAAAATAACCCTTTTGGACCCAAGTCCACTCCAGCAGGGGCAGACAATCGCTACAGTACTAAACTGCATTAAAAGTTTTTCTTGTTTATTTATCGCTAGACGCGGCTATCCGGCATTGCTAGAGTAGAGCGGTTGGGCAAAAAAGATAGATCCATAATCACTGAATCTTCGGTAGATCCTCACAGGATGCCCCTTTAAAATCCCTGCGTAAAAAAGAATTTGCGTTAATCCAGCCTGATGGGGCATCAGAAAGAAAGTGCAAATACACTCTGAAAAGAAAAAAATCAATGGCTCCTATTTAAAATATTTAATTGCAAAAAATAAAAAATCCTACTGTCACTATTTGAACTTTAAAAAAAAAATTATCTTCGCAAATATAAATCAAATCTTCGTTACTTTTTTTCAAAAAGCAAGATCTGGTGATAGTGAATATATATTGTTGTGGGGTTTTAAGGGGTCAAATAAGAACAAAACGACGTGTAATAAATGTAGGAAAATGTATTAACAAAAGAGTAGACAAAGAAGTGGGAAATACGTCCGACAATAGAGTTATGAGCTGACTCGCATTGGCTTACTCTTCAAGCCATAATTGTCCCTGTTACTTATAGTAACCGTCGGAGCATTCCATTAGTCTATAGGGTATATCACCTATAACATATATATATTTATTTTGTCAATAAGTGTTTTATTTTCATAGTGTCCACCCGACATACAGGCCCACATACATACATACCTACATACATACATACATACACACAACTTCCCTATATATGTATAGATTATCATCATCAGGTGACGCTGACAGGACGGATACCCATGACCTTCTCTTTCTTTCTCTATCTGTCTTTATATATCTGTCTGTGTGTATGTATGCCTCTGCAATAGACCTCATCTGTCATCGACCTCGTGAGGTCCTCTGCGCAGCATCCTGAATGTGCATATGTAGGTTTTGATGTAAGTTTTCAGAATTAGCACATGTATGTTTTATGTAGGTATTTACTTGTCGGTCTACACTGGTGTGTCCATGTGTAGATGTTCATATGAGGTCATTGTCAAAGTATCTGCTAATAAGAAAGAATTAATTGGTTGCTTTTTACAGCTATAAACTTACTGCGAGTTATACGAGGGGATCCCCGTGGCGTTATGGGTAACGTGCTGGACTCCGGCATCATAGTAAGAGAGTCGTACTATTAGGTTCAATTTCAGACTAAACCTTTGGCAAAGGTACGAACCCCATCACCCTCCAAGATATGGGTTAAATATTACCACTACTGTTCTTCTACAATGATGGCTTTGGCATAAAAATATCCCCCGAAGGTTTACATGCCGTTAATCAAAGAAACCTAATATTATAATCTATTAATAAGGGAGATTGTCTGTATTTCTGTTTGTAACAAAAACTACGGTATAGCTCTACGTCACAATATTCTTATGCTATATACACCCAAAATTTAAGTAAGCAATTTTCTCGTCCTTTTTTTTCTTTTTACAGTAACAAGAAGTTAAGTAAAAAGATTTAAAATAAATAAATAAATACCTACGATTTTGTGTAGAATTGATGTGGAAAATACTCAAAATAATTGTTTTGATTATTACATGCTCGCAACATTTTATTTGAGAGGGATGGGGGTCAGTTTTCATTTCAAATTGTTTTAATTTTTTTTAACCCTTTAATAAATATGAGGATTTATCTTACTTATGATACAAACCCTCTGACATTGAATTTTTAACTCACACCTTCCCAGGCAATGTATTTCAAAAATTATTTTTTATGACGCCCGGTTGCTGGTAATAATAATTTTATTTTAGTATATATAGTAGAGTACATAATTGCTCTCCGTCGAACACGACGTCTGAAAGCCTAGCAGTTCAGATGTGAAAAGATGGACTTCTTAGAATATTTGGTAAAGACTTGTGAATAACAATTGATTCCTTTTGGTTAGTTGATTGGCTGGTTGGTTGTGTTTTACGGCTTGTCAACCATTGTTGGGTTATTCCATGCCGAAGATATTTTGTTATATTCTTTCTTGATGGGTATTCAATTTTTTTAGACATTATTTCAAATTTATTTTTTTCTATCTAACCCACATATGGGACCCTAACAGGTCCTACGACACCGGATCAGAAGGGACCTGGGATTAATGGTCATGAAGGGGTACTCCACACTCCCCAAAGCTCCAGAATTGGAACTTCACTATGAGACGTTGTTTAACGTCATACGCAGGACACCAAGAATCTCAACCACTGCCTACTAGCATATATTTGATAAAAAGATCTGGGGATTTGCTAAGAGGTAATACGGTTGAGACAATCACTGAACTTAATCATTAAATTGATAAGACGAGACCTCTCCGGCTGCTCGTCTCGTCTAAGTAAGGACCAAAGGGGAGGGTAATTCCATGTCAATTTATTCAGAAAAAAGTAAAATTGTGACCCACCTCTTGAATTTTTCGGAAATTTTTCCATGTGGACTATGTTAACGTCAGACAATCCCCAAGATTTGAGCTACCATTTCCAAAAATTGGTGGTGTTATGTTGATTTTAGCTCTTCAAATTTGTTGTATTTGGCGAAAAATGGCGACTTTTTGTAATCTATTTTTGTCTGTAAAATGAGTTCCAGAGCTTCCCTACTACAAAAAAATTGGTTTATAAAAGCATTTTTTCCCAAGAAATCCGAAGATGCTCGGTTCATCGTATCCATTTTTTATGACAATAACCATTAAACCATCATCACTAAATCAATTTGTTAACACTAGCGGGACCTGTGGATATATCATAGTAAGATCAATTAAAGCATATTAGCGTTATCGCTTCCGCGTGCTCACTCCTCTCTCGCTCCTTTTCCAACTCTCTATCTTTTTTACCTATTATAGCATGTATTTTTCTTCCTTTTCTATCTCTATTATAAAAACGGAATGGTTCATTATTTAGCCGAGGACACTCATTTGGAGGGGTTAATTTTTGACTAGAGGGTTTTATGAGATGATAACAGTCGTATTTTGTAGGAACACCACTCTTATTATATAGATATGTGAAGGGAGATGGGTTCCAGCCGTGGCCAAGATTTGTACTTTGTTCATTGAGTTTATGTTGTGATGTGTGGTTTCGTATTCCTTGTTGTAGCAATAGTAGTAATTCTCTGAGCGTATCTTAGCTCTATGTGTTAGCTTCCCGTAGCTAATATCTCCCATCTCCTCTAGACTGTCTTTATATATCTCCTGCTGTAATGCACATATGTAAATGAGATAACACGCCATTGGCTATCTCACTACAGTTTATTTCCTACGTTGCGCTACGTTTGATTAGTACAGTAGTAGAATAGTTGTGACTAACGGGGCACGTAGAATTTCCACGAAATGAAACCAAATCAAGAGTAATTATTTAAGCCAGAAACTATGATTCGCAATTTAATCTATATCTATACATATATAAAGGGCAGTTGTGAGTATATGTATGTCCGGAAGAAACTTCGAAAATAAAACAATTAACAACAAAGTAAATATATATACATATTAAATATTAACAGGGTTGACCTGGGATTAATGGTCATGAAGGGAATCTCCACACTCTCCAAATCCCCAGAATTGGAACTTCACCACTGGACGTAGTTTAACGTCATACCTAGGATACCAAGACTGTCAGTCACCGCCTTCTAGCACATATTTGATAAAAAGGTTTGGGGATTCGCCAAGCGGTAATATGGTTGGGACAATCCTATAGGTGCTACGCTGAACATAATCATCAAGGCTTGGTTTTTGAGCAAAAGTAATAGAGATTTGATTTATATTCGTGAAGATAATTAAAAAATGAAATTTAAATGATAACAGCATGTTTTTTTGTTCATTTAATATTTTAGATAGTAGACATTAACATTTCTTTTTAGAGTAGCTGGATCAATGCAAGGTCTATTTTTTTACATAGGGATTTAAATGAGGCTTCCCACGAGGATTCAACTCACGATTCAGTAATAATGGATCCGCGGGACTAACTTTAAAAATCCACCTCTACCCAGGCGATGCCGGGTAGCCGCTGCTAGTTAGATATAAATCCTAGTGTTTTTGCAATAAATAATACAAAAATAAAAGTGACAAAAACACGAATCGGAAAAAAAGCTGTGCTGGAAATTCGCCTGACGCCGGTTTATTAAAATATAGCTTAAATTAGGGATGACATAAGATCAAAATTAGAAAAATATCCTCCGTAATTCATAATTTCAATATTACAAATAAAACAAACATGTAACTTCTTTTATAATTCATTTTAATTTTACGTTGGACATTTAAGCGGCGAAAGACCAATTGGAATGCTTCATTTTTAAAATTAGGTGAAATAAAATGGGACAAATAAGAAATATGCGATTAAGCGTCACCAAATAATCTGCATTTACATTTTTGCATTGCATATTGGATAATGTGGACGGTCTTATTTTTAACCAAAGGGTATGGCAGGATCATAGCTGACGGAAGATTTAAGAACAAGCCTATTAATTTATAGATAATGAAATAAATTTGCAAACAAATATATGATTTTACTTGATTGTTTTTAAACCAAGTTTATAAATTATTTAAAAACATTTATTTTTCCTATCTTATATTTCTAATTATAAATGTTTATTTACCGTTCGGTTTCTATAGTTATCTCTCTTACAAGTTGAAAAAGGTAAGTGACACTATTTCTCCTTTTAGACAGCATCTCAGGATTTGAATATCGAACTCTTAAATGCAGTCGACTAAAACCGACTAATTAAGGATGGTTCAATAAATTAGACGAATGAACATTTGCCCCAGCCAGACCCGTTCAATTCTATAAAGCTTTGAGCTAAAATAAAAAATAAAAAAAAAAATAAATAATGTTCAACTCTGAAATGGAAGAGAAGTTGATAGCTTTGTGCCAATCATTTTAAAGTAGAGTGATTTTGTTGATTGATTTGTTGGCTTCTTGGTTAGTTGTTTTTACGGCACATCAAATGTTGATGAGTTATTTAATGCCGATGTCGGGTTTTCATTTTTAAACCATAATATGATTTTAAGCAACTATTCGTATTTGATAATAATATTCATTTGCAAACAACCAGAGTGAAGTAATAAGAGAACAGACACGGTCGGACTTGAGTAAGTTTTATTCTACTTTGAATACATTTGCAGTTCTCTTGGGAGTTTATATAGTTTTACAAAGCTAAAGAGTTACATAAAGGGGAGGTGACTCAATTACTTATTACACATAGCTTAACCGACTTAGATCAGTTCGTAGAGCATCCGTTTAGGAATCACAAATTTCTGTATTTGATAATGGTCACCGTCACCCAGCAAATGAGTATACAGAGCTTGGGTAATATGATTTGTGTAGTAAATTATCTGGGAGCTGACGGTAAGTGTGGAACTCCACCCCAGCAAAAACAATCTCCATTGTCTATCGATATTAAAAGAGGGATAGGATGCATCACTGATCGACTAATACAGAGAATAGGCCGCCAAGTAGACTTTACTTACTAGAATTGTTATTAGAAATAATTTGCACAGTTATATAGTTTCATATATTCCCACCTAATTCCAATTTACAATAAATTATCTGCTTACAGGCCATCTCAGTCGGGAGAGTGTTCGGCTAGAAACGACAAGGTTCCTAGTTCGATACTGGTGAATATCTTTGCTGATCGGCCTACACTGTGCGTCCAAAGGAGAAAGTCACTCATGAGTTCGTCCAGCATGTCTTGTTCTCATTCAGATGGTTTTATGATAGGGGGCAAATAGCCCTACAACTGCTTTCTTGTGCACTGCTGCTTCCATGATTTGTTCAAGGCAGTCAGCAGCGTCCTTGTTCCCATCTCTAGGAATTGTGTTAGAGTAGAAGTGATGCAACCATACATTAACACTGACACGGCTACAACTTTGAATGATTAACACTTTATCATATCAGAGTAAGATATGATAAATTAATAAGATCCACAATCATTTTAAACGGGGAAACAGTTCGTATCAGTGTATTAAGAGCCAATGCATTAATAAGATCCACAATTACTTTAAACAGGTAAACACTTCATACTTAGCTGCAATATCAATGATCTAAGAGCCAAAGCATTAATAATATTCACTTCCTTTTACACAGGTAAACATTTCATAATTAGTTGCAATATCAGTGTTTTAAGAGACAATGCATTAATAAGATCCCTAATCATTTTACACAGGTAAACACTCCATAATTAGTTGCAAAAACAATGTTTTGAGAGCAAATGGATTAATAAGATTCACAATACTTTTACACAGGTAAAAACTTCCACTTAGTCCCAACATCAATGGTTAGGTTTGGTTTGGTTGGTTGGGTTTTACGGCATGTCAGCCCCTTGGGTTATTTTATGCCGAATACTTTTTTTTGGTAATTAGGTATTCAAAAATGTATAAGGATTTATTTGCTGTAATCAAGTTTTCTGATTTTAACATCAAGAGAGTGAGTGGGTGATTTTTGTAGGTCTGTAAACTTACATCCTTGATAAGAGGCCGGTTCTTTTCAAAAAGTTTAATATCCTCTTGGGATCTATTTTTCCAAATAGTTTGTCCATGCTGTCAACATTGTACAACTTTCTTCGAGTGTGGGAGAGATGTGTGCATTCAATCAGAATATGTTTTATTGTGTATTGGTTTCCACATGAACAATTAGGTGGAGGTTCTTCTTTTAAAATGAAGGAGTGGGTTAATCTAGTGTGGCCAATGCGTAGCCGGGTGATAGTGGTTTCTTCTCTTCTGGTATTACTAGGATCAGGTGTCCTTTCTTTTAAGTTGGGCTGTAGTTTGTAGAGTTTGCTGTGGGGATTTTCAGCCCATAATTACTGCAATTTGATTGTCATTATTTGCTTGATTTTTTGGTTTAAGATCACTGTATGGTATTTTGGAGTTTTTGTCTGGTATCATGTCAAGTAGCAACATCAATGATTTAAGAGTTAGTATAGTAATAAAGTTACTTATCTCATGCATATCAATATTTTAAGAGCCAATGCTATTATCTAATTCAAAATAAGTAAAAACATTATTTTTTATTACTAGTATAGCACATTTGTCGATTCTGAATTCCATCTCTATATCTTGGCTATATATTCTAATGGTTGCACCAGGGTTTCTATTTCTTTTTCATTTTTTGCAAAGATTTGTATGTCATCCATGTACATATCGTGGTTATTTTGTTCCTGAGAGTTAATGAATTTGTATCTCCCAGTGGATTTTCTGAGTATATGATTTAGTGACATCCTTGCTATAAAAGATAATAGTTGTGATAGCGAATCTCCTTGGAAAATAACTCTTTGGATTTTTACTTCTGTGAGGAATTGTCCTCCTGCTTTTAATTGGACTCTCCAATCTGTACATTTTTAGACATTCGAAAATCCAAGTGTGTTGGACCATATCATAAGCCTTTCTGTAATTAATCCATGACATTGCAATATTTAATCGCCTATTTTAACCTCTTTAAGGATGTGTTGATCTGTATAAAGTAAGTCATCTGGTCCTCTTTTTTCCCCTGCGGCATCCTTTCTGTTCTTCTGGAAAAAGCTTACGCCAATTAAGTAAAAAGTATATTTCTTCTTTTATTACCGCTGTCAATATTTTCCACATCATTGGCAGGCAAGTTATGGATCTATAATTGCTAGTGATATTTCCTTTTAATGGGTCTTTCTGGATTATTGTAGTTACTCCTTTTGTCATCCATTCAGGTACATTCATTTCTTGTAAGCATCTGTTAAGTTCTTGGGCCATTCTCTCGAGGATTGAAGTGAATTTCCTGAACTAGACTCCCTGTATGCCATCATGGCCTGGTGTTTTTTAGTTTGCTATTTTCTTAAGTGTTGATCTGAGCGTAATCATTTGTATGCTTGCTACAGGACCCTTCTCGATTTCCTTCAGTTCATTTTTGATATCGCTAATCCATTTTGATGCTTTGTTGTGTTCTTTTTTCTCTCATATATTATTCCAAAAAAGTGTTGCTTCTATTGCATTTGAATGTTCAACTGCGTTTGTTTTTGATCCAGCAATTTGTTCGTAAAATTTCATTTCATTGTTTCAGAAGGTCCTATTTTGTTTATAATTTTTTGTTTTATCTCGGTAGTTTTAGGCTTCCTTCTATAGCTAATATATTTTGATTTATTTCTTCCATCTTAATTTGTTGTTGTCGTTTAAAATCTTTAGTTAAGTGTGTATTAGTGCTTTTTCTTTAATGTTTTTGTTTGTTGTTGCAGCTTTTCTATTTCTCCTCCCAGTTTAATCTCCCATCCAGTTTTTGTGTTTCTGTTTGTTTTCATTAGGGGTACACATTTATCACAGACTAATTCTGCTCCTGCATAAATTAGGTTATTTAGGTCGGTGATGTTTTCTTTCGTGATATTCTCTAATATTTAGTTTATCTTTTCAGTTTCTATCTTGACTCTGTTCCATTCTATGTTTCTTAGGGATGGTAATGCACTTTTCTTATCCGTCATGATTTGCTTTATCAGCTCTTTATCTTTTATTTGTTCTTATGTTAGTTCCGGTGTTGTATCGCTAGGTGACAAGACGTTTAGTGTGTAGTGTTGTTGTGTTTTACTTTGTTTAGATGTTTTCAATATTATAATTATATCACATTTTGTGAGTTTTCCACACCAGTGTTAGTTGATGGTCTTTCACTAGAGTCTGTGTGAAAGCAAGTATTTTCCGATTTCTCCAGTCCTTTTTAAAGACCCTTGGGATCGAAAAGCTTATCGACTCTCTCATTGTCTGGCTGATACTGACAATAAGCCAACTTTACTTATCTTTTATATAAGATAAGTAGAAATATATTGTCGATAACTTTCAAAAGTTACATTAACGTAATAAAAATTGTTCATTGATTTTGGATAGTGTTAGCACAGCGTTTCCGTTGGTTCCTTTTTCAACTCTTCTCAGGTTTCGTGGCTGGTACAAGATTATTTGGTGCTCTAGGCAAGCCTTTAGATGCAAGACCCCTTGAATTTTTTTATTATACGCATTGGTCTTACAAGACTAACGCACTCTAATAACTTAAACAAGAACAACAACCACAATGTGGAACATGTCAAATACATTTGACAGTTAAACACTTATTCATGGAATGCAGGTTTCTTGCTCACATCAGAAACCGTTATGTTAAAGCGAACAATATGAAAGATCTGTTTGAAAATGTCAACATGGAGGATATTCTCTCTTTTTTGAGAGAAATAAAATTATACCATAGAATATAGACATGAAACAAATCAATACCATACAACATAGTTCCCAATAATGCTAACACATTTTAAAACCAATAACTAAAAAGTATAAATATAAATACACGATATGTATAACTTCCCAAACGTTAGTCATGACATAACCCCTAGACGAGTTGATATGCCGTTAAAACAGTAACCCTAAATTGTTTTTAACCCTCGAAACATTATTGATAACATAATGTTTCCTCTTGTGGTTTTATTACTTCATCCATGCAAATAATCAATCTTTGACGTAAATGTAAATGCAACAGTGATCACCACAGGTTTCCCTTTCATTTTGAATTTCATTCAAGTTTGCCCTGAATTTGTGGCGCCCTCAGATATTGGTGGTCTAGGCTAGTACGTCTAAAGGGCAACGTCGGTCTTATAGGTGTGTTATCTTATAATAATCATATCTCATTTATCAGAAGACAACAATAGTTATTTTTTGTTATCTCGGTTTATATATCTGACTGCGGATGTAGAATTGGTTGTCCGGGATAAAAAGATTCATATTCAAATATATTCCTTTTATTAATACGGTTTGACAGATTAACTGATTTTAACGGCTTTTCACACCGTCAAGGGATATCTGTTTCTAGAAGTTAGGGAATCTCGTTCATTCTACGATCATATTTACATATTTTGTGCAATTGTTTCTTAAGATAATTTTTTTGCACACGATCCTTTAGAATACTAATAATTAAAAAATATCTATTGGACCAATAGATAGGACTATTACTGGTATTACCAATACGGATCGGAGTGGGTCTGAGAGTAATGGCAATGAAGAGTTACTCCAAATTATAATAATCATATCTCATTTATCAGAATACAACAATAATTATTTTTTGTTATCTCGGTTTATATATCTGACTGCGGATGTTGAAATTATTGTCCGGAATAAAAAATACAAAGTTTTGGTTATCCGAATAATTTTTCTGATATGTAAATATGTTCCTTTTATTAATACGGATTTACTGATTAATTGATTTTAACGGCTTTTCAACCCGGCTAGGGATATTTATTTCTGGAAGTTAGGGAATCTCGTTCATTTTACGATCATATTTACGTTTTTTGTGTAGTTGTTTCTTAAGATAATTTTTTGCACGCGGTCCTATAGAATATCAACAATTAATGAATATCTAGGATCTGAGTGGACCTGAGAGTACTGGCAATGAAGGGTTACTCCAAATTCCGCAGATATCCAGAACTGGAGCGTCACCATAATATGTAGTTTAGTCTCCGACCTTTTTTTGGTATCTGTACAGTCAGCATATTTTAAACCCCACTGATAGTGCGAATACGAACATATTCAGTAAGCCCTTTTCCTTTGAAGAGAGAAGATAATATTAACTCTAAAATTATATTTTGATATTTAATCACTATTTACATATCAGTTTATCTATTATTCTAATATATGTACAGAAGTAGTATTAAAAGATATTTTTCTAGAAAATTAATCTCTTGTAATTTGACATTAACTTTCTCCGCTTATCCACCTTATTTATTTCATTGTAAAATTCATGCAATTAATATCATATCGAGGTGATATCTTAATAAAAATATATAAACACTGCTATATTTACAACGTAAATATCAAATAAACAAACCACAAAACCTATCTTAAAATTTTAGGTCCATTATATTCGGTCTAAGGGAACTAACTCTGAATGATTCTTTTTTTGTGGGTGCCGGATCAAAACAGAGTTAAACGACGTTTTCTCGTAGAGATAGAATTTTTATTAAGGCAATTGGCAGTTATATTCGATACTCGTTTTTCAATTTATCTGAGAATTTAAAAAATGCCTTTGCATTGTTTTTATTAGATATTTTAAGAAATAAACAAACATAAAAAGACATGTTAAATACTATTTAAAAGTTAGACGATGAATTCATTTATAAAATACAACGTTTTAGGTTCAGAGTTGCGAACAGTTTAGAGGGGGACAGAAAATTCGACAGTAAATAAAGAAAGATAAAAATAGATAGAAAAAGGAAAAAAATATGAAAGAAAAAGAAAGAAAGAAGAGCAATAGAATATAGAAATAAAGAAATGGGGAATAGAATGAAAAAAAAAAAAGAGAGAGAAAAGAACGAATCAGAACAGCAAGAGAACGGAGAATGAAAAAAAAATGAAAAAAAGATAGAATATGAAAGAAAGAAAAAAAAAAGAAAAGAGAAAATAAAAGAAAGAAAAGAGAGAAAAAAGAGTATTAGAACAAAACAAAAAAAAAGAAAGAAAGAAAATAAAGAAGAAAGAAAAAGGAAAAAAAAGAAAGAAAGAAGAGAAAAGAAAAAAGAACAAATGATTAATTTTTTTTTTTTCAACTTCAATTTTCTCTTTCGGACAAGAAAAATTATTTTATATTTGAGAGAAAGATACGAGTGACAGCATAAACTAAAATCTTTTGTATGTATAATTAAATTGTTGATGTATGTAATTTACTAAACAGAGCTAATTCGAGCTTATGGTAAAAAGCACTGTAACTATTTCGCCAAGCTCACTAACCATTATAACACATTAAATACTCGGTAGTTATGTT
>CM042143.1:110866873-110901873 GCA_023376005.1 Doryteuthis pealeii | reverse complement strand
GTGTCCATGGTATGATGGTTACCGTCGTAGGAAATAGACTCTGACAAATCCTGTCTGATACTGCATTTCCATAGTGTTACATACTCGTTCAACATCGGGTATATAAATGGGGAGTGAGAGACAGAAAGACTAGAATTGATAATAGTTGATAGTCTTACTTTACATTCTGCTTACTTAATCTACTTGCCTGGACGCTATGTTATCTTGTCGATCTTACTTCTCTTCAGGGCTGCTGCTAGGGTTCATTCTTATTTGTGCTGGGCTGGACATTTTTCAAGACTTGTTTGTTTCTTGATCAAGCTTTATTCACAATCCTGCCCAATTGATTCCGCCGCGGTAAGAAATGAGGTCAGAGCGGCGACCTGCGGTCCAGCCGCTCCGAAATCTGCGTTGCATCAGACTAACTAAATTAAAAATTATTCTGACGCGTCTGTAATGGCGCATTTTCAAGGGGTCAAATCAAAAGGTTATTACCCGTCATAACTGTCAAGTAATTTTCGATGGACTCCATCATTTTAAATTTACGGACCTTAATTCAAAATTCTAGCTACAGGTACGTTCATAATTTATAACTGCTCATAAATTACGTAACCATAGCGCTAACATGTTTGGGAAAGGTATGAATCCAACTATTCTACCTCCAGTTATGGTAAATAGTAGACCGAATTTGCTATTTAACCTAGGTAAAAACAATCTGCGTGTTGAGTGGTTGGTAATGATAAAAATTGTATCGTCATTAGTTGATTGAATTGAAGGAATTCTTTAATTATTGTCAAAGTGTTAATTCAAAAATAACTCATTTTAAAATAAAATCTTATAATTATTTTTAAATCCATGTATTTTTTGCGAATTTACTATATCTATACTACTTATTCTTTTGTTTACTCTTTGCAATAAGACATATAGTTTTACACTCACTTTGCCAACGGAATTTCTCTATAATATTATGCAGGATATTGCCCTCACATTAAAAAATATTCCGCTATAGTTTCGTTAGCTTATATTCTTAATAGGCGTATGTGTAATTTGTGCATGTGTATGTCTGTATATGCAGAGGACCATCAGTAGTAAACATGTTCATAAGGAATATAATTTGGCGTGATGATATTATGAGTATGTTTATGATATATATATATATATATATATATATATGTATGTATATATATATATATATATATATATATATATATATATATATATATATATATATATATATATATATATATATATATATATATATATATATATAGTTTATGTATGCGTGGGGTGCGTGTATGTTCGCGGCGTCTCTGTGTGTACGTGTGTGTGTGAGGGGTATATCAGAACGATTTCATAAAACCCGGTTAAAACAATAAAAATGATCATATTTACCCATGATCGTTTAGAATCGTATTCACACTACTCTATGGATATAACACCCATGCACACATCGCACACCTACACAATAATATATTCATACGCATAAATAGCATACTCATAGAAGCACAAGTGTATATTATCATATATCTTTGCAACCTACTGACGTCAGTTCATTCTCCCTCACTCACTCTCTCACCCTCTCTCTCTCTCTTTCACACACACACACAAGCTCTATCTATCTATCTTATCTCTCTCTCTGCATCTTTGTATGTCTGTCTCTCTTTCTTGATCACTCGCTCGGAAATACATAGTATACGATGGGCAACCTGCGTGGTGTAACAGTTAACAAGATAGACAAGAAAAAAAGTATAACTAGTGGGTTCGAGTCTCATTCGATGCTCCATACATCCGGCCATGTGCCACAACTATGCAAAGCTAAGTAAATAATTATAATACACGACATAGGTTTGCTCCCTTTCCCACGAGCACAAACGTGCACATTTGCATAGATATGAATGGGTTGAGATAGATAGATAGACAATAGATAGATAGCTAGACAGATAGATAGATAGATATTAACAAGTTGAAACAAATCGATAGATATAAATAGGATGAAATAGATAGTTAGTAGATATGAACAGGCCAATATAGACAGACTAGATAGATAGATAGATAGATAGATAGGAACAGACTGATATTGACAAATAGGAACAGAGATACATTGATTGACGGATTGATATTTGTGAACACTAATATATATATATATATATATATATATATATATATATATATATATATATATATATATAAACAAATATGGTTAAAAATAATAGAATCCTTATTCTAATAATTCTAATCTTTTATAATTAATATATTTTTAAAAGTTTTAATTGTTTTATGCTACATCTCTAAAGGTGTTAAACAGTTATCCGAAAGAGTAATTATTGGTAAACCAAGTACTCTAGGGTTTTTATTGAACCATTATGAAACTGTTTATATTTGTTAAACTACCATTATCAAGAGGGCCAGGTTAGCTCAGTCGGTACAGCGGTCGGCTAGAAACCACAAGGTTCCTAGTTCGATACCAATCCTCGCCACATCAGCGTATGAGTAGCACAGGGATATGTGTGGCAAAGTAAGGAGCTGATGGTAGGTGTGGCGCCCCACCTCAGATGCCAAAAACAATCTCCTTGGTCTAGCACTAGTGAAAAGGGGATATACACTCTCACTGATTGGCTGATACCGACTTTAGGCCGCCCCGACGACTTTACTTTACTTACTTTATAAAGTCTGTTTATTATTTGAAATTAAAATATTGTTTTTTGTTGCTAAGGTGATGCTAAATAACGGTGGCAGTTTATGTTTTTAAATATTTCAAACGAGCCAGGCATACGTGATTTACAATAAAAAATGTTTTCTCTCTCTCTCTCTCTCTCTCTCTCTCTCTATATATATATATATATATATATATATATATATATATATATATATATATAGAGAGAGAGAGATATGTGTTTGTGTGTGTGATGGACCCTCCCGTCGATCGATGTATGAGTGTTCATACAACGAAAATCCACACAGGGATTTTTTTATAGTGGTGAAGTCTCGTGTTGGACCGTCCACACTTTTTTTTGACAGTCGATAGGTAAGCATGAAGGGTTGCCACAAACACAATCAACGACCGACCTCAGGAATTTTGAATTCAAAGTTATCCCTCTCCTAGACTGGTTACCTACCCAAGGCTGAAGGGCCCAGTCTGCCCTACTATTTAACCCATAGCCGGAGGGAGAATATATGGATTCATACCTTTCCCAAGGGTATTAGCGCTATGGGAAATACCAACAGCTTCGTCTAGGAATTGAAAACGAATCGACGAGTTCATTTTCAACGAGTCTAACCAATAGCCCACGCGCCTCCATTATATATATATATAGTTTGATATATATAGTTTGATATATATATATATGCATGCATAGACTTGTAGATTAAAAAATCATGCACACACAGAAACTTATTTGTATGAATGGGTAATCCAGTGCTTCTTTCAAAAAATGATAGGCGACACCTCGATGTGATTTCATATCATGTTTTTACAATTTACGTCATTCTAATGTCAATCACCGAATGTCGACCCTCCCCCTTTCATCCCCACAGACATTTCGTTCTATTTTACGACGGGAAAGGCTTAAACAATGACTCTTTTTTCTTTTCTATGTTCATCACATAATAGACATAAGCAAAAATAAATCCATTTCCATAATACTTAAATATCAAACCTAATCTCACCCCAACCCCACGCCTTGTCCTGTCATAAAGGAATGCAGTTGGCATCATATATGTGTAATGATTTTTCAGCATCACTTCCGGTAAAACAAAAAAGTAACCAGGTGTTTCCGGTTTGATGGTTTTAGTAATTTATTTTATTGTCTTTGAAGATGACATTAAAAAGAAGAAGAAACGCTCTATTTTCGCCCTCGTGAACAAGAAAATATAATTACCTTCAACAGATCATATTTCCAAGTAATAATATTATATATGATATATTTTGCTTTTCTATTTCAAGATTTCGTAATTCTAAAATATAACTTTAGATATATTGACTGGCCTATCTTATGTAGACGTAATTATATTTCGATAGAAAGTTATTTTTGCAATATAAATCGTGCTTATGAAGAATTTTTTTGTATAAAGTTCGGTCATCAACTGTGGCTCAGAAGATGGAAAACGTAACTTATTCGTGTCAGTATTACTTGATGGCTGCACCAACTGGACTCGAATTCTAAGAAAAAGTTAGATGGAAATTGTACAAGGATGCTGTGTGCTGTCATTAATAAATCCTGGAAGTATCATTCCAACAAAAAAGTCAAAATGATTCGTATTCGATAAGAATAATTGATTATATATCGTTACATAGATTATGATAGCCATTAACGTACCTGTAGTTAGGATTTTGAATAGTGTCCGTAGACTTAAATAAAGGGGTCTTATCGATCCTATTATAGACAATTAGTGACCTTTTTACTTGACCCCTTGCACGCGTGGAATAGGTTTTAGTTTAGATAGTCAGAAGCGATCCGGCACCCTATCAGAGAGGTTGTCTCTTAAGGTTTGCAATTCGCTCGCGGCGGAATCAAAGGGGCAAGGTTGAAAATAAAGGCTCGATCAAGAAATAAACGAATATTATTGTGTTATTAAAATGTTAAAACTAGTAATGTCCAACCCAGCACAAAGAAGACCAGCCCTTAACAGAAGCCCCTAGATCAACTACAGAAAATAGCGACCGAAGTAGAAGCAGAAGTATAACAAATAAGAAAGACCATCATCTAATCTGCCTCTCTGTCTGTCTGTCTGTCTGTCTCTCTCTGTCTCTCTCTCTCTCCTCCATTATATACTCGAGTGTGTTAGAAGGGTATATAACAATATAACTGTAGAATATTTCTATTAAGAATAGCTCAGTCGGTAGAGCGTTCGGCTAGGAATCACAAGGTCCCTGGTTTGATACCGACCCTCGCCAACTCAGCGTATGAGTAGCGCAGGGAACTGTGCAGTAAAGTGAGGAGTTGATGGTTGGTTGGACACTCCAACTCAGACGCTAAAATAATATCCTTGGTCTAGTGAAAAAGGGATAACCTCCATCGCTGATTGGCTGATACCGACATTAGGCTGCACCAACGACTTTAGCTATTTTACTTTTTATTATTGTTTACCAAGGATTACTATTAGTAGTTAATGGAAACCATATGACAGTGCGCAAATAAAGGACTACTAGTTGATAGAAATAATTGCATGAGTTGTTTGAAAAAAATATTTGTTTTCGTATAACTGCGTTCAAAAACTGTCTAAGTTTTTTTATTCCAATGGTTAGGGAATGGCATTTATTGTGTTTACATTTAAATTGGTTTTGTAGTTGATTTTCAAGTTTTTTTTTATGTACACTATTCTGTCTAACAAGAATACTTTTAAATATATCTATTTTTCCTGTTGATGATAGGCTAACAGGTAATGTCACCTCACGATCTAAGGTTAACGACAATGAAGCAATACTCTACTCTCTCCAGAACTCTAAAAGTGAACGTCCGTCATCATATGTAGTTTAGTATCATACTCAAGATATTCTGAGGGTTCTTACCCCTATACAGGGGATACATATCTGAAGCAAATACACAAAAATATAAATTTAAATGTAAATACACACGATTAGGCATAAAATAACCCGAGATGAGTTGACATGTCGTTAAAATGAATCAATCAATTAACAATAGATTACCTCATTAGGTAGATAGGATTAAAAATAGTCGCAGACTAAGATATAAACGGTTAGAACCTCCTTGGGCAATCTGTAGAATATATAAAGTAGATAGTTGAAAAATTAGTAATTCAAGTAAAATCATCCAGCGTATGTCGTCCAGCCCCTTCAATTTTTCTGGATTTTTTCCATGTGTGTTCTATATCAAAGTTAGACATTCCCCAAAATTTGAGCTTCCAATTCCAAGATTGGCAGAGTTATGTTGGTTTTTAGTTCTCTAAATTTGAGAGGTCGCGAAAAAAGGCGACATTTTATAATATTTTTGTCTGTAAAATGACTTCTAAAGCTTCCCTACTCCTAAAAATTGGTTTATAAAAGACTTTTGCACGAAAAATTCAAGAATGCTATGATAAAAGTCTTAAAGTTACCCAATTTTAAGTTATTGATAATTTTTGATTTTTTCATAACAAGATCAATATCTCAATGTGGCACTGCATCTATAACAGATATATATATATATATATATATATATATATATATATATATATATATATACCCAAGATCAAAACATGTCCATATGATAGACTTCATCATAACCCGGCACCGTGATATTAGTGAAGTCTGTATGAACATGTCATGCGTAGTGCAGAGTGCGACAGGGATCACAGTTTAGTGCGAGGAAAATTTCAACTCTGTGTTCGCAAAAAGACTCGCATGCCTGAGTAAAAACACCAAAAATCACCTAGCTTTAAACGAAGTCAAGCAAAATGAAAGATTGATTGAACATCTTGACAGTCAGGAGTTTAATGGCACATGGGATAACTTTAGACACCAAGTTTATTCCACTGATGCAGCTGTACTTGGATTTAGAGTAAGGAAACATCGAGACTGGTTTGATGACAATGTACTTGTCATCAGTCAAATAAAAGAACATGTTTTATAAGTACACTGCATAGTAAGCCCTCTCTCCGATCGTCTCCCCCGAAGGAATATACTAAGTCGAAATATATATTACAGAATGAACTAAGGGGGATGAAAAATGAGTGGTGGTGAAAGATCTCATCTGAAATTCAGAACGACTTTAATAAAAAGGATCTACAACTTCTATGGCCGCATGCGTTTTCGATTCATTAACTCTGCCGTTGCTCCTCTAAGGTCAAGGGACAACACCACCTTGATCAAAGAACCCGTAAAAATCCTTCAGCGATGGCAACAACACTTTACGGATTTATTTAATAACCCTTCAGTAGTCAGTGCTGATGTTCTGCTGAGTCTTCCTCAACATGAGACCAAATATGAAATGGACAATTTATCAACTTTTGCAGAATTTGAAATGACTATCAAACAAATTAATTCTGGTAGGGCTCCAGGTTTAGATGGGCTTCCAGTAGAACTGTTGAAGGTAAAAATTTTAATATCAAACATGCTCTGTTTGATCTCATCACTCAATGTTGGAATGGTTCTCCTCTAGCAAATGACTGGATTGATGGTGCTTTGGTGTGTTTATACAAGGGCAAAGGAGATAAAGGTAGTTGTGATAACTACCGTGGAATCACACTTCTGGTGCTGTTAGCAAGGTTCTCTCAAGAATCTTGTTGAATCAATTGCTTTTGTACATTTGTCCGGTAGTAATTCCTGAATCATTCCTCAGTAGTTTTAGGTCTGACTTAGGAATAAAGACATGATATTTTCGGCTATGCAAGTGCAGGAGAAGTGTATTGAGCAACGGAACCCCTGTATCAGGTTTTTTCGATTGACAAAGCTTTTGATACACCCAACAGAGATGCACTTTGGACGAATTGAGTAAAGTTGGGTGCCACCAGTATTTCTGAATATACTCAAGCGGTTACACAATAGTATGAAAGCTAGAATTGTTATGAGTGGTAAATTATCGGATAAAATACAAATAATAATAGGGTTAAGCAGGGAGATGTATTGGCCCCAATACTATTCTCAATATTCTTTTCTGTAATCTAATCTCACGCATTCCAGCATTGTGAGAAGGGCGACCTCTTGGAACTTAGAACTACAGGAAGAGTTTTTGACTTGAGAAGATTTAACTTCAAATCAAAGACCCCTTACACACTTATTAGATTCCTTTACGCCGATGATGTTGATTTTCTGATTATTCAAAATATTGTGAACCTATTTGCTGCCTCGTGCACTGCTTTTGAATCCCAACACACCTAACACAGAAGTCCTTACAAGGGTATGATGCTCAAGCATTGAAACTCTTAACTATCATAACGGCCCAAATGCGATGGGCAGGTCATGTGCGTATGAATGATGTAAGAATGCCAAAGCAACTCCTTTATGGTCAGCTTCATGATGGCAAAAGGTCGCAGCATAAGCCTTGGAAGAGGTATAAGGATTGCTTAAAAACAACCTTGTAAAAATAAAAATAGATCCTGACAACTGGGAAAAACTGGCATTGAAGAGAACTGACGGGAAAATTCATGTGGATGATGTCTGTACCAGTTCTGAGAGTGAAAGAATTGAGCATGAAAACCGCAAGAGTCAACATCAAAAGGGATACACCTGTCATATTGGAGAGAACATGGAGGTTTGGAACTGTCAGATATGTGGTCGAATTCTGCTTTCTAAGGCTAGATATGACAATCATAGGAAATCTTATCGGGACAATTCATTCAAACAAAAAGGAACAAACAATTTGTCTTGTGCAATCTGTAACAAAGTCTGTAAGTCAGCTTCCGGTCTTAAGAGACATATGGCGGTGCATAAGCATCAAATTTATCATCTGATCGGGAGCTGGAGGCCGTGGTGTACTGGTTAGAGTCGTGGAAATGGACTCTTCGACTAAGCTACATTTCACATAGCACTAATACCCTTGGGAAAGGTTAGAATCCAACTTCCCTCCCTCCATCTATGGGTAAATCGTAGACTCGGCTCTTTAACCTTGGTTAGGGAATCAGTCTAGAAGAAGGAAAACTCTGAATTCAAACTTGTGTGGTCACTTCTAGAATAGGCTCATTACACTCATAATCGCTTGTGGCCTTCACACAAAATCAAGAATTTTGCTTGGTTCGCTATATCTAGCCACTAGTCAACAGGATTCAAGTACTTTTCTTCTTTTGTTATTAAGGGGTTTATAAATACAAACTATTAAATTCTCTCCTTTAGACTCCTATGATTTTTTAATTCTTAATTCACCCTCAGAGATAAATATGGAACACTTTGGGAAGCCATGCCCTACCATCTGGATAAAAACATATGGGTGATACTTTTACTGAATGCAAGATGTGTCATTGTTGGGTTAGTACTTAATGAAACCGACTCATCGCCACTAAGGTGGTGAAGATCTTCAAAAACTCTATTGGCCAAATTGCGCGTGTAATGTCAATTTGATTATAATCCGATCGTCATTCATTGAATATAGATTTTCAAAAAATACATACTACGTGTTTGCAAAGAAAGAAAAAGGATGCAGAAATCGATTTTATACTTGCCAGGATTAGCCGGCATCCCGTATAAGCCAGAGATATGTATTTTTAATCTTATGTATGGAAACAAGTCTGCTACCCTTGGTTTCATGCTATCCAAACTTAATTGTTTAAGCGTTGCAATCATCGGCAGCGAAATATTTTTTGAAAATTTTGTTTTCAAAAAATTGTTTACAAAAAGGTTTCAAGAATTATTTTGCTGCCCGACGATTGCCCCGCTTAAACAATTAAGTTTGGATTAAGTATATACTAAAATAAATATTTATTACTTATTTATATATCAACGCCCCATCACAGATATCGAACCCTCTCCTATAAATACTGTACGTTGGCTTACTACTGCCTGTTCAAATGTGATAGTGCCAAACATACACATTGATATATATATATATATATATATATATATATATATATATATATATATATTATAGAGAGAGAGAGAGAGAGAGAGAGAGAGAGAGAGAGAGAGAGGATTTGTTTTAAGAAATAGTTCTCCTTTACTTCTTGTAATAAGAACTGGTGATTGACCCTCAGCCACCGCCTTCTTGCACCCACACGGTAAAAAGGTTTGGGTGTTTGACATAATAGCAATTTAAAGAATACGTTTGAGAAAATCACATTTTTGCTAGGATTTGACATGACTAGCCATAATCATTACCGGTCGCCACCCATGCCCAACAGGTGGGGGGACTTGTCCCTCTGCAGAGGCACCATACCCAGGAAAGTAAGATCGTCAGCCATTGCCTTCTTGCACGTATATGAAAAATACGGAAGGTACAATTTTAAAGGGGATATGGCGTGACGTGAACAGACGATTGATCGGAGAGAACCTTTTCTTTTTTTTTTTTGAGGTCTCTCTGTATCTGTTGTACCGGCCGTTCCTACAGTGGAGAACATGCACCGGTTCTCACTATAAATAGTGAGACACCGAGTGGAAAGGGAGGACTGTTCCCGTTAACGACAAGCTAGTCGTACATGTACCATTAATTGTAAATACACTTGTCTTATTTTACCCCATCTCGACTTGACTTCTTTTTACTGTTGGGACTAACATCACAACAGTATCAAGGTAGTTTTTCCCTCGAGACTCAAGAAGGTATTTCCTCAGTTGCCGAGACAATGTAGCGGATGGAAGTGATTTAAAAAAAAAACAGAACCCATGGATCTCATTGTAGCTCGTTGTTTTCCAATTCGAGACTTCTTTGAGTGTTGTTCGGTTTAACTACAAATGTATCATTATTATATTGCGATTCTTTCACACCAACGTTAGCCGGTGGTCTTTCAGTGGAGTGAGTGACAGCAAATCTACCTAGGCCTTCAGGATTGTTAAGATCAGCTAGAACACTCTTCAGAGTATTCACACTTTTCGCTGCTGAATTCCATTCCTGGCTGTATATTCTTATGGTTTGTACAAGGGTATTATTATTATTAAGGATTTCCCACCTACCGTAGCCGGTGGTTTACTGGAAGCTGAGTGACAGCACATCTGTTCAGGTCTCCAGGACTCTTCTGAGTATTCTAGCCGATCTTAACAGTTCTGTTGTAAGAATGGTCTCGATTCTTCATCGGATTTTTAATTCACCCAAATTCTTTGCCAGAGCTTTGGGGACCGTTCCAAGGGCAACAATTACAATTGGTACGACCTGCACCTTCATATTCGACAGTTTTCTCAGTTCTCTAGCAAGTTCCAAGTATTTTTCACTCTCTTTTGCTCTCTTTCATTTTCACTCGGTGGTCAGTATGGATGAAAGTGTATTGTTGCATGTCATGGACTGTCCAACCACCATGATTGCCACTCACGGCTAACAGGGCGGTTGAAGTTTCTGGATTACAATCCGGTTTGTTTATCCCAACCACGTGTTTCATGATCAATTGAACTGTAAATACGAAAGTCTTTGTAGTTGCTATTTTGAGGTATCGACTGCAAAACAAATCGTTGCAAGATGTAAATAAATTATAGCATCTTTATTTATTAAAAATACTTTAAGGAAAGAATATATAAAAATTAGGTAATCGCGATGATACCTATTCTATCAGGGCGTGTGAACCGAATGTAGAACAGCTCTTTGCTTTTCCAATTTGCCTGCCCATTGAACGGCTAAAGATATTATTTCGAAGGAAACTACAGAAACTATGTTTTAGGTAAGTAATGTTTTTTCTCGTGCTCCAATACTCAAAAGATTTGTTTCGCATCAAATTCCAGGTAATGTATTTGCATTCATAATATTTACGTTTATACATATATGCAAGTAGAAATATACATACCCATGTTCACACACACACACACACACACACACATACACACACACACACACAATATATATATATATATATATATATATATATATATATATATATACATAAATTAGAATTCTTAATTATTTTCAATAAGTAAAAATTGTTACTAGATGGAACAAAAACATTACAATGGAGCAAGCTACCATCACACACACACACACACAGACACACAGACACAGACACACAGACACACAGACACACACACAGACACACATATATAAACATGCACGCGCGTACACACACACACATACATATCATATAATATTATATTGTATATATATATGTGTCTGTGTGTGTGTGTGCGTGTGTTTGTGTGTGTGTGTGTCTTTACTAACCATTCCGTACAGACAGGTTGTGACACAAGGTCAGTTTTTTAAGAGGAGTTTTGTAGATTTGAATTCGGAGTTTTCCTTCTCCTAGACTGGTTGCCTAACTAAGGTTAGAAATCTCAGTTTGTCGTACTATTTACCAATAGCTTTTGGGAGAAAACTTTTAGGCATGCCTTTCCCAAATGTATTAGCCCTATGCGATATATATATATATATATAGAGAGAGAGAGAGAGAGAGAGAGAGAGAGAAAGAGAGAGAGAGAAAGAGATAGATAGATTGAGAGCCAGACAGACAGAGACAGAGAGAAAAAGAGAGATAGATAGACAGAGCTATGTATAGTTTTGGTCATTTGGGAGAAGCACGTTTACTGTGTAAAATTTTATTGAATTTAAATTTATTTCCTCAAAATTTCTCAATTTTCCATTATTATTGTTTTCTTTTTTTTCGTGATCAGAAATCCACTTTCTAATTATTTCTTTATATCATTTTCCGAAATGTTATTCATGCATTAAAAAAGTTTTTTCGTAGTATTACTGATAACAGTATTATTATTTTCTACTTTTCTCCATAATACTAATTTCATCGTTTTCACTATTTCCTTTATTATTTTTCTTCTTCATCTTCTTCTTCTTATGTTTTTGAACGAATTTTATTTCAATTCATATTTTCTTATTTTTACCTTCAAACACAATGATTTGAGTTATAAGCCAGGAAATGCTCAGGAGTAATACAAATGTATTTTGCTTTCGAATATTAAAAGAAAAATTGACACAAAAATGGTAATGTGCATTGGAACTAAATGAAGGTATAAATGTATAAAGCAGGGAATAAAATTCTTGCATTCTACTAAAATGGCCCGTCACCTGCGATATATCAAGCGAATTCTTAGACCAATTTTCGAGCGATCGCAGGAAATCTTATAGCCAATATATTTATCAGAGTAGCGCGCGAAACGAACCAAAGCAGTGGCTGGGTGAAAAGAAAGTCGATTTTATATCCGAGAGTGTGAACAAAAAAATAAATAAATAAAAGTAAAAAGGAAGAGAAGAACGAAAAGAAAAAAAAGGATGAAATAACAAACAAATAAATAAATAAATAAATAAATAAAGGAAAAGAAAAAGTTATATTACAAATTCCTAAAGTAAAAAGTAAAAAAGGAAACCAAAAAAAAAAAAAAAAAAAACGGACACATTGAAATGAAGCAAAGGGAAGTCGTAAAAACGAAAGTGAAATGGAGAAAAAAATAAAAATAAAAAAAACAAACAAACAGACAAACGAGAGTAAAATAATAATTCAATTGAACTCTGACAATTTTCAATAAGTGAGAACGAGAATTTACGAGATCTCGCGGAAATGGAAGGCCATGTTACTTCTGTTGCTGCCGTCTCCACCGCTGCTACCGTAGTTGCCCTTACATATTTTTTTAACGATATTTTGTTTAACTCTTTTCATTTATTTATTTATTTATTTCATTTATTATTATTATTATTATTATTATTATTATTATTATTATTATTATTATTATTATTATTCATTTTCGTGTGTTTTTGATTTAACAGCGTGCCAGCGGATATCTGTAGTTCAATTTCTGTGCTGTCACATTCCTGTACTTAATTTTCGAACTGCCTCGTCCGTGTGTTCAATTGCAATATTTCCAATTACAACTGGTGAACAAAGACGAAACGGTTCAAAACAGAATGGCTCACTTCCATCTCACATTCTTCTTCTTCTTCTTCTTCTTCTTCTTCTTCTTCTTCTTCTTCTTCTTCTTCTTCTTCTTCTTCCCCCCCCCCCACACACCTATACTTCATTATTTCATTGTCTATTTGTTCTTTCTTTTATCTTACTTGGTTACCTATGGCCGTTCACACTTTGTCTCTGCGTATCAAGAGAAGAGAAATGTGTCCTCCTTCATTTCATTAGCACATTGTTAGTTTCTGTTCTCCTAAAATTAACAAAGTTATTATTATATTCTTTCAGGTGTGATTAAACTACAGTGGTACCTTGACTTACGAGTGCCCCAATTTAGGTCTTTTCCGAGTTAAGAGCTGTCACTTGGTGGATTTTTGTTTTGTGTTGAGAGCTAGAATTTGAGGTACGAGCAAGCTTCAGATACGCTTATATTAATAAATTAACTAAAACATTTAGGTTTGCAAAAGTTGAAGTCCAAACAGTATCTTAATTATTGCAATAATTAAATCAGGGCGCTCGTGGTTTGATGGTTATCGTCGTATGAAATAAACCCGGCAACCCGAGACCAAATCCTTGACGAACCTGTTTGTATTTCACAGAGAGCTACTTCTATAGCAAAATGTAGGAATCCAACTATTCTTCCACCCGTAATGGGTAAATTGTAGAACAGAATGAATTATTTAACCTTGGTATGGCAACCGGTCGAATAGAAGAAAAACTGTGAATTCAAACCTGTTGAATCCCTCTTTTAAAAAATTGATCTCGTAAAAAATTGGGCTGGCACAGAGAGTTTGATACATATATATTATGAAATAGTTTAAGCAAAAAAACACGATTTCTCGACTATGCGATCTTCAAACCAATCATGGACTGAAGATTACATAGGCGAGAAACTGTCAGTAACTAGGTGCCGTTGACTCCATGTTCAAACTATCTTAGATATAACTGCTCTATTAATGATATTAAGCAATGTTTACTTATAACTATAACAGTTATATATTCCCCAATTTACGATTTTTCTGGGTTAAATGCTGTCATGAATGGCATTTGACCTTATTTCAAGTGAGAAAATCAATTAGATCTATGAGGAAATTGAGTTACGAGCGGAACAATTTAAACTCGTAATTCACGGTATATATATATATATATATATATATATATATATATACTTTTTTTTTTCAATTAAGGTAGCGTGGACATGGAGTCAACACTTGGTTACTGACAGTTTCTCGCCGACAGAGTGTTAACTACATGCCAACGCTACCTTAAATCAAATAGCCCTATTTTGGATAAGACCATCAGCCTTATCTGGTTGGAAATATAACACCCACATTATCTACAAAATATTACACACACATACCACACCCACACACCACACACACACCACACACACACACACATATATATATATATATATATATATATATATATATTTATATATATATTTAGAAAAACTATATATTAGAAAACTAACACATCCATCATAACACCTGTCTTTGTTTTTCAACATTTTTCTCACACACACACACACACACACACATATATATATATATATATATATATATATATATATATGTATGGAAGTAAGATGAGGAAATTAATCCGACAGTATGTGGAGAGAATAGAAAATCAAACACATCCATCATAACACCCTGTGTTTTTTTTCAAAATTTCTCCTCACACACACAAACACACTCGTATATATATTATATATATATATTACAATATAGGTACAAGTGATAACCTACTCGAGTTTCACCATAAGGATAGTCAGGGTTAAATCCACGAATTAATCAAGATTAATTGCAGTCGATTACAAGTGTGTCTCTTTCACGATAAAACCTGGACATCTTTAAGTAGAATTTCTATGTATGATTTAATTTCGAAAATTTCGAATCAATACAACTGCTTTAACACGAAAATATCATAAAATGTGTTCTTAATTGTGCTTGCACATTATTTGAAATGAACTTAATTGTTGTTAAAAACACATTTTATGATATTTTCTTGTTAAAACATGCAGTTGTATTGATTCGAACAAATTCGTATTTCAGTGTAGATTTACGGTGAAATGAAAATGGCCGACAAAAAATAAGGCTTTCTCAAGGAAGAAACGAGGGGAGGTTACTCTCATTTATGTAGCTAATTTTCAGATTACCTATTTCCCAAGGGTATTAGTCCGACTGCGAACTTATTAGTGCGACTAGAGTACGAATTCGCTTACGATGTCGCAGTCCAGAATGATAGCCACTACACCACAGGTATTCCTCTTGGGTATTCTAACGCCATTAAGAAAATGTGAATATATATTAGTATCATATGACACATCGTGTTAACAATTGGATTGCATGAGGCGGTCGATATGTAAATGATAGCGTGGTTTATGAATGTAAGTGATTGTGCTAGATATTATTTGAGGTGTTGAATACATTCACATATAAGCAAAACTTCTTTTAGATTTTTTCAGAAATCTGGAAACTTTGTGTAAATCATACAAAACTACAATTAAAAATCAAATTGAATTAAAGGTGCATGAAAAGAGAAAAATGTATAAAAATAATTTTGTGTGTAAACATATATATATATATATATATATATAATATATATACAAGAATGTCATAAAAGTATCGAGATTGAAGCTGTATTTACCAAGATAGAAATGAACAATGGATGGAACGTTAATTTTTTCAGAATACAAGATTTGAAAAAGTACAAAAAATCTATATACTTTTATGACACAACTTTTAATTTAAATTTAATTTTAATTTAATTTAAATTTAATTTTAATTAATTTAATTTTAATTTAATTTTAATTTTAATTTTAATCTTAATTTTAATTTCAATTAAATTTAATTTTAATAAATGATTAAAATATCCTTTTTATCCATTCTATACTTTCTTTCCTTTATTTATTTTTTCAACATAATATATATATATATATATATATTATATATATGTGTGTGTGTGTGTGTGTGTGTGTGTGTGTGTGTGTGTGTAGTTATTTGATGATGTGATGGGTGTGAGAGCTGTATTTATTTATCATAGAGTAAAATATTATTACCATTGGTTTCAAAGTAGTGTACTAGTCATTTATATTAAAAAAACGCACCTTTGAAAATAATTTTTTACATAGTCATTGTCATTGGCAATGATTATCAAAAGATTTAATACCTTTAGCGTCCAAAAACTCAATAACTGCGCGAACTTCACACTTGGCGGTAGCGTCAATGGGGAGATCATCAGAAACGACTGCTAAGCCAAGACTGAGTAAGGGAGTGAGGGACATGCAAAATCAGGCACAGGTGCATGTATAACACACATATCAGTGTTACCAATAGCCATACGACCAGTTTCTCTACATCCCCAGCGCTTTGGAGATGACCCGCGTATATATATATATATATATATATATATAATATATATATATATATATATATATATATATAATATGGAGAAAAGTAGACAAACACGGGATGTTGTGGAAACTTGATGTTTATTGTCGACGTTGCAACGTTTCGGTCTCTATTAGACCATCTTCAGACTTGAATATAGTTCTTACTCCAATGATGGAAATTCTCAAAATGCTGAAAACGGAAGGTCGTCAGTAGGGGAAGTGTAGTTGGGGGTGGTTAGTGGATTCTTCTTCTCTCAGGAATTGAGTGCCGAAATGGTCAATGGTGGTTACCACAGTGTTAGTTGTGGGATTGGTTAGCTAAATTGTGTATTGTGTGTGTTGTGTGTCTGTTTAATTGTTTTTTTTTATGTGTGATTGGAACTGGATTTGTCGTTAAGTTTAATGTGTGTTGTTGGTATGTTGGTGTGATTTTTTTTGATTTATTTATTTATTTATTTTATTTTATTTATTATTTTCTCCACATACTGTCGGATTAACCTCCTCAGATTTCTACCATATATATATATATATATATATATATATATATATATATATATATATATATATATATATATGGGCCTCTTAAAGTAGGATTGGTTGTTGGATATGTTCAAGGTATGTTTAGTCGCTTGATATCATTGCATCCAAGATGGTATTAATCCATCTATGATATTATTTACTGATAAATTAACCTGTGTTGGATGTTATGTACTAAATCCCATTTTTCATCGAATATTTTGAAGTAATGACTTTCACATTTATTTCATACATTACTCATGCTTTGCACTAAACCGCAATATATATATATATATATATTATATATATATATATATATATATATATATGCTCTCTTTTAGACTCATCAGATATACCAACAAAGAAGCATACGTGGACTGCTTTACAACACACACACATATATGTATTTGGCTAATTCCATGTTACATCATCCAGGCTGTGTCAAGACCCCTTTAATTTTCCTGGAATTTGTGACTATGTTAAAGTTAGACATTCGCCAAATTTTAAAAAAAATCTATTTTTTCTAGAAAATGTGTCTAGAGCTTCCCTTCTTCTAAAAATTGGTTTATAACAGCATTTTCGTCCGGGAATCCTAAAATGCCATCAAAATGTCTGAAAGTTAACCAATTTGAAGTTTTTGATGATTTTTTTATAGCAAGATCAATATCTCGATGTGGCACTGCATCTATGACGAAGTTTTCTTTTATTATTTCATATCTTTTGAATATTATTTGTACTATAATACAATCCACACCTGTACAACATCTCAGAAAAATTGAAGGGGTTGGGTGAAAATTTTACTTTACTCTGGATAATTTGACATGGAATTGTCCACACACACACACACACACACACACACACACACATATATATATATGTGTAATATATATATATATATATATATATATATAGGCACACACGCGCGTGGACACAATCATATCATCACAGCCTTCACGCATTTCCACGCGCATGCGGCATGACATCATACGCATACGCACAAACAAAAATACGCACACGTACAAGCAAAAAAAAAAAAAAAAAATTCCACAACACGCAAACACGCAAACACGAGAATACAGTTTTAAAAAACCCACACATTTGACCATTTCCACCATTTCTGTCATTTTCAAAGGAACCGTTTCGTTTACCTGATGAATGCTTTCAGCAGGAAACCATTGGTTGTAATATCGTTCCGAATAAATAAATAAAGCTAAAACTTTTATTTGTTACTTCATTGAACTATCAACGCTCTATCACAGATATTGAGCACTCTTCTAATAACACGTACGTTGGATTACTATTACTTTTCTAGTATACTAGTGCCAACCATACACATTAATAATATATATATATTATATATATAATATATATATATTATATTATTATTATTATTATTTATATTTCTGCTTGAAGGCAATTATAATGCATGTATCGAATAAGATTCGATAATTATAGAAAATAATCTTGACAAGTAAATCCCGCAAATGATGGCTCGCTATGTAGAACACCGTACAGACTGTTTCGACTTTATTAAGTCTCTTCAGCGATGTAACTAGCGACTCCCTCCGACAGGAATCGAAACCGGGACTTCACAGGCATAGTCAGAGACCATATCCGTTCGGCCGCCGGTACATAGCGAACAATCCCTGCGAAATTAACCTTGTCAATGATGATACTACCATTACACGCCCCTGCCATAGCAGGCAAGTGGACGTTTTTTTATTTAGTAAACAAACCCGGCCGTTAGCTCTTCGGCGAAGTGAATAAGATTTTTGGATGTTTGTTTTTTTATAGAAGCAAGTTGAATAAATTATTATTATATTTCGCTTGAAGGCAATTATAAATGCATGTATCGAATAAGATTCGATAATTATAGAAAATAATCTTGACAAGTAAATCCCGCAAAGGATGGCTCGCTATGTAGAACACCGTACAGACTGTTTCGACTTTATTAAGTCTCTTCAGCGATGTATACTAACGACTCCCCTCCGACAGGAATCGAAACCGGGACTTCACAGGCATAAAGTTATCGTAGCGAAAACATAAAGTCAACAGCGTCTGTTTCTTGCCTATATGATTTCACACCATGCACTTGGTTTGAAAATCGCAAGGGCCAGAAACTCTCAGTTTGCTACCCTAACTTGGACAACAATTATATTGGACACTATTTATATAAATATAACACATCATATTATCAATACTATATGTTTATATATAGATAATATAGGTTTATAAGTAAACAGTCCTCAATAACATTGATATAGCATTTATATCTGAATTAAGATACCATGGACTTAGAATCAACGGTGCCTTATTATTGACAGTTTCTTCCCTGTGCGATCTTCAGACCAACTTGGAATGAAAATTGCATAGGCGAGAAACTGGCGGTATCTAGGTGCCTTTGAATCCAGGTTCACTCTACCTTAACGTATATATATATATTATATATATATATATATATATATATATATATATATATATATATATATATATATATTCTAAAAAGGAATGTCCGCAAAGTGGATAATAATAATCCATTTGCTCACCTTATTTATTTATAAAACATTTCAGTTTCTCCGTTGGCCCCATAACAACTATACCACACACACAACACACACACACAACATATATATATATATATATATATATATATATATATGTATATATTATATTTGCATCCTGTTCTAAAAGAAAGTTTAGGTATATATATTAGGTGTGTCAAAAAGTATCAAGATTTTTTGTACTTTTTTGACACACCTTGTATTCTGAAAGCAAATAACGTTCCATTCATTGATTCTTTCAGAATACAAGGTGTGTCAAAAAAGTACAAATTTTAAAGCTGTATTTACTAGGATATAAATGAAGAATGAATGAAACATTAACTTTTCAAAATACAAGTTGATTCAAAAAGTACAAAGATTTTCGAAACTTTTTGACACACCTTAATATATATAATATATATATATATATATATATATATATATATATATATATATATATATATATATATATATACGTTTTGTGTATGTTTTTGTGTGTTGTGGGTGTATGTACATGTGCCACCGAAAAGATTATTGATACAAAATCATCTCCGAATGAAATATTTGTTGCCAGCAAAGATATTGCATTTGATTATGACAAACAGAGAGACAGTCAAACAGAGACAGACAGGTACACGGACAGAGACAGTCAGGTATAACTCAACAATGCAATGGTTAAAATGAACTTTACAATTTCTTATTGTACATCACGATCCAACTGTATCAGTGCGTATTATCTTTTTTTTTTCTTTATCTTCCTAAGCTGAAAAGTATAATATACATTATTGTTCTGTCTTTTCATTTTTTTTATAATTCGAGCTACTGATACCGTCCTACGTAAGTGACTCTTAAACATTTATAACAAAAGGGCGTAAACTTTTTAACTTAAGAATATCTTAAAACTTTTTAAAGATATCTGAACAGATTATTTTCTTACCTTTATGAACTACTTTTCTTTTCGTGCAGGTGTAACAATAAACACCTGCTCTTTTCGTCTCCAAACAAATTCAAGTCCTGTCTACAAAGTGAAAAGAAAAACAAAAATAAATTGATATGTTTTGCAAAAGAGTCGGATAGCAAAATCAGAAACAAAAGTAACTGAGTTGTTACAAAAATGTAATTATGTACAGTTAAACTCTCAAGAATAATATGGAGACCCTGAAGTAGATTTAACACGAATCGAAGATATAAAAAGAGTATAGAAGATTTGATGATTTAAGAAACGTCACAAAATAGACCCCCCAAAAAAATAACACATAAGGCAACAGATTTTATAGTATGACGAATTTATTTTTGACAATGGTATTTAATAAATTATCACGCTTGAATAACTGAATGTATTTACCTAACCCTTCAAAACAAACAGGATGAGACGCAAAGTCATTTTTCATGCTGAGTTTAAAAAGTTTGAATTCAGAGTTTTCCTCTCCTAAATTGGTTGCCATACTAAGGTTAAAGAATCCAATCTTCCCTAATATTTACCAACTGCAGGAGGGTTAAGAGTGGGAATTCATATTTTTCCGAAGTTCAGGGGAAAGAGACACCTTTCTCGTGGACAGGACACGCAACTGCAAGTTGAGAAATTTATTTTTACTTTGTCGGTTCTGTTTTTTGGTAGGCTGCATACAACGATACCTATCGCCTAACACGAGAAATCATGATGTAATTGTATAAATGAGGAGTGTGATTACAAAAAAAAAACAAATAATTGATGAATGAACTTTAATAGTTGAACACAACTATTTCAAATATGAAGGTTGTGAATTCTAGCTATAACCCTTTCCTTGTTGAGTCCATTAATGAATTCGATCTGCTTTAACTTGAATTTGAATTGTGTTTAGGATTTATCTACCTTGGTTAATTCCTTTATATTGTATACTCCTATGGGCTGTATGATTTTTTTGACTCGAGACTATCTGATTTGGGTTGCTACAATTATTATAATATCTGAATGGATGACAAAAAGAATGTCTACCTTAATACAGAAAAACCCCCCAAAAAGAAACCATTTTTAGCTATTATAGACCAATAACTTGTCTACCGAATACGGTTTTATTTCAGTAGATCCCCATGAACACACTCAGTCACAGACACACTCAGATTTCCTAGGTATAACACAGTTTAGCTTAGTCGTTAGATCATCAGCACAGGAAACATAAGATTCTAGGTTTAATCAATGCAGTAAAGTGGGAAGCTGATGGTAGATGTTGTACTCCATCTCAGATACAAAACAAATTCCTGTTCTAAAGCTAGTGACAAGTTGATTGACTTCCTCGCTGTTGAGTAGTATATATATATATATATATATTATATATATATATATATATATATATATATTTAAAGTTAATATTCCTATTTACATATTTGTTCAAAGGTAGATTATTTGAAGTAAATAAATAATAATAATAATAATAATAATAATAATATACGAATGAATGGCCAGAGGAATGACTATCCTAATACAGAAATACCCACAAAAAGGAACCATTCTTAGCAACTATAAAACAATAACTTATCTACCTATAATCTGGAAAATTCTAATCATGAAAATTAAAAAATAAATATACTAATCACTTAATTTTCGTAAACTATTTCTGGAAGAACAGAAAAGATGGCGCAAGGGAAAAGAGGAAGAGATCATCAACTGTAAACTGATCAACATATCTTTAAAGAGGGTAAAACTAGGCCCCAAAATCAATAGAATAAAATTGTGGAAAATGTTTAAATACATTTTCAGTATAATTCTATCAAGGATTAACTCGTAATAAATAATAGGCCTGCTGCCATATTGCTCAAGGGGACAGTGCATACGCATCTCTAGTCAGTTGGTATTATTAAATCATGGCAAAAACACGTTTGGCCGACCAGAACTGTCCTGTCTGTCTGAAAATTGGTATATTGTCTCTCGAAATATGTATTTACTGTTTGCCACCCCCACCTTCACTCTCTAAAAGAATTTCATGAAAACATTGTTTATTTTCATAAATATTCCTCTTTTGTATTGCCGTTGTTTTATGAATATTATAAGTTTACATTAACGACAATACGGTTATGCAAATGTAATATAAATTTGCCGCGGTTTAGATATTGCCTCTGAAAGATTCTTTCTGGCTAATTTGAATTTATTAAAATATTTATTCTTTTATTCAACTGAATCATTATACTGGCCTGTGATGTTTTCCAGGTCGAATCTATAATAACTGACTTTACGGAAATTTTTTTCACGCTAGATCCAAAAATCATACTTATTTTTTCTAATTAGATCAAATTTTTAAATACAAGCTTTATTGAAATGTATAAAACCGTATAATAGCTGTGAAAAGTAGAGTCCACTGGCGTTGTGCAGAATACCGTTCGACCTGGCGCCTCCTCGTCAACCAAGGAACGAAAAGACGTGAAAAAGAGAGGGAAGTAGCCGCCGCAGAAAGGAGTGCCAAAAGGAAGAAGAGGCAGCAGTAACTCAGCAATCATCACTGCACCAGAGATTGCCATTCAAAAATTGGTCTGTTCAGCCACTCACGCAGTTGCAGATATTTAAAAAGTGGACACTACGCCATCATCTTTTCGGAAAGAAGCCAACAACAATTATCATGTAAACTTGTTTTAAATTATCTTAAAAATCAAACCTGATTTAACAAAATGAATGTTTTTTTTATTCAGCAGAAAATGGCGATCATATATCATGATAAACCTTTGAACATTGAAAAAAACATTTTTAATGCAGGCCTGTGTTATTGATGAAAGAATAAAATACATACATATATACAATTATTCTAAATTGACTTGATTTTATTCTAATTCATAATTCACAACTGAGGTTAAAAATAGAAACAAAATAAACCCAGGAAAAATAAACCAGCCAACAAGAGCTTAAAAAATTCAAATTCAATAGGGACATTTTTTGATACTATCATGATATACCTAGGACATTGGAGTTATTGAATTTTTTATAAGTTATGGGGGGTAAAAAAAAGTCTAATCCATGATTTGAACCCAGATCGCTAGTCTGATGTTAATAGCATGATAACTAGTAAATTTACGAGAGTATTCACAACGGTAAGGTCTCCAAAATATTTAGAAATCACTGAAAAGTTTATTGCATATCGTCTATGAAGGTTTATCGCATTTTTGTAAGCGCTGTTTTAGTTTTTGTTTGTCCACGACATACAAGGTCGCCACAGTCGACGTTAAGGAAGCTTCCAGAAATATTTTACGAGAATTGAATGAATAGTATATTTCTTCTATAATTAGTATAGTTAGAATTTTCCAGATTATAGGTAGACATGTTATTGGTCTATAATTGCTAAGAATAGTTCCTTTTTGTGGGTATTTCTGTATTAGGGTAATCATTCCTCTTGCCATCCATTCGGATATTATTATTATTATTATTGTTATTATTATTTTACTTCAAATAATCTTCCTTTGAAAAATTATAAATAGAATATTAACTTTAAACTATACAAAATTAAAGACGGCAATGTGGCCTAGTGTCTGAATCAGCTGAACAGCGAGGAAGTCAATCCCCTTTTCACTAGTTTTAGAAAAGAAATTCGTTTTGTATCTGAGATGGAGTACAAAATCAGCTTCTGACTTTACCACATTAATTAAACCTAGAAACTTATGATTTCTGTGCGGATGATCTAACGACTGAGCTAAACCGTGTTATACCCAGGGCATTCTGCGTGTGTCTGTGCCTGAGTGTGTTCATGGGGATCTACTGAAATAAACCTGTATTTACCGGAAGCTTCATTCTTTAAGAAAGTCCAGTTTACACAACCGCTGTTTAATGGTTAATAAAAGTCATATCTGGAAATCAGGTTTGGCAGGAATATGATCACAACACCCAGCAAGACCTGGAAGTAAATTAAGCTACGCCTCCCCCATGTTTTATTCTTAAGATACAACCTCCAAAAATCAGTCTACATCTGCCAAATGAAATCGAAATTCTTTTGCGCAGACAATAGCCATAAAATATCACTTCGTCACTTTGCCAAAAGTAATTCTTCTGGTGTGAATCTTTTGAGTGTCATGGAAAATAGTCTTGCCAACACAGAGGGAGTCGAGAAATAAAAGACTATAATAATCTATGAGAGTTTTTTACGATTCAAAATTTGACAGTATCCTGGGTATGACATTAAACTGTATCTGGTGGTTAACCTCTAATTCTGGAGTTCCTTCATTGCATCATTCCCAGGTTCAGTCTGACCCGGAAACTGTTAAGATCCCATCTATTGGTTGAATAGATTTTTTTAATAATGTGTTTGAAAAAAAATTGAATACCCAACAAAACATATTTGGTATAAAGTAACCTAAAGGTTGACATGCCATAAAATCCAATCAACAACATTGCTATCTAAATGTTTATTAGTTTTATACAGTAGTACCTTGATTTAGGAGTTTAATTCGTTCCGCACGTAACTCAATTTCCTCGTATATTAAATCAAGTTTTTCCAGTGGAATAAACTGAAATGCTGCTAATCCGTTCAAGCCCCGCCCCTGAAATACGCTAATTAAAAAAATGTCATTTTTATTTAGTTCTACCAAATACTGAAACGGAATATACTTTCACATCACAGAATTATTAACTGATTGTAGATACTTGGATACACGTGTAATGAAAGACTTTTTAAGACCACTTTTTCAAAATTACACCAACAGGTCTCCCAAATTGAGGTGCGCGGTGTAATGGTTAGAGTCGTGGGAAATGGACTCATCGACCTGAGTTCAAATCCTGGACAAGGCTGTTTGCATTTCATATAACGCTTATACTTTACGGAAAGGTATGAATCCACATATTCTCCCTTCAGCTAGGGCTTTTTAAACTTGGAGAGGGGACCAGTTTAGGAGGAGGAAAACTCTGAATTCAAACCTCTTAACACCGCTTAAGAAATTGATCTTCTATCGGATCCTACTCGTGTGGAGGAGTTGGTAAATATAAATAGGTCTTCAAAAAATCACAAAACGTTTATTGTTTATTGTCAATGATGTTTACATCACTTTAAAGTTAGAAAATGTATCTATTTTTCCTACATAATCGACATATCGACCGATGCATTTTTGTAGGAGCTGTGCCAGTTATTGTATGAGTATGTCATACCAGCTCACTGCCATATCGTCGAGGAAGCTCCGAACCTCCTCATTGTTGCAAACTCCTTACATTACTTGCGGATGATTTTAACATTCATGCGCGATTCACCACACACTTTCGTTAATTGCCGATTAATTTCTATCGGTTTAATGCCATTTGCGTACTAAAGCCGAAGTATTGCGCGAAGTTTATACTTGGCGGGTGTGTCAATCGGGAGATCCATCAAAAATTAATGCCAAGCAAAGACTTAGCTTGGTAGCGAAGCACGCACTGGGATAGTAACTGGATTAGTAATAATATATATATATATATAATACGCTCCACCCAAACTGACCACAGTTGTATTATATTCCAAAATGCATAAATATATAAATTCAATATTTCTAAAAAAGAACTCCTCATTCTTGACAGTAAGTTTCTGATAAATTGAATAGAGACGGACTGATGAAGTCAACAATAATTATCTGTCCCTCTAAACGTATTAATTAATGTGTACCAATTCAATAATTTTCCCGGAGTAGAGTAGTATATATATATATATATATATATATATATATATATATATATATGTGTGTGTGTGTGTGTGTGTGTGTGTGTAGAATTAAACAAAATGTACGTCTCCTGTTTAACAATTTTATTAACGATCTTTTCGAGCTTTCTGGCCAACTTTTTATATTTGGATGGAATCCGTGGATTAGTCCACCGAAGTTTTTATCCCAAGTACTTTCGGCACTCTGAATTGCCATTACCCCTGATGATGCCACTTTGAAGTGCCAAAAGTACTTGGTATAAAAATCTTCGGTGCAAAAAAATTTGAATGATTGAGCATGTAAAAAAACAAATGTAGCATATCCTTTTCTTTCCTGTTTGTCAGCCGAATAAATAAAAATAAACAAATAAATTTATCCTCAAAACTATTTATTATCAAAATTAAAAGTTAAATAAAATAAAGTAAAAAATTAGAAAATAAAAAATAAAATAAAAAACAGAAAAATAAAAAATAAAAATAAAAAATAAAATATTTAAAGAGATAAAATTTTTAAAAAATACACACACGTATATGTATATATATATATATATGTGTGTGTGTGTGTGTGTGTGTGTGTGTGTGTGTGTGCGTGTGTGTGTGTAATGTAGTTTGGTATATTTATGAAGAAAGAATGCTCAATATCGGTGATAGAGCCGATACATATAAGTTATGATAGCGTAGACACAGACATGTTCTGCTGGATGCGGATGCGAAGAACTTTCTTTTGAGAGCAGTGAACTTATGGTCAACTAAGAAATAGGCAGAGCAGTGGACAGCGTTAAAGGTTTTCATCTAAAGAAATAAATTATGATAATTTGAATAAGAACAATTAAGTAGAAACTAGGGAACAATATATTTTTCCAAAAAACTTATTTTAGTTTTTGTTCGCAACTTTTTATAGTGGTTTAAATCTATTAGAAATGGAAATTCGGCCTCCATTCGTCTGTAACCAAAACTACGTCACTGCTTGCGTCACATATATAGAATGAAGAACAATTGATATTAATAAAAAAATAAAAGCTATTCCATGTAACTCATCATTTGAATTCGTTTCATTTTAATAATGACAATTTAAATAGATAAACTATGATGAGATTTGATAATTTGCTTTAGAAGCATTGTTGAGTAAAGTAATATTATTATTTATATGTTTTGCTTGAAGGCAATTACAATGCGTATATCGTATAAAATTCAATAATTATTGAAAATAATCATGACAACAAACTATATATTATTTAAATAAATAAAACTACATAAACTATGAAATTAATTAAAAAATTGTATTAATTCTTTAATGTAAAAAATAATTTGCAAAATTTTAATCAATTTAAAATATTTTTTTTTACTCTCGCCCTGTTTTCAGTAACAATAAGTTAACTAAAAAGTTTACAAATAAATAAATATCTATATTTTGTGTAAATTTTGTGTAAAATATTCAAATAATCATTGATTAATAATTGATAGAATTTAATAATAGTTAAGTTAATTAATGAATAATATAAGTTTCCATTTCAATATATATATATATATATATATATATATATATATATATATATATATATATATATATATAATTCTTTAATGAATTTGATGATTTTACTTACTTATGATGCAAACCCTCTGCCATTGAATTTTTATCTCCTCATCTCAGGCAATATCTTTCAAAAATAAATTTTTACACCGCCAGGAGGATGTTTTTTTCTAGTCTTATTATAATGATGATTTTGTAATGGTATGTCCGTAACCGAAGCTACGTCACTGCTGATGTCAAGATTATTTAGTTTAATTTAAGTAATATTCTTAACAATTATCAAATAGTCATTATTTAATCGTAATTAGCATCTTAATTATTAAAGAAGTCTCTATCAAAGTCTAGATGAGTTAGATTTGCCTCAAAACTGCTTATGTTATTACTGCATTTAAAATCCTGAAATACACGTTATATATCTCAGAAATAAAGATTTATATGGTGTGGATAATTTTCATAATGATTTTAACAAAACAGCATTTAATAAATTATTTGCTGTTACTGTCTTCTAATACTATCATGTTATTTACAAGCGTATTAAAAGCAATCCTATTTATAATTTTATATAGAAATCAATTAGAATAAAATTAAAATAAGTTTAATCTTTTTATATGCGTTCTTATTTAGTTTCATGAGTCTTTCTTATTTAACATACTTCATTACATTAAAACATATGGGAGAATAGGTGCTTAATTGAAGTCATACCTAAACAAATCGAGAAAAAGTCGATCTCTGTATGTACATTTCGGCATTTTCTCGATTTGTTTATGCCATACATTTGAACAGATATACTCGCCTAATTTATTAATTATCAACTAATTAAATTGCAATTAGGTATGACTTCAATAAAGCACTTATTCTCCCAAATTGTCGGCTATCGCCATCTTAAATAGACTATGAGCCTGTTTGTTTACTTTTATATAAACACCCGGAGGGTGCATATTCTTGCTAGTTTATATCAGTGATTCTCAACGCGGTCCAGCTGGATCATCTGTGGTCCACAGAACATTTCTAGTGGTCCACAGAGGTTCGAAGCCACAAAAATGTTTTAGCCATATCCCAAAAATTTAACTAATTCAGCGCTTCTTATAATGACCTCCCCAGTTGAAAATCTCTATTTAAGCGCACGTCGATGATCGGCGGAAAATGAATTGTCTTGTCTTACTTTAACACGTGTGTTAACCGCTCGCAGCAACATTCAAGAAAAGTAGGATTGGTCCATGGGAATTTTTGAATAAAAAATGGTCCATAAGCCGAAAAAGGTTGAGAAGCACTGGTTTATATAGGGACTGGCAAACGGAGCCTAAAATGCGTTTTTGACAAAATGACTTTAGCCCCCCCAACAGAAAATAATTACCAAAAATCAGGAAATTATCTAATTTTAATGAAATTTTCAGTGTTTATTTATCGAAGAATGATATTTATAATGCATAATTTATTTTATTTCAAAACTCTAATTTTTTTTCAGGTCACTTAATTTTGACCCCCCTTATGTTGGGGACATAAAATTGTTTCAAGTTGGTCCTTATCTGATACTAATTACAGTATAAATAATGAGATGAAAGACCGAAGTTATGAATAAAAACAAAAAATTTTTACAGTTGCGCTTTTATGAGAAAATAAGTACAGAAAATCGAAAAATAAAATGTAAAAAAATAATAAATGATTAATTTTTTGGAGATTTCTTTTTTACTCATTTCGATAATTATTTAATTGGCTATTATTTTATAAAAGAAAAAATTATACATCGATGTTTTTTCTGCTTAAAAAACATTTTCAATCGAGTTTTTCTTCAAAACTTATTACTTTTTGCGCCTAAAATAAGTTTTGCATTAAGTAGATATATATTTTTTAAATCTAAAAATAACATTTTAAAATTAACATGGGGATTTTCATATTTTAAATAAATTTTATATATTAATTTTTCATAGCAAAAATACTAAATTAAAGTTTTGAAATAAAATAACTGATGCATTATAAAATTCATTAATTTCATTAAAATCGGATAATTACCTGATTTTTGGTAAATGTTCTTGCAATCGCAAATGTTACAGTAAAATTGTAAACAAGCACTTAAAACCATCGAAAAAGAGGCTGAATGGCGGATATCGTCGAAATTGACCAAAACAAATAGTTTTAAATCTTTTAAAAATAAACTGCATATGTAATTATATTTTTCTTTTTTTAATGCTGGTTATTATGCTACTACTTATCGATTTAGACAAAGTTTAACCTTAAATAATAGATTTAATTATTCTTAATTCGCTTTTAAAACTCGTAGTATCCGATGTCTTTTGCTACTCCCTAGGTTTATATAATCAAACGTAGATTCCTTTTTCTAATAGATTCAGAATCGTAAGAACCAACCAATGCGTATGACGCTCACTCATTTGCAAAAGTAAACTTACTCACCCCAGAGAATTACACCGCCCCACACACTCTCTCATATGCACATTAATTTACACCCATAAAACACTGTTACTTGTCTTTATGGCTCGAACTTATGTTCTAACACATGAAAAAGACATAAACCTTCTGATGGTATTTCGTCTCGGGTGGTACAAGGTTGATTTTTAAGTGTACAGGATGGTGGGCTTACAAGGATGAGAGTGTTATGTCAAGGTGGGGGGGGGATTGGGAGCGGGGTGGGGTGTGGAAGTTAAGGTACAGTGAAGTACACAGAAACAAGCTTTTTTTTCTTTTTCTTTTTCTTTCTCTTTTAATTCTTCGTTCTCTCTTTTATCTTCTTTCTTTCTTCGTGCTATTCTCATTTTTTTCCTCTTTTTTTTTTCTTTTTCCTTTTTCATCTATTCTCTTTTCCTTTCCTGTCTTTACCATTTTCTCTTTCTTTCACCATAAGTTTACTTATTACTTACTCTTTATCTTTTTTTTTCTTTCCTTCTTCTTCACCATCTTCGTTCATTTGCTTGTTTGATGCTTTTTTTTTATCTTTTCGTTCTCACCCTTTTTTTCTTTTTTTTCTAAATTTTTATTTATTTGTTTTTCTTTTGTGATACTATTCACTGAAATATCTCTTCTTCTTCTTCTTCTTCTGTTCATATTTCGATCTTTCTTCTTCTTCTTCTTCTTCTTCTTCTTCACATTGTCTTTTGTTTTTGTTATTTTTGTGTTGATATGATTCCCTTTCCTCTCTGCTCCACCTTTCTATCATGTTACACAATTTCCTCTTCATTCTACCTTCTCTATCCTCGTCAAAATATTATTATTATTATTATTATTATATACACACATATATATATATTCTCTTACCTACGTTCGTTTCCCCTTCTCTTTTCCCTCCTCCCCTTACATATCCTCCCCCTTCTACCTCTCCCCCTCTTCTTAAACACTTTCCCTACTTTTGACTTCATCCTCTTACCTCACCCCTCCTTACATATATTATTTTACAATTTCTTTTCTTTTTAACTTTCCTTCTTTCCCTTCACTTTTACTTCTCTTCTTTTCCCGCTCTCTTCTTTTCCCCCCCCTTCTCTTGTTTTGCCTTTTTTTCATTCAATCTTCTCTCTCCATCTTTTTTATACTTAGAATGAGAGTATATTCAACTTCCAGATGTACTGCGTCATTTCTAAGAGGTCGAGGGGAAAGAGGCCTTCTGGAAAAGAGGTAGTGCGGACGGACCATAATTTTACACCCAGTTCGGAATGGCATACCATTCGCTGGTGTCAAGCACTGAAAAATGCTCGTCTGGCCTTTCGTGTTAATTGTTCCAACATTTTTTTTCTTCAAGAAATACCCTACCACACTTTCCTTAAACCAATAAAAAATAAACAGAAACATAAATAGCGAGGATTATGAAAGAAAGAAAAAAAAGGCACATAAAGAAAAAATACACACCAAAATAAAACAACTCAACCCGTCCACCATTTTTCTGTCTTTTTTTATGTATTTGAATATATTTGTTTTTGAGTTTTTAAGAATTTCTAAAAAGTAATTGAGTAGACAGAATTTTCAGCTTTTTTTTTCTGTTTTAATTGAAAAGAAAATATATTAAATAAAAATGCTTTGAAAATTAAATACAAAACATTGTATCTTTTTAATGGATATTAAAGATATCACCATCATCATTGTCATCATAATCATTATCAAGTCATGCTGACTGCACGGATTCTCTTTATTCTTTTTTGCCAGCCGTCCCTATCTGGCATCACCTTTGGCAAATCCTCTAGATGGCATCCAGCCTCCTAATAGAGCTGATGAATGTGAAACTTTGCTAATCATTCCAAACTGGCATGTCCATGTGTAGGAGTCCATAGGAAAACGTTACCTTTGGGAAATGTATTGTGATCATTTTGAATTTAAGGCCAACTCAGTTGCTTAGATTGATTGACTATTTATTTTTAACAACATATCAACGCATCTAGAGGTATTTTACGCCTAACGGTTAAGGAATCACGTTCTTTGTACCTTCATATTTCTATTCTTGTAATGAAAAACGATAACACCGATAAACTTAGGAAAGTTTTATTCTACTTAGACATCTGGTACACTATTGAGAGTTTATATAGTCCAGTATTCACTAGAGAGTTCTCCAAATGGGAGGTAATCAAGTAGGATAGTTAACTCTCAATTTCTTATCAAATTTCTACATTTTTCTTTGTATATCTGAATGAAGTGAGACAGCAGAGCTTCATTGCCAGTAATCGAGAACAGTATACATTCATATAATATGAATAGAGGTACCGTGCTGTTAGGGTGGCCTGTATACTTGGCTGGTACACTCTGGTGTTCAGAGTGATTGTTATTGTTCTAGCCAAGACCGTGATGTTATGGATAAGTAATATTTTTTTGTTAACTTTTTGTCTTTCATTAATGCACAAGTGAGAGTTACAAAAATTTTTTTTGTTTTGTCGTTTGTTGTTGTTTTGTTTGGGGTGGTTGAGGAAGGGGTTGAACACGTTCCTATCGAATACGAATATTTTTTAATATATCTATATGACCCACTTATATGCTGTACCACTCCGTTTTAAAATGAACCTGGGAGTATTCGCAAAGAAGGTATGGTCCACATCCCAGAACTGGAGACTCACCTTAGTGTCATACGCAGGACACTCAATTGCTCATCAGAACAAAAGAGTACAAAATATTTGGGGCAATTAGATATTTCATAGTAATCAGGATTATGAAAGAAATAAAAAAAGGCACAGAAAGAAAAATACACACACACACACACACACACACACAAGCAAACAAACAGCACAGCCCGTCCACCATTTATTTGCCTTTATTTGATCTATTTAAATATATTTGTTTTTGAGTTTTTAAGAATTTCTAAAAAAGTATTTAAGTATACAGAATTAAAACTATCCTGTTCCTTTTTCTATTTAATTGAAAAGAAAATATATCAAATGAATATGCTTTGAAAATTAAATACAAACCATTATATCTTTTTAGCGACATTAAAGTTATCACCATCATCATCGTCGTCATCATCATCATTATCGAGTCATGCTGATTACAGGACTTCTCTTGACTCTCTTTCGCGAGCCGTCCCTATATTTGGCATTTGAATATTTCATAGCAATAAACAGGGACCTAAAACTTTGACTTTTCCACCCTTTGTATGTTATTAGAATGAGGTTGGCCAACGCTTCGACCAAGGACATGATGTGACACAAAGCCAGTACAAAGCTGAGTACAACTGGTTTGAATGATAAAATGTATTTCTCTTATATTTGTTTCGTAAATAAAGGATAAAGAGCCCAGTCTTCTTTACTACTTTTTTGTAGTTGGGGCAGAGGACAGAAGAGAGGGCTTCTTACCTTTTCCGAGGGCATAAGTGTTGAATGTTTGTTGATATAAGGCATGAGGTAAATGGTCACTCCTAGATATAGACTCGTTGACTACCACGTGACCACCGAAGGCATTTCTATTGTCCAATCACTGGCACTGCTGCTGCTGCTTCTGCTGTATTAATAGAGACAATATTCTGAGCTTATTTCATTGACATTTGGATTCTCTTGGACGAAGGAGTTACAAGGAATATTTTAACACCGGATTCTTATTGGCTTGCTTACTTACTTATTACATCTGGAACCTAGGATGCCGACCAGATACTTAACAATTAACGAATTGAAATGCAAACAGCTTCGTCAAGGATTTGTACTCAAGTCATTTCCTACGACGATACCCGTTATGCTAAGAAGTTCTTCAAGTTATAAAAAAAAGTGATCATATTACATTGCCTTATGAATTAATTAGGACTTACGTTACAGGGGAAAAGGCAAATATTTGAATTTACTCGTGGTGTAATGATTATTTTTGTATATGTAGTAAAATCAACGGAGCCACTTATTGTCGGTGTCAGTTGGACAGCGTGAGAGTGTTTCACCTTTTCGCAAGTCCTACACAAGACTATTCTTTTTGCCGAGGTCGAGCGCCACACATACATTAAGATCTCTGCTTTAGAGCACAGATCATATTACTCAAGCTCTGTTAATCATGTGATAAGTTTCCTAAGTTCGAAAGTACTTGAGAACAAAAAAAAAAAAATAACTTAAAATTGAATATCTTATTATAATGGAGATTGTGTGTTTTTCTGTCTGTAACCGAAACTAAATCTACTCAAGTCACAATTCCTTTAGTAATTGACATCACATTCACCATGAATTTTATCCTTATTTTAACTTCAATTATTAATAAAATTGTTTTACATTATTTATACTGTTAACCATATCTACATACTAATAACATGCAATTGTATTTATATATACAACAAAATAGCGGTTTACAGTGTGAACGGGAAGGCTAATTTGCATATTGATATTAAAAATGTAATTTTAATAAATATATGCTTAGTATTATTGGTTTCTAACTGTTTGGTTTTAATTTAATGAATATAAGCAAAAATCTCTTCAATAAATCTTAAAGAAATCCATTAACAAGAAAGATAACTGTCATTTTATTCTTTACTTCCTCTTATAACTAAATACTTAAATTAGAAAAAATAACAATGAAAGACGAGAGTGATGGAAGAGTAATTTCAGTTGTTCTATTTTTCA
>CM042143.1:110856873-110859373 GCA_023376005.1 Doryteuthis pealeii | reverse complement strand
GTTTAAGATTTTGTTCGGAACGGTTATTGATAAAAGATTATCGTTCAGTTTAATGAATGGTTAAAAAGAAAGATGTGATATACATACAAGTATATGCGTTTTATATTAGGGGCCAGTTTAGTTCAGTTGGTAGAGCATCCGCCTAGGAATAGCAAAGATCCTTGTTCCATACCGTCCCGCTAACTCAGCCTACGTGTAACCCAGCTTGGGTAATCTGATCTCTACGTTAGAAAGGAGACTAGCGGTAGGTCTGGCTCTCCACTTTAGTAAAACAAACTCTCTGACCTAGCCCTAGCAAAAAGGCGATAGACTCCCTCGCTACATGGCTACAATACTGAACTTTTTTGATATGTTTTTTGTTATTCTAGAAATTATTCATTTGAAATTCTTGGTTTTACAATAAAGCATTGAAGTATAATTAAGAAAAATCAAATTGCAAAAACGTATATCTTTCAGTTTAAATACAACAGGATAGACAGTTGGATTACACTAAATGATCATGATCAGGTCAATACAAGTATTGCAAAATAAGGATTATACCAACAGTACTTAGAATGATAGACATACTCTACCCCTAGGGGTTAACACTTTTGATTAGACTATAAGCATTTCCTAAGTTTACACTGTCATCAAATGTGATCCTTTAATTTTTTTAAAATCATCTTTGAAACAAGCGACAAAAATTTCATAATCTCTTTTTCAAAAAACGGTGTTCAGAGTGACTTGATTTTTAAACAATTGCGGGAAATTTAAACCTATATAATACATGCAGACACACACACACATGCACTATATATATATATATATATATATATATATATATGTGTGTGTGTGTGTGTGTGTGTGTGTGTGTGTGTGTGGAGAAAATTCAGAAACAAACGCGGTATGTTATTATGGGTGGAAATTTATAGTCGATTTTCGAACATTTCGGTTTACAATGGAAACCTCCTTAATGACTGTGAAATTAAGAAGAAATATGGATTTGTGTGGTTAAAAGATGATGGATGTTTTATATGCAATGAATCTGAAAAATGCGTAGAATATATATATATATATATATATATATATATATATATATATATATATATATATATATATGAGTAAGAATTCTGAAGTTAATTACGATTTGAGTTTCTTGCTTCTATATCATTACTAATAATTTCATGTATTTTCCATGAGATATAAAACTCAATCGTCATTTTTATTTTCTATTTTACATGATATTATATATTACATTATTTCTTATAAGATCCATGAAACTATCAGAAATGAAGACAAAATACGATGGAGAGATATTAATTTCTTTATTTCACACACAGACACACAGACACACAGATATATATATATATATATATATTTATATATTTGTATATAAACTAAAAATAATCATTCATATTTAAACTAAATGGCTTATATATGTGTATATATGTATATCTATAACAATTTGTTATATATTTATTGATAAATAATATGCATATATATATATATTTATATACATGAATATATACAAATATACAGACTTATATATACATGCATGTATGTGCATATATATAATATATATATTATATATATATATATATATATATATATATATAATGTACATACATATATACATATAAATAAGTATGTATATTAACGTCTTCGAAGTTGATAAATTGGAAGAATCATTTTTTTTTAATTCAAAACAATAAGTATTTCGTTATTTTTAGCCAAATTATGGTGAAACTCGAGTAGGTTATTTCTGTACATGCCATAATAATGAATTCGCTCTACTTACGTATTGAGCACATTATATTTTTTATATCGCTGACTTATCATGGTAAAACTTATATCAACTAAGCATTGAGACCGATTACACCGGTTAGTCATCCCATATATATATATATATATATATATATATATATATATATATAGTTGAACTGTTAATTTTATCGTATCACCAGACACAAAAACATCAAGGAAGCTCATGTTCTTAACAAAAACTAATATTTGACTTAATATTTTAGTACTTTTTGTACACATACTGATCAACATTTTCTTCAGCTCTTAATGTATGTATACACACCACACACACACACACACACACACACACACACACCATATATATATATATATATATATACATTAGTTTATAACACAAAAAAATACACAGTACTCAGGGAAAATAAAATAGTATCATCTACTAATTACTACTCACAGAATCCATTATACTTGAAGACGGAAACGACGAAAAATGTATAGTTTTCTGTGTTAGAATTGATAATTTGTTCTTTATGTGTTAGAATTAATGATTTGCTTTATATAAATTTTCTGTTTCATTTAATATAGAATTGCTTTTGGGCGAGGAATTCATTTGCATTTTGAAGGTGCTAGATATTTAGCTAAACACGTTAATCTAAGGTTTTTATTCCAAAATAATATCCGATGACCACCACACACACACGCTTGCAAATAATAATAATAATAATAATAATGATAATAATAATAATAATATTTTAAA
>CM042143.1:110849373-110851873 GCA_023376005.1 Doryteuthis pealeii | reverse complement strand
ATACCTTTTATTTGTCACTTCATTCAACTATCAACGCTCTATCACAGATATTGAGCACTTTTCTAATAACACTGTACGTTGGATCACTATTACTTTTTCTAGTATACTAGTGCCAACCACACACACTAATAATAATAATAATAATTATATTATATATATATATATATATATATATATATATATATATATATATATATGTGTGGTGTGTGTGTGTGTGTGTGTGTGTTGTGTGTGTGTGTACCCTGAAGATTCGCGCTACGGCGAATAACTTCTATCGGAATTTTGAGCCATTCGTTTCTAAAAACGTATGTATGTATATAATAATATGCATACATGTATATATTTCATACATATATTGAATATATATATATATATATATATTATATATATATATATATATATAATTTACTAAAATAATTTTGTCTTGCATTTGCATTACAAATTTCTTTTAGGGGTTTTATTTTATGACCCTTGGTATTGGTATTTTGAGCATTTAGATGATGATGCTTAAAAAGGAAACCTAGAAATGCTGGATCCTTTTTTCTCCCTTGCTACGTGTAGATTTGCTTTGTGATAAATAAAACAAATGCTGAAAATAATTATTCCCACCAAATATCAATTTTTTTGTTTTCTTTATTTCATTCTCTTTGTATTTTTTGGTTTGTCTATTTGTTTAATGTCATATAAAACTCCTCCTTATTTAAAACCTTATCTATCTATATGTATAGTATTAAGGTGTATATAGAAATAACCTACACAAGTTTCACCATAAAGGATCTTCAGTGTTAATTACAATGGATTACTTAAGATATTGATTAATTACAGTCATTGCGGAAGTGCATAATGTAATTATGACCGTTGAAAACAGTTTTGCAGTGAGGGTGAACGCTATATTTGAATTTCGTCATATCATATATATATATATATATATATATATATATATATATATATATAATTTATACTCTCTGTCTTTTCTCCTCTCCGTCCCCTCTTCTCTATCTATCTATCTCTCTCTATATATATAATAATAATACACACACCACCACACACACACAGATATATATATTTATAATATATATATATATATATATAATATATATATATATAAATATATATTAATAGAATTTAGATATTAGAATCATTTATAAGCGGTAAAATATTTACACGAAAATCTTTGACCAGAAGTGCAGAGCAAGTTGAAATAAAAAGTACAGAATAGAATAAAAACCACTCGATATTTAATAACCTGACTATTACGATGATGGCATATTAAGACAATGTAACTTATTTATTAGTCTTATTGCAGCATTTCACTACAATCTCCAGTCTTAAATTTAGGAAATTATTAGAATCAAGAAAACTCATTTTATATTATTTTCCATTTTCCAAAACCCTTATTACAAGCTTACACTTTTTATGATAAGTCACTTAACTTCTAGTTCCTTCCCATGCATTTCTTTATATTCTCAGTGATTCGATATGCATTTTCTAGAAATGCTATATGCTCTACGTAGCCTGCATCTGGAATAGTTTCTGATGGAAATCGCTCGCTTGCCTTTTTTTTTAAACATGAAGATCTTTTCTTTCGTCAAATATATCTATCCATCTATCTATCTATCTATCTATCTTGTCTTTAGATTTTCTATTTCTTTCCTCCACTCTTTCTCCATTTCTCTCTGTATTTTTCTGTTTCTGTCTCTCTCCTCTCACTACCCACCCCTTATCTCCCCTCTCTCTCTCTCTCTCTTCTCCTCTCTCTCTCTCTCTCTCTTCTCTCTCTCTCTCTAATCGATTTATCTATCTATCTTGCTTTAGATTTTCTTTTTCTTTCCTCCACTCTTCTCCATTTCTCTCTGTATTTTTTCTGTGTCTGTCTGTCTGTCTGTCTGTCTCCCTCTCCCCCCCTCTCTTCTCTCACTCTATCTCTCCCCCTCTCTCTCTCTATCTATCTATCTATCTATCTATCTAGTCTTTAGATTTTCTATTTCTTTTCATCCACTCTTTCTCCATTTCTCTCTGTATTACGTTGTAACGATATATTAGCGTGATATTTTACTTGCAATAACATGCCCATGATATTTCCAATACATGCCAACACGATAGATATATTGATACATGACAATAGAATAATCTTTACAGATCAGTATTGTTCCTCATAATCCAACAAACACACCGCCACCATAACTGTCTCTCTCTCTCTCTCTCTCATGAACACCCCAAGAGAGGCAAGTGGGACACAGGAAGGACGTCCTTTCCACTGGATCCATCGAATCAAATGTTAAAATTTAGGCACCACCAATCTCTTAAAACCAGAAGCCGACTTACAAACTTTGTTCCAGATTGTGAAGGTCACATTTTTTGTTCCTGGGGTGTGCTTAGATTGTCTCTGATCCACAATCTGACCATATGTTTGACATTTCAAATTCTCCATATACTCACTAATATGACAGGTGTATTTCTTTCGAATTGGACGCTTGAGTTTTCATACTCAATTTTTTCC
>CM042143.1:110839373-110844373 GCA_023376005.1 Doryteuthis pealeii | reverse complement strand
ACACACATTTTGTTTTTTTAATTAATTATTTTTAAAATTATTTATATTTTTTTATAGATATAACCAATTTAAAATGACAAAAAATACAGAAGAAATGAATAAAACTCATGAATCAACTGTAGAAAAAAAAGAAAGAGAGAAAGAATATCGGCTGGTGTGATAACGCCAAATTACAAAAAGGCTAAATGACAAAAAGACATTCATATCATAGAAACTACAAAAGTACAAGAAGAAATGAATAAATTAAAAGAGTATAAAACGAAGAAAAATTAAATGAAGAAAAAAAAAGAAAACAAAAGAAAGGATATAAGATGATATGAAAAAGACGACTGAGAAAATAAACAACTCTAAACAAAAAAGAAAAGTAATTTTGAAAAGTTAAAATAATTAAAAAAAGATAGATCTGGACAAAGAAAGAACGAAAGGATTAATTTAGGGTAGTATAAAAAAACAAATAAGAAAAGGCCCCGATTATTATAGAAGCAACTGAAAACAAAAGACAGAAAGAAAGAATTTAAGATAATATTAAAGAGGAAATATCTAGACAATCAAAAAGAAAGAAAAGAAAGAAAGAAAGAAAGAAAGAAAGAATTTATAAGAATATTAAAGAAGAATTATCTGGACAATCAAAGGATAGAAATAAATAAAGAAAGAAAGAATTTAAAAGAATATTAAAAAGAAATATCTGGACAATAAAAAGAAAAAAAGAAAGAAAGAATATTAAAAAGAAATATCTGGACAATAAATGAAAGAAAGAAAGAAAGAAAGAAAGAAAGAATATTAAAAAGAAATATCTGGACAATAAATGAAAGAAGAAAGAAAAGAATTAAAAGAAATTAAAAAGAAATATCTGGACAATAAATGAAGAAAAGAAGAAAGAAAAAGAATATTAAAAAGAAAATCTGGACCTGGACAATAAATGAAAGAAAGAAAGAAGAATTTAAAAGAATATTAAAAAGAAATATCTGGACAATAAATGAAAGAAAGAAAGAAAGAAAGAATTTAAAAGAATATTAAAAAGAAATATCTGGACAATAAATGAAGAAAGAAAGAAGAATTTAAAAGAATATTAAAAAGAAATATCTGGACAATAATGAAAGAAAGAAAGAAGAAAGAATTTAAAAGAATATTAAAAGAAATATCTGGACAATAAATGAAAGAAAGAAAGAAAGAAAGAAAGAAAGAAAGAAAGAAAGAAAGAAAAAAGAAAGAAGGGAACTAAGAATTTATGAGAATATTAAAGAAGAAATATCTGGACAATCAAGTAAAGAACGAAAGAAAGAAAGAAAGAAAGAAAGAAAGAAAGAAAGAAAGAAATAATTTTAAAAGAATATTAAAGAAGAAATATCTGGACAATAAAAGAAAGAAGAAAAAAAAAGAAAGAAAGAAAGAAAGAAAGAAAGAAGGTAAGAATGAATTTAAGAGAATATTAAAGAAGAAATATTTGGACAATAAAAGAAAGACAGAAAAAAGAAAGAAAGAAAGAATTCAAGAGAATATTAAAGAAGAAATATCTTGACAATCAAAGAAAGAAAGAAAGAAAGAAAGAATTTGGGTTGGTATAAAATAGAGCGACTTAGAAAAAAAACGTGAATAACTTAAAATCAATCAAAGAAATAAAGAATGAAATTAAGAGAACCTGAAAGAAGGCAAATCAGGACAATTAAAAGAAAGAAATAAAGAAAGACAATACTAATATTACTATGGGTGACGGAATAGAAGATAAGAAACAAAGAGACCAAACTCTAATGGGAAGCCATGAAGACAGAGCAAATCGCCAAAAGCCATAATGATGTGCTGACCTCTCTCCAGACAATTCCCACGAAACTTCCGCGCACAGTTAAGTCCTGTGGGAAATCAGTTGACTGTCAGGTGAGTGTGATGTACAGCGCTACCTGGTGGAGAAGATTACTTGGTGGCAATCATAACCTCACAAAGATGGCTGCATTGTCTGATATAATCTGCCACTTGATGGCGACACTGTCGCAAATCAGGCCCAGTCCACCAAAGTTGGGACGAGGACCCCCAAGCGGAGTAAAATCAAACCAAGGTTTATAACAAGACGAGAGGGTTGATATTTTAAGTATTTCTTCTTCTTCTTCTTCTTCTTCTTCTTCTTCTTCTTCTTCTTCTTCTTCTTCTTCTTCTTCTTTTAAGAGAGAAGCTTGGTGGTCAAGTTATCTACGAAGAATTATGATGAAAAGAGGAATACATCTTACATTTCGTCACTAGAACAAAGTCGATTTGAAATAATAATAATAATAATAATAATAATGATAATGATAATAATGATATATTCTGGACCATTCCTAAAATGGAAATGAGGGGAGCTCAGACAAATGGACAAAAGGACAAGGAAACTCATGACCATGCACAAAGTATTAAACCCAAGAGACGACATAGGCAGACTCTATTTGCCATGAAAAGAAGAGGGAAATGGTCTCGCCAACATTGGAGATAGTGTAGATATTACAATCCGAGCACTTGACGAATACATTAAAAAAGTAAGGAACGATTAATTGCAGCATCAAGGAAATATTGCAGCAGCAATATATCGAAAACTAAAAAACAGAAATGGGAAGAAAAACAACGACCTGGGTACTTCAAGCGTCAAACTCAAGAGATGGCTAAGAAAAGTAAACCTCAAGAGAGAAATCGTATCACTTATAATCGTAGGATCAAGACAATGCCAAAAGAACAAACTACATAAAGACAACAATAGATAAGACGCAGCGGAATAGTAAGTGCAGAATGTGTGGAAACAGACGAAATGACTAATCACATAATTATCGAATGCAGCAAACTAGCACAAAGAGAATACAAAACTCGGTCAGAAAGGTAAATACCTAAATATTTTTAGAGAATTGAAAAAGCTGTGGAATATGAGATACAAATAAAGTGATACCAATTGTAGTTGGTGCACTTGGAACGGCTCCCAAATGCTGAGAAAACAGAATAGAGGATCTGGAAATCAGAGGGAAAATTGAGACCACCCAAACAACAATACAATTGAAATCAGTTATAATACTCATGGGAGTCCTATAAACCTGGGGAGACTTGTTGTCACTCAGTCTCCCGTAAAAGACCATTAAGTAGGAGTAGAATTATAATAAAAGTAATAGCTCATAAATCATAAAAGTTATATTCTGCCAAGATCTAATATGACACCATTTCACTGGAATTTAGAGAACGGATGTATGTGCTTCTTCGAATTAATTGCATAACACGAAGAAAGCTTTATGTCTAAAATCTGCAAGTTCCTCCCCTTGATGTGGAGATATTTCGGGACATGAAATATACATTCTATATGTCATTCTGATTTTTTCAAATGTTTCTTAGATATTTACACTTAATCAAACAACGCATGTTACATCACATACAGAACGTACATTATGATTCAGTTATGGAAATAGAATTAATATCATATTTTGGTTTACCGGGAGTCCAGGGGGTTCGGTCTTTGGGTCTGTATAGTTATTAACGGCGTAAGTCCTAGGGGGATATACGCCCAGGTAATATCTGTCCAATTGATTTTAAAGGGACAGGGCTGGGTTTATTGCCTAGTGCTTGAGGCACCCTCTTTAAGGCGGAATGCGGACGGAATCTACGCATATTTTTCACCTACCATCCCATGAGCTTCGGTTCGTGGGTGGTCCCACATTAAATAGACCTTGTGTCATACCCGCATACATAGGATGCGCAATAAGTAACTATTTTGGTTTGATTTGTTGTTATTTGAAAGTTATTTGAAAACCGGCAGAATGGTAAGTAATACGGTCAATTTTCAAGTAATTTTAATTTAATCATTGTTTATATTTTTGCTTGAAGGCAACTACAATGCGAATATCGCATAAATTCGATAATTATAGAAGATAATAATAATGACAAGTGAATCCCGCAAAGAATCACTCGGCGTGTAGAATATCGTACAGACTGTTTCAACTTTATTAAGTTTCATCAGCGATATATACTAACGACTCCCCTCCGACAGGAATCGAAACCGTGACCTCTAGCAGGATAGTTAAACACTATACTGTTTCAGCCATGATACAGCACCGAGAAACTCATGCGAAATTAACCTTGTCATTGATACTGAGGGACTACTGCCATATGAGGCAAGTGAGTCGCTGAGTGGATAATAACAGACACATCCGGGGCCTTATGCTCCTCGGCGAAGGAAATAAGATTTTTTGGATGTTTGTTTATTTTTAGAAGCATTGTCGATAATTTTTATATTTTTGCTTGAAGGCAACTACATTGCGAATATCGCATAAATTCGATAATTATAGAAGATAATAAAATCTTATTAATCATTGTATATTTCTGTTTTGGTGCTAAATAAAACTTCATTCTCGATACTTTTTGATTATATACACACGTACACACACACACACATACATACACAAACACACACTCATACACACAGACATATACACCAACACACGCATATATATATATATATATATATATATATATATATATATAAGGGTAAAGTATCCAATAGACTGGCATGTAATGGTTAATTCAATTTGCGATCCACAATATCTCGTGTACATCCACAAATCCTGTTCATATTTATGCACACTTATAGATTTAAAAAAATTTTTTACAAATCCTTAAGAGAGCTCAATGTATGATAATTAAAAAATTAATTATATAGAGAGTAATATTTACACTTTCAGTGAGAAAGAAAAAAATTAAACCGTCATTTGGCTATCATGAATTGAACTAAGTCTCATCAGCCCCCCCCCGAAAGATAATGATCAAGAAAAATAAAACTATAATCTACTTCTGTTTTGTTTTTTTCTCATGGTGTTTTTCATTCTAGTTTGTTTTCTTGATCATCATGTAGCTAATATTCTGATGAGATTAAGCTCATTTACTGAGTTCTGGTCGAAATAAATTTATAATTGTCAAATGAAGATCTCATTTTCTTCTTATTGAAAGTGTATACACACACACACACACACACACACACACACACATATATATATATATAT
>CM042143.1:110819373-110834373 GCA_023376005.1 Doryteuthis pealeii | reverse complement strand
AGATCGCTATGTTAAAATATTGAACTTTATGAAGAAAAACACGTGAAGGAATAAGAAAAAAGCTTGACTAAAAATGACCGGTTAGAAGTAATAAAAAATAAAAAATCCAACAGCCGAAGGAAAAAGGTGGCCGATTCCTCGAAGTAAGAATTTATTTCGGGGACAAAAACACCCCGAGTGACAATATCACCACCACCAGGTTAACTAATTCCCCAGTCATAAACACCCTCACCTAAGACGATGAGAGGAATTGAAACCCGATTCCTTTTCAGGTATTTCCAGACAAATTATGTATAAAGACTCATAAATTATATGTTTACCATTTTTGATAAAGTTACCGGTCTAATGAAACTCATAGGTATACTCAGATACCTGTTGTCAGAAATAGTTCTATAACCGCAAAATGACAGATTTTATCAATTTTATATATATATATATATATATATATATATATATATATATAGTATTACAGTGTGTATACAGGTTATTTAAATACACACTGCAATACTAAAACCGCTCTATTAACTTATTGAGCACTTTATATTTGTTATAACACTGACTTATCCGGTTAATACTTGTATCAAGCATCGATTTTGATTAACTCAATATTTGTTTCCCGGTAAGTCGTTCAATTTATCACACACACACACACACACACACACACACACACACAACACACACACACACACACATATATATATATATATATATATATATATATAAACAAATACTAGTCGAAAGGGATCTGAAGTTTCTTCCTCTTTGATTTTTGTATCCCCCTGGTAGTCGATCGCGAGAGACGCTGCCAGCGTTTTACGGTAGGATCAGATTATTAGAAGAGCCACTGTGAGCAGCTTAAGTAGGCAAATCGTTAAAATATACTAAAAATGGTACCCTGGCTATAACACTAAACTGCATCTGGTGGTGAGGCTTCAGTTCTGGAGATCTGTCGAAATTCAGCTTATATTCACATAATCACTTATGTTTGTCCTTCATTCTCCAGCATTGTTCAGCATGTTGTGTTTGTCTTACTTAAATGGGTTGTGTGATAGGATGTCAGTGACAATAAAGCTGCTTTCTTGTCGGGTGGTGATTCAAAGATTTGTTCAAGACAGCATACTGCATCCTTGTGAAGTTCCAACCAAGCTTTTCCTTCGAACGTTTCGTTAAAGTCCAATGGGTGCAGCTATATAGTAACGCTTACACGGTTACAGCTTGGAAGAATTCTCGCTTTATCTTTTCAGAGACGTCAGATTTTCATATGATTAATACGGGAGAAATAAGAGTAAATTACTCCGAGAATATGTGGAGAAAGGTAGACAAACACGGTATGTTGTACAAAATGGATGTTTATTGTTGGTAGTGATGTCGACGTTATAACGTTTCAGTCTGTTAGACCTTCTTCAGGACGTTGGATTGAGTTCTTGCTTCAATGGTGAACATTTTCCTACTGAAGAGTTAGGAGTTCGGGAATACGGGAGGGGTGGTCAATTGTTATACTCCTGCTAACGCCAACAATTGATCATCCCTGCCGGATTCCTGACTTCCTAACTCTTCAGTATGAAAATATTCACCATTGAAGTAAGAACTCAATCCAACGTCCTGAAGAAGGCCTAACAGACCGAAACATTATAACGTCGACATCACTACCTACAATAAACATCCATTTTGTACAACTTCCCGTGTTTATCTATCTTTCTCCACATATGATTAATATATATATATATATATATATATATATATATATATATATATATATATATATATATATATATATATATATATATATATAGCAATCAATGGGTTTTCTGATGCGTGTATTTTATTGCTTTCTGTAGATGAGATGTTCCTTAACTTTTGATTGCACTGTCAAGAATAGATATTTAAAAATCAATAGAAGTTTAAATGTGATATTTTAAGAAACATTGATTCTTCTTTAACTTTGATGCAATGGTTAGCAAGCTAGTCCTGCAGTTCCATTATTACTGAAAGCAAGTTCAAACCTCACTGGATACGACATAAAAAAAAAAACGCTGTTAATCCGGCTATTTTTTGAGTCCAAGTAGTGCAGCAATACGTGTAGACAATTAGTAGTGTGTTTGTTTTTTACTGGGAACCCCATGATAATGGCCTTGTGCCTCAACAAAGCTAAGCTTAGTAAACAGCTATATTCCAAAACAACATCAATACTTCTAAAAACATTATAAATACTAAATAAGTCCCAAACTTCTACTGAAAATGATACAGTACATTTCGTTATAAAACGTGAACATTTTCTGAGATTTTTTTTTTCTAGATTTTTTATTATCTGTGTCTGTTTTGTGAGGGTTTATCGTTTAAGACTGATATATTTACTAGCATTGTTTGGTTGGTTAGTGGCCTTCTCTGTTTATTTCTTCATTGATTTTGTGGTTTATCGGTCCCAAACGAGGAATTACCTTCGTCTGATAGCGTTTAAGTTGAGATTCTAGAAATCCCCTGAGTCATATGTCACGTGTCTTCTCTCGCGTTTGTTTTTTCCCTCTCTGTTCCAATTTAAAAAAAAAAAAAAAGAATGGCGTGCTGAAAATAATAAATAAAAACAACAAACAAACAAAACAAAAACACAACAACAGGGAACGTTAAATGGTACTAGAAATAATGAGGACGGCAATTCTCATTATTTTTCTTTACAATATAGAAACAATGAATCAGCGTAACGGTTATCGTCGTAGGAAATGTAATCAAAGGCCCGAGTTCAAATCCTGGACGACGCTGTTTGATTTTCAATTTGCATTATTGTCCCTGAGAAAGGAACGAATCTATATTTTCTCCCCCCCCCCCAACCATGGGTAAATAGCAGCACGTACTGGTTTCTTTAGTCTTAGTAAAGCAACCCATGTAGGAGAAGGAAGTCTCCGAATTCGAATAAGATATATTCCGCTTAAAAATTTACCTCGTCACATTTTACCACTGTTGGAGGGATTAAGTAAATATATATAAAAGTAAAAATGTAAAGTCGTCGGGGTGGCCTAATGTCGGTATCGACCAGACAGCGAGGGGGTATATCCCCTTTTCACTAGCGCTAGACCAATGAGATTATTTTAGCATCTGAGGTGTAGCGCCACACCTTATACCAGCTCCTCACTTTACCGCACAGATCCCTGTGCTACTCATTCGCTGAGTTGGCGAGGGCCGGTATCGAACCAAGAACCTTGTGATTCCTAGCCAAATACACTACCGACTGAGAAAATGTTCGTAAAATATATTAAAAAAATATAGTATAACTCTAATAAAGGTGTCTGCAAGTAGAATACATGAAATTATCCTACGGTCTAATTTAGATTCACTTTTCATTATGCTGTTTCATATTAGACCAATTTAGTTGACAATATATACTTTAATTTTATACTAAACAAGATTAAGTAGATATCTATATACAATATATATATATATATATATATATAATATAATATAATATAATATAATATAATAAATATATAAAGGTTTTACACATCTATTTATTAGGTGCCAAAGGAACATTCACGACCATATTGGTTTCATGCAAGGCAATCATCTGGTGAAGATGTTTCAAATGCCATCTTCACCTGATGATTGCCTCGCATGAAACCAATATGGTCGTGAATGTTCCTTTGTCACCTAATAAATAGATATGTAAAACCTTTATATATTTATTTTATTATATAACAGCTCTATTTTATATTGAGCACTCTACCAATAATACTGCCTTTGGTAGGCCATTCCAGCAAAAGCTGAAACAGTGACCATCCCACACACTATATATATATATATATATATATATATATATATATATATATATGAGAAGTAAACAAACAGACAATGTGTTTGATATGGCTTTTAGACGACAATCTTTGGGAGAATATGTGCTTAATTGGAGTCATACATAATTTTGAAAATTAATTTATTGATAATTAATGAATTAGGCGGGCATACCTGTTCAAATGTAAGGCTAAACAAATCGAGAAAAAGTCAATCTCTGTATGTATATTTCAGCCTATTAGGCCTCATCAGCAGAGCTATAGACAGGAAGACTGCTTTGTGTGTGATTCGAACCCTGACTGACAAATAATATATATATATATATATATATATATATATATATTCAAGAAAGATTACGTCTGCCTGACTGTATGTATGTATGTATGTATGTATGTATGTAGATCGCGCATTCTTTCATGAAGGAAAATTGGTAGATCTCAGCAAAGACGATAGATCAATAAAATCAACTCTAGATTGAGGTCATTTCTCGATGAACAAATTGGGATTGGAAAACCAAGATCTCTGAAAAAAAAAAGACAACAACATAAAGTCTTTTGTTCTTTAATTATAATAAAAATAAGCAACGGCACAAGACAAGACATCCCAAGAAGCAAGTGGTTCCAGATCTGAAGAACAGAGAGAATCACAGCCCAACAACAATCCCAGCAACTCAGATCCAGAATAGCGGAAACCACCGATCCAGCAGATAAGTAAAGCAACACTAAAATAAGTATACTAATGAATATATACATACATATATGCCAACCCCTCCGATCGAGCAGGGTATGACACAAGGTCAATTTCTTAAGCGGAGTTTAACAGGTTTCAATTCATAGTTTTCCTTCTCCTAGACCGGTTGCCTAACCAAGGTTAAAGAGTCCAGTCTGCCCTACTATTTACCCATAGCTGGTGGGAGAGTAGACTTCATACCTTTCCCAAGGGTATTAGCGCTAAGTGAAATGCAATTACCACGTCCAGGATTTGAACTCGGAGCGACGAGTCCATTTCCAATGACTTTAACCATTACACCACGCACTTTCTAATACTAATTAATATATATGTTCTTTAAATTGGGAACCGCAACGTTACATTATTAGGCTTATTTATTTTCCTAGTCAGCTTCTGTTTTATGTTGGTTTCATTTACATAGTCTAACTCAGGTCGTTTGCCGCCCTGTCAGTGGGGCTTAGAATACGCTGACTATATCTCCTGCTGATAGGTAAGACCCCTCACCTCAAATGGGGTGTTTTTAGTATAACACAAAACTGCATCTGATGATCAGGTTCCAGTTCTGAAAATCTTGGGACCGTCGAGTACCTCTTCATTGACATTACACCCAAGTACACTCTGAAAAGGTAATACTTGTTACGATCCTATCTATTGGTCAAATATATCTGTTTAAATATTAGTTGTATTTAATAGGAATACTTGATGCTATATCAGTATAATTATCTGTATTAAGAATGGTTACTTTTAAGCTATAATTCTTTATTCAGGATTATCGTTAGTTACTTAAAACCATATGTTTAAATCATACTTATGTTACATAATCTATGAATAGATTATTGCCAACCCCCTGTCTTTTCATATCACGGGCGGGACTTTCCATGGAATATTACAGAAAGCCCGCGAAATACGTGAAGTCACGTGGGACCTGGTTGGCTCCCAGTTTCAGCTTGGACGTCAGACAGATAAGGTCTTTCTGCCTTAGCTGAAGCTCACTGCACACGCGCGTTATGTTAGTTACATGAATTGTTTAGTTAAGTAAATAAAAGCTTACATAAATAATATTGTTCTGTGGTTGATGAATGTATTGGCAACAAGACTGATCTAGAAGAAGAAATGAATTAAGTGCGACCGACCACCAAGGCGAAGTCCAGACGCTAGAAGAGACGTTAGAAGAGACGCTAGCAGAAGAACGTAAGATACCAAAGACGAGCAGAAGAATAATAGAAGTAAAGAAAGAATATGCAACACTTAAAACCATATGTTTTAACAACTATGTCCAAACAAATGACTATATTCAAATAGAAATAATTATTTGAAACCATATAATTATGAGTATTAGATACTAAAACTTGAAATCATACAACGGAATAGAAATTATTTTTATTAGATAGGAATACTTGATATCATATAACTATGGGTAAAAAAAGATCTTACTATACAAAATGTATAAATATACAAAGAAAGCGATTCCCTAACTTAACGGCCTCACATAACCGTAGACAATGTTGGCTTTCCGTAAACATCAATCTATCAATTAATAAAGTCAATAATATCTTTTGTGTGACTTTTCTAACTCACAGATAACTAGGGTTAATTAGTAACACTACTGTTCTTCTACAAGGATGTATTTGGCATTGACTAACCCAGGATGCGATTAAAACAAAGAAACCAAATCAATGGACAATTGTCGCGGGTACCCTACCGGAAGAGCACAGATACTTCCTTTATTAAACGTATAATAATTATAAAATTAATTGTATTATTGAATTACCATCAGCTCTTCACTTTACCGCACATATCACTGTGCTATTTATACGCTATGTTGGCGAGGGCTGGTATCGAACTCGGAACCTTGTGGATCCTAGTCGAACGCTCTACCGACTGAGCTAAACTGGTCCTATTTCTCCCCTTGTTTAATTTCTAAATTGAGACAACTTGAGGGCTCCTCCTAGCCAGAAGTGCCCCGAGCCTCCGTACTACTCATTAATATTAGTTTTTAAGCTTGCAGATTACAGATTTTACAACTCTTTTGTGAATGCTATATTTCCTGGATGCTCCAAAATGGTGGCCTTTTGTCAGACTAAACTAAACTTAGTAAATCCTTATACATCATCGAACTTTGAATATTGCTAGACATATTTCTCGATCTTTGTTGATCAGGATTAAAATGTCCAAACATTTTAATATTAATCCTTTGGGTACTGACTGACAAAGTTTTTAAAGTATAAAATATCTGTCCTATACTGGCTGAAAATATATTCAAACTAACGGGACCTGTGGATATACAACAGTATGATAATAATTTAATTATTACAACGTTTGATATGTTTACTTAAGAGCATTGCATGCCGAGTTAGCTCAGTCGGTAGAGCGTTCGGCTAGAAACCACAAGATTCCTAGTTCGATACCGGTCCTCGCCAACTCAGCGTATGTGTAGCACAGGGATCTGTGCGGTAAAGTAAGGAGCTGATGGTAGGTGTGGCGCTCCACCTCAGATGCTAAAACGATCTCCTTGGTCTAGCGCTATTGAAAAGGGGATAGACTCCCTTGCTTTATGGCTGATACCGACTTTAGGCCGCCCCGACGACTTTACTTTACTTTTTTTTATGTAAAAAGTATAATCTTGATTTAACTCTTTCTAATTCTCCCTCTCTCATTCTCCCCACTCTCTTTCTTTCTCTTTCTCTCTCTCTATTCTCTCTCCCTTTCTCACTCATTTGTTCTTTCTTTCTATTCCTCATCTTTTCATTATGTTCGATTGAAACAGATTAGCGTTATCACTTTAGTGTGCTCACCATTTTTTCTCTCTATCAAATACCCTCTTACTTTCTTTCTTTATTATTATATTTCTCTGTGTAGCCTGTCCTTTTTCTTCCCTTTGTTTCTTTTTGACAAATACGGAATGGTCCATTATTTAGCTGAGGTGACAACACACATTTAGAAGGTCTCATTCTTAACCAAAGAGTGTTGTTGTAAGATGATAACGGTCGTACATTCAAGGGAACACGAGTATTGATATCTCTATTAATAATAGAGATTCGCTTCCGGTTTTTGTCTGTAACAAAAATACGCCACTGCTTACATCACATTACCCAAAATCGTCATAAAATAGAATTAATACACTCAAAATTTGAACATGCAGCAATAGACAGACCTCATTGTTTTTTTAAAACCAGATTTAATAAATACATGACTGATATTATATATCTATATATAGTTTGTTTTATTTTAATACATATTTAAAGTTTACATTTCAAATTGTTTTATTTTTTAATCCTTTAATGGATTTGATAATTTTACTTACGTAGGGTACAAACTCGCTGACATTGAATTTTTAACTCCCACCCCTCAGGCAATATGTTTCAAAAATCCATTTTTACATCACCCGGAGGGTGTTTTTTTTATTTTGCTAGCATAGATTAAAAATGCAATTTCGTAGTAAAAATGTTCTCTTTTAGATTATATGTTAACATATTTCAGTGACGTGTGTATTTCTATTTGTATCAGGTAGGTAACGGGTTAATAAGACTTAGCTCCTAAGTTAAAAACTTTTTTTGGAAAAAAATGATAAAACAAGTAACGATATTAAGAAAAAGTTGAACAATGATAAAATCAGAAGAAAAAAAAAACTCCAACTGCTTCGCCTTATTGGATCTCTATTTTTGTAACGTCGTAACTCAAGACCGGGACTCGAGAAGTCGGAGGCGTGAACAATGGTTGGTTTTCACTTTCGAGATCACCCTGGCTTGTTTTGGGGAGACTCGACCCAAAAGGTTTTTAGTTTCCTCACTGCTGAAGATATCACGCAGCGATTGTATTCAGCGCTTGTCTTGATGTCCCACTGAATGACGTTGGCTAGAGTAAGCCGTAAATCACGAGGGCGGGCGACAGAAAGCAAAAACTTGGCATAGTCGTTCTGCCTCCCTTACAAAATAAAAAATAAATGAAACAAAACAAAAAAGCAAAAACAATAACCACACACATACACGCAGTTACAATACAATACACTTACAATATCGATAGAAACTCTCATACACTCATGGGTGGTTCGCTGGTTTGCACGTGCGGGATAAGGCATGCCTGGCCGCCAAAGTTATATGTGCAGTAAAAGAGAGAGAGAGAGAGTGTGTGTGTGTGTGAGAGAGAGAGAGAGAGAGAGAGAGAGAGAGAGAGAGAGAGAAGAGAGAGAGAGAGAGATGTTATTTTTTCTGCGAAGATTTTTGATTATCTGTTTTTAAGTCTGTCTCAATGCCAATCTTGTACCTTACTTGTTATTTTTTATTTTTTATTTTTTTTTACCTTTCCATCTCTGGCCTTTCAAAAATTCTTATCGGTGTTATTGCTCAATATAATTCTCCTCTCTGTCTGTCTTTCTTTCTTTCTTTGAACTTGTTCTCGTTTTCGTCATTCGATTTGCTTCATTTTCTTTTGTTCCTCTTTTTGTTTACCATTTCTACTTTCTTTCAGATTCTCATTGCCATTTTTAAGTTCCATTCTTTCTTTCCTTCTTTTTGTTTTAATTGATTTTCTTTCATTATTTTTTCATTAATTATTATTCCCGTTTTCCTTCTTTCTTTTGAAAATGTATGAGGAAGTGCGTCCCGGTCTCCTGCTTCAGAAATTGCTACCCGGTGACTATTAAAATAACGTCCCCAGCTATGTCGTCTCGGCGGTGTTACTTGAAAGAAAACAACCAACTTAGGGCGTTAAATGTATTTTAGAGGTGGGGGGCTTCTCTTTTTTGATACGAACAAATGGAGATGGGTGGATAGATATATATAAACAAAGTAAAAAATGAACAAATTGAGGTAGATAGATAGATAGATAGATAGATAGATATCCATCTTTATATCTAAACAAGAATTACGACAAATTTCTATAAATAAACAAGAATTACGACAAATTTCTATAAATAAACAAGAATTACGACAAATTTCTATAAATAAATTTCTAAACAAATTACGATAAATAAATAAGAATTACGACAAAGAAAGAGAAGTCCCCCCCTCTAAAATACATTTAACACCCTAAGTTGGTTGTTTTCTTTCAAGTAACACCACCGAGACGACATAGCTGGGGACGTTATTTTAATAGTCACCGGGTAGCAATTTCTGAGGCAGGAGACAGAAAGACACAAGCACAAACAGAGAGAGAGAGAGAGAGAGAGAGAGAGAGAGAGAGAGAGAGAGAGAGAGAGAGAGAGAGAGAGAGAGAGAGAGAGAGAGTCTTTCTATTTATGAGATGTTTACAAAATTACATTTAAAGTTTAGACCCCGCTTATGATCCATGAATAGGTCGGGCCTTTTTCTTTTACTTAATTCTTAAGTAAATTCACAGCATTGTCGTCTTGTTGGTATCAAGTGGACAGTGAGGGAGTCTATACTTCTTCCCCTAGTGCTAGATTAGAGAGATTTTTTAACGTCTGAAGAGGAGAACCACACGTGTCATCTTTTTTTCTCTCGTATTCTTTTTCATCTTATCTCTCTCCATCTTTCTTTCCTTCCTTCCCTCTCCAATTCTCTATATATTTGTATAATTGAGACATATATATATAGATGAATATATACGTTTAAGAATCTGACTGATATGAGAGGCGCCATATTGAAATTTCATACAACCTAGCCCTAAAACTGTTAACCATGCTCAAGAGATTCTTGTTGCTAAAGTGGATAAACATTTTTGGGGAAATCGTAAATTTTCTATCAGTAATTGTAGACTTTCTAGTTTAAGTTTTCTATTGAGTGTATTTTTACATCAACTGATACGCAACTTCGGGGATACTGGATACAATAGCTTTAAAATCATGGCGACCGGTAGAATAACAGACCAAAGTCAATCAAAGACTACAACATGATCATCCGATCACTGAACGTTACACACACACAACACACACACACACACACACACACACACACACACACATATATATATATATATATATATATATATATATATATATATATATATATATATATGTGTCAAAAAGGTATCGAGATTTTTTAACTTTTTGACACATCTTGTATTCTGAAAAAAAACAAAAAAACATTCCATTCATTTTTTGTGTTAAAAATACCAAGTTTAAAGCTGTATTTACCAAAATAGAAATGAAGAATGATTGGGACTTTTTTCAAAATACAAGGTGTGTGAAAAAGTACAAAAATCTCGAAACTTTTTGGACACACCTTATATATATATATATATATATATATATATACGAGAGTAATTCCAAAAGTTAACATCTTCAAAATATTTAGAAATCAAAGAAACGTTTATTGGTTATTGTCAATGATGTTTATATAATTTGAAAGTTATAACACAGACCTCGTTTTCTACATAACCACTTTTTTGTGGATATAGGGTCTGTAGCAAGTTTTGTATGCCCATATCATACTAGCCATCTCGTTGAGGAAGCGTTGAACTTCCCACACCACTTGCGGACTTTTTTGGCATCCACGCACAAGGGATCATATACTTAAGTTAATTGGCGAGGAATTTCAATAGGCTTAAAGCTTTTTGTGTTCAAGAACCTAATAACTGGGCTAACTTCACATTTGGTCTGAATCGGGACCTCTAAAATAAACGACTGCAAGACTGAGCGTGGCAGATTGGCGCAAGCAGAACATGCAGTAAACACACAACGGTGTTGCCAATAGCCACACAAATATCATCCCTATGTCCCAAGCGCTTTGGAGACCTTCCGTTTGTGATTACCCTCGTGCATATATAAATATATATATATATATATATATATATATATATTAGGGGCCGGGTTAGCTCATTCGGCTAGAAACCACTATGTTCCCACTTCGATACCGGTCCTCGCCAACTCAGCGTATGAGTAGCACAGGGATCTGTGCGGTAAAGTAAAGAGGTGGTGGTAGGTGTGGCGCTCCACCTCACATGCTAAAAATAATCTCCTTGGTCTAGCGCTATTAAAAAGGGGATAGACTCCCTTGCTGTATGGCTGATACCGACTTTAGGCAGCCCCGTCGACTTTACTTACTTTTTCTATATATATATATATATTAAGCAACATTCTAGACTAATTAATCCCTCAAAAACTGAATTAGGTTTAGTTCTAAAAATATAAATAAATAAGATAGTCTCTAACATTCTTTGCAATTCCAATTATAATCTGTGGAAGAGCTCCATTGAAACTATTGAATGGTTCAAAAATATCAAAGATAAAAGCAGATGCACCTTTATCCAATTTGATATTATTGATTTTCTACCCCTGCTATTTCCAAAGAACTTTTAGTAAATAGCCTTACACATGCCAGAAGCTTTTGTGAAATATCTGATGAACAATTTCAATTAATATTAGCATGTAAAAATCTGTTCTTAACTCCATGATTCCACATGGATCAAAAATAGCCTTGATAAATTTGATGTTCCTATGGGAGCATATGATTCATCACAAATAGCGGACTTAATAGGATTATACATTTTAGATACACTTAGCAGGATAATAGACCTCAAATATGTAGGCCTATATCGAGACGACGGACTAATATATATCCCTGATAGTAATGGACCAATGACTTCCAAAATTGAGAAAAAAATCATTAGAGCCTTCAGATTCCTTGGCTTCAAAATCGAGATAGTTTCAAATCTCAAAATAGTTAATTTCCTAAGACGTAACCTTCAATTTGTCCAACAATAGCTATAAACCCTTTGTAAGGATAACCTAAACCCCTCTTACATCAGTGTACATTCAGATCATCCTAAATCTATTATTAAACAAATCCCTAACGCTGTTAACATTAGGATAAGTAGATTATGCTCCAGCAAGCCAATTTTCGATGCTAACAGTAAAATGTATCAAGAGGCCCTTAATAAAAGTGGTTTCCAACATAAAATAATTTACAATAATAAACCTATGGCCAGTGGGCACGACTATACAACTAAGAACATTTCTAACAACAATGATAGTACCAACAGTGATTATAGCAGTGAGAATAATAAGAAGTGTAAAAAATCTAAAAACAGAAAAAGAAAGATTTTGTGGTTTAACCCTCCCTTTTGTAGTTTATCCAACATTGAAATAGGTAGATACTTCCTTAAATTGATAGATAAACATTTCAATAGCACTAATCCTTTAAATAAGATCTTCAATAGAAAAACAATTAAAATTAGTTATTCATGCACTAACAACATCTCTAAAATTATAACTGACCAAAATAAAAAATTAATTGACGAATCATTGGTGAGCACTCAAAATACATATAAGGTTAACTGCAACTGTAAGATTAAAGATGAGTGCCCCGTAAATGGATTTTGCAACTCAGAGAAGGTTGTATACAAAGCAACTATCTCAACTATTGAAAACAAAACTAATGTTAAGGCTTATATAGGTATCTCCGCTGGGAAGTGGAAACAAAGATTTTATACCCATAAACATTCTTTCTCTAACCACAAAATCAAAAATCAGACTGCACTATCAAGTTACTATTGGAATCTGAAAGACAGAGGCTTAACCCCTTTCATAAAATGGGAATTTATTAAACAATCTTCCACCCAAATGGATTTAAAGGTAGGTGTAACCTCTGTCTGGATGAGAAGATATGTATCCTGAAATATAGACCACTGGCCAACTACCCAATAAAAGAAACCAATTGATTTTTAAATGTAGACATAAAAACAAATTCAAATTAGTATAATCCTATAGGACTGGAAGTTAATGATTAGAGTTGTGGTGTTCTGAGGAATGGTTTCTTGTTCAAAATGTATTATTTGTAACCTGTTACTGTGTATAATCAATATTATTATTGTTATTAGTATTATTATTATCGGTAATTTAATTCATATAATTATCATGATTATTATTTTATTATCTTAATTTATTTTATTTATTATTAAATATATATTTTTTCATTTTATATTTATTATTATTTTATTATTATATTTTATTATTATATTATTATCTTTAATCTATCTCATTCTATTATTATTAATTTATTTTAAATTATTCTATTTCTATTTTTATTTTTTATTATTATGATTTTTTATTTTTAATTTACCTTTATTATTATTATTATTATTATTATTATTATTATTTTCAATTTGTTTATTTTTCTTCTTCTTATTATTAATTTATTATTTTACCTATCTTATTTTTTCATTATATTTATTATTTTTTACCTATCTTATTTTTTTCATTATTTTTACTATTTTATTTTACTTACCTTAATTTATATTATCATTATTACTTTTTTTATTTTTAATATTATTATTTATTATTATTATTATTATTATTATTATTATTATTATTATTATTATTAATTATCTCATTTTATTATTATTATTATAATTATTTTTATATTATTATTATTATTTTAATTAATTTATCCTATTATTATTACTATTTATTATTATTTTTATTATTATTATTATCTTTACTTTATCTTAATATTATTATTATTATTATTATTATTAATTTTGATTTATTTTATTATTATTATGATTATTTGTAATTTATATATTTTTTCAAATTATTATATTATTATTTTTAATTAATTTATCCTATTATTATTACTATTATTATTATTTTTTATTATTATTATCTTTATCTTAATATTATTATTATATTATTATTATTATATATTATTATTATTATTATTATTATTATTATTATTATTATTATTATTATTATTTTTAATTTATTTTATCATTATTAGGATTATTTTTAATTTATATATTTTTTCAAATTATTTCATTTTTTTAAATTATTATTACTCCTTTTGAGTTTTCACATCAGTGTTAGCTGATGGTCTTTCACTGGAGTCTGAGTGACAGCAAGTCTCCTCAGGTCTCCAGGACTCTTCTGAGTATTATTTTTTATTATTAGTATTATTATTTTTAATTGATTTTAATTTCTATTATTTATTATTTTTTAATTTTATTTTTTTATTATCTTACTATTATTTATTTTATTATTTATATCTTAATTAGTATTTTCTTTTATACATCATTATACTCTAATGTATAGTGTAGTGGCATTAGTAATTTATCCAAGAGTGTTTAATATATTATAAACATAGAGCTATATAATATAAAAAAAGTGATGGATCTACCATGGTTTCGATCAATATGATCTCCTCAAAACCCTACCTTATATTTGAGTAAGTTGGAATCATTACTTAGTTTAATCAATCCTGTCGGTGGGGCTTTAGAATACAGCGACTGCACCTATGCAGAGAGGTAAGACTCCCCCTTTTGTCTGTGAGTAGCGACCTGTGATACTTAAGGATGGAACCCAGGTGGCTGAGCAGTCCATGACTTGCAACACTCCACTTAGACCCTTACTTAGGCTAGACGGGCGGTCGGAGAGACCCCTTCGATCAATTGCTACCAGGTCCACTCTGACCCGGAATGGGAGTACCTGTTCGGGTCCCATCTATGGGTTAAATAGTAAAATGTGCTTATAAAAAAATGAGTATCCATTAAGAATGAATCTATTTTAAAATTTTGTTGCCATTAAATTACACACCG
>CM042143.1:110796873-110816873 GCA_023376005.1 Doryteuthis pealeii | reverse complement strand
CTAACCACATTACAAAAAAAAATAAGATGAATTAAATATACAAAAATGAAAAATAGATATTTTGATGAGAATAATATGAAGTAGTGTTGCCATTTTTTGTTTTGTAGTTTTGTATTCTGGATGGACTTGTTACACCAAATACGAAATCGACTAATGATACTTTCTGCCCAATAGGCTCTCTTCTAGAGGCACCAGATTCACCAGTCTTAAAAAATAATCTCAACTCCAAAAGCACGATGTGCATCGGTCCAAGCAATAATCGTAACTGATTGTTTCTGTACATTTGCTACACGGAGGTATCATTACAACTTAGATAAGTTCATGTACACCAATGATGCTTTAAAATGTGGGAGGTATCTCTGCCGCCCCTTGTATAAAATATCTATTTTAAATAACAAACCCCAAAAGTAAAAAAAGTTATATGACAGTGGTTCATCTAAGGAAACGAGAAAACTTCCTCTGTTTTGTCTCCTCTGGATTTCTATTTCCGTTTTCTTTTTCTCAATCTTTTTTTCTGTTGTGACTAGACGACAGAAATATTGTTTCTTGTTCTTTCAAAGGTTTCAAATTTCCATCTTTTTTTATATCACCATTTCCATATTTTTCTTCATTTTTTGCATATTTTCTGTGGAATCCAAGTTAAACTCTAGAAACATTTTTTTCGTGCGGCCATGATGTTTTCTGATAAATACGTTTTTCCACTGAAGATTCAGAGAAAAATACATGTCCTTACATGATGGATGCAAGTGAATAGCAATTATTTGTTATTCAAGGGCCGATATAGCTCAGTCGGTAGAGTGTCCGACTAGGATCCACAAGGTTCCTGGTTCGATACCGGCCTTCGCCAACTCAGCGTATGTGTAGCACAGGGAAATGTTTGTTTAAGAGAGAAGCTGGTGGTAGGTTTAGCGCTCCGTCTAAGACACTGAAAGAATCTCATTGATCTAGCATTAACGAAACTGTGATAGACTCCCTCGCTGTCCGGCTGATTCCGGCTTTAGCCCCCCCCCCGACAATTAAAAAAAATTATTATTCACTCCCTCGGTAATTTTTTTTCCCAAAGGAAATGTTGAACCAAACATTAAATTGAGCAATTTTTGATAATGTTACCTTCATCAATAAATCTATTATCATACTAAAGCTGGATTGTTTACTAAAGGCTATTTTCCTAATTAGTTTAATGACACAAAATGTATCCCAAAATATTCCTTTGTTTTGGGAATAAGTTATGTTTAAAAAAATGATTTGGTTCTAATTAGTTGTAATTTGCAACTAAGTCAAAAACGCCTCCGTCTCTTACTTCCCATTCTGCCTGTCATTTTTCCCCTCTATTTATACCTTGATTGACTATTCCTTATGTTAGTTTTCTTAGTGAGAATAAAAAGAGAGACTGGAGAGTGTGAGCGGTTGATTCAATTTCCCCCTTTATTTGTATGTTAATGTTCAGTAGCTAACGGCTGGCTTAACTATAAAAAGGGTCAGTTTTTGAATTAATAGCAAAATTGCGAAATCGCAATTATCGACCCAGAGCTCAATAGGTGATCAACGGGTCAAGTTTACCTCATATATATATATATATATGTGTGTGTGTGTGTGTGTGTGTGTGTGTGTATATATATATATATATATATATATATATATATATATATATATATATAAACAAGAACAAAACGTGATAAGACAAAGGAATATTTATCTTATGTTATTTATTTTTGAAATTGTTCTAAACCAGTTTCGACCATGGGTCATCGTCAGGAGAAAATTTATTGTGAAATTTGTTATTAGAAAGTTTAAATAAATTTTCTAAGTCTTTGACAAGCCACAAAAATTCGGGTGAAAAATATAGTAGATGTGGTGAGCCCATCTGTTCAGTGAAAACCATCTTCTGGTTATATTTGCTCGAATTGTTTCCTTATGTATATATAAGGAGATTTGAAAAGATTGCTAATAAAGTTACCGGGATTTACAATTTTTAAAGATATGTAACGTGGTAAAGAATAAAAATTGTTCTACATATGTAAGACATTTAAGAATATTATCGCTAGTTTCGTTATTAATTCTCTTAACAGTGAGTTGTCAAAATTTGATGTATAAAGCTGGTTTATATGTATCAAGAATTGTTTATTTTTTATATTGTTATTGGCATGACAACGTTTTGTTTTGTTAACTAAAGCATCTATGTACGTTGTAGTAGAGCAGTTATGTTTTCTTCCCACTACTCCATTTTTTTGGATGGGGTAGGGGTGTTTTTATCCTTTTGATTTAAAAAAAAAACTTGGGTGAGGATTTAAACGTGAATATTGCACGAAACACATCGCATGTAATAAAATTTCACGTATTCCCTATTTCGGCAAACAATACTTCTTCATGACTTATTCTAGAAGAAAAAGAGGAAGAAGGGAAAAGAAAAAAGAAAGAAAGAAAGAAGGGAACGGGAGAAAAGAAAGAAGGAAAGAAAGAAAGAAAGAAGGGAACGGTAGAAAAGAAAGAAAGAAAGAAAGAAAGAAAGAAGGGAACGGGAGAAAGAAAGAAAGAAAGAAGAAAGAAAGAATGGAACGGGAGAAAAGAAAATAGAAAGAAAGAAAGAAAGAAAGAAGGGAACGAGAGAAAGAAAGAAGAAAGAAAGAAAGAAAGAAAGAAGAAAGAAGGGAACGGTTTTTTTTACATGTTGGCATATGGACTATATATATATATATATATATATATATATATATATATATATTAGTATAGTATGTACAGAAATAACCTGCTCGAGTTTCCCCATAAGGATCTTCAGGGTTAAATCCACTGAATTATGGTATTGATTAATTACAGCTAACTGTAGAAGATCATGTTGTACTTATGACCGTTAAAAACAGATCCGCAGTTAATGAACTTTGGTGGATTGTTTTGAAAGATGAATGGCAATTCGCTCTACTTACGTATTGAGCACTTTATATTTGTTATATCGCTGACTTATCTTGGTAAAACTTGTATCACCTAAACATTGAGACCAATTTCAACGGTAAGTCATTCCTTTTTCACACACACACAAACATATATATATATATAAATGTATATATAAATATATAAATATATATATATATGAAAATTAATTAGTTGATAATTAATGGATCAGATATATTCGCCTAATTCATTTATATATATATATATATATATATATATATATATATATATATATACAAGGTGTGTCATAAAAGTATCGAGATGGAAGCTGTTCAACCAAGATAGAAATGAACAATGAATGGAACGTTAATTTATTTCAGAATACAATTTGTGCCAGTAGAACAAAAATCTCGATACATTTTTACACAACTTATATATATATATATATATATATATATATATATATATATATTACACGGTCTATATCATATCATGTGGGTAAATATGATTGTAGTTTTAATCTAACATTTGACAGTGACTTTTTCTCTCTCTCCATTCTCTCTCTCTCTCTCTCTCTCTCTCTCTCTCTCTCTCTCTCTCTCTCTCTCTCTCTCTCTCTCTCCATTTTCTCCCTCTCTTCTATTTTCTATCTATCTATTTCTCTTTAAATATTTTTTTTTTTGCAATGTTTTTTTTTTGTTTGTTTATCTGTTATCCAATTTACATATTTTCTCTCGATTGGCCCATCCTGTATATGAACGTATCTTTTCTAACTCCCTGCAGATTCAGACTCTTTCTTTCTTCCTTGGTTCTTTCTCTTCTTTTTTTCCTCCTTTTTTTTTTCTTTCTTTCTTTTTTTGTCTGTCTGTCTGTCTGTCTCTCTCCCCTAATCTACTCTGTCCCTTCTACCTTCTGTATCATCTCACACATTTTTTCTATATAGGTGGCCTGCCGCATCCAGCAAAATGCTCGTAAATTCTCATCCATATCTCGCGGCCCTACTGACAGGACATGTTTTCCTTATCACCTGTTATTGGCAAAATGTTATTTTGGATACCGACTTGTCAGGCGAAATTTATTGGCTTGAAGACACCGAAAAACACCAGAGGTCGTACACAGAGGGGAGAGGGAAAAAAAGAGAGAATGAGAGAGAGAGAGAGAGAGAGAGAGAGAGAGAGAGAGAGAGAGAGAGAGAGAGAGAGAGAGAGAGAGAGAGAGAATGAACGCAAGAGAAAGAGAAAAGAGAGAGTGAGAAAAATACAGAAATATATTATATATTATATATATATATATATATATATATATATATATATATATATATATATATTGTCGGCTGAAAAATAGCCATATCACAAACATCGTCTGTTTGTTTACGTTTCATATATATATATATATATATATAGAAAGAGAGAGAGAGAGAGATAGAATCTATGTAGAGGGAAGTGAAGCAGAGAAAGCGAAAAAAATATAATAGCGGAAGGAAGAGACACGAAGACAGGAAAACATGAATAGAATGTGTGGATTCATATATATATATTATATATATATTATATATATATATATATATATATGAGAAGTAAACAAACAAACAATGTGTTTGATATGGCTTTTTTTTCTCCCCCCCCCACAAAAAAAAAATATATACATGCATGAAGATATATAGCTACTTGCACACACACACGCACACACACACACACCACATACATATAATATATATATATATTTATATATATATATATATATATATGTGTGTGTGTGTGTGTGTGTGTGTGTGTTGTGTGTTTTCGAGATTTTGTTAACGGAATATGAAAAAAACTGATGATAAGCAATGAATACTGTTTGTGTTTGTAGGCATATCTACATAAACGTCAGAACTGAAAGTATATATATATATATATATATAATATATATATATACACACACACACACACACACACACACACACATATATATATATATATATATATATATATATATATATATATTCTAAACGAGGGTGACTTAACAGACAGAGAAACAAAAACATCGAGCGACTTACAATTTTGACTGTCGAGTAAAAGAAGCAACCGAATGAGTCGGAAGAATGAATGAATATAAAAAAAAGTGCTCATTACATATCTACACCTGGTTCAGAAAACCAATTATAGCAGAAACACACACACACACACACACACACACACACAATATATATATATATAACTTTTCATCCTCTCGTGTAGCAAAGACACCATAAGTGGAATATAACCTACTTCAAAACAAACGAAAAATATGGGAAAAAACCAGCTGGTGTGATGGTTAGATGGAGCGAAACCATATATATATATATATATATATATGTGTGTGTGTGTGTGTGTGTGTGTGTGTGTGTGTGGATGACTTATTATATGCTCTCGTAAACCGGTAGAGCTCTTTAGGGGCGATTTTAATAAACTTTCACCGCCAGCATAACGCAATATCATCTGTTTAGAGATTTGACCTCTCTGGTGATATATACACAGATGTATGTATTTATGTACTGTTAAAAACACCGCTCCTTAATGGCAGCTAGCGATAGCCTAGAGAATAATGGATCGAGCAGGCGTAAAGTCAGCCGGGTTTCGCTTCTGGTCGGAGTTAGTTGTTGTGTATAGCCACAATGATGAGACGTGAAATGTCAAAACACAGTGTCTGTGGCTGACTCCTTCGGGAAACAGTTTTATTGATTTTGATAAAATGATTGATAAGATTTTAACTGCTTTATTGATTGATTGATTTTAAGGACATGTTCATCCGTAACTAATTCTGTTAAAATCTTTCAAAACATTTTTCACTGATTCTACTACAATACCACTTGCTGCTTGCTTCTGACTACACAGGGGTGCTTTGACTTGAGCATGTGTATTTGAAATGATTCTTGATTCTCCCTCTATCAGATATCTCTTTTGGTAAATCCTTTAGATGGCATTCAGTGTCCGCATGGAGCTTAGCTGTGTATCTTTTGCTGATCGGTGAAAACTAGTGTGTCCATATTTATGAGTCCACAGGTGAAGGTTGCTAATGAATTCGTCCTTACTTTAAATGATTCTTGATTTTCTCTCTATCAGATATCGCTTACGATAAGTCTTTTAGACGACATCCAGTATCCGCATGGAGCTTAGCTGTGTATCTTTTGCTGATCAGCCAACACTAATGTATCCATGTTTAGGAGTCCACATGAGAAGGTTGCTAATAAATTCGTCCTTACTTCTCTACCAGTGGCCAGCCTCTCTTGCTCGTCTTATTTGGAGGTTTTGTGAGATAGAATGTAAGTGACACTCTAGCTGCTGGTTTGGAGGATTTGTTCAAAAACACTATGTAGCATCCTTGCATTGTTTTCCTCTAGCCTTTTCCCCATGTGTTTCATAAGATTCCTAGTTGTGCAACCAATACAGTACGAGTGACATGGCTACAGCTTTTATACTTAGAGATTAAGGATGCAAATTTATTGTTTAATAATAGTTATATTTTTGTGTACCTGTTTCTTAACAATTTTTATGCACACGGTCATATTAAAAGCATAAATAATTTTTAAACATATCTATTTGACCATTGATATCACCCTAACTGTTGTATAGCCGCTTAACTGGACTTCAATATAACCACAGACACGTATATATAAAAATAGGACCCGTCTTTATTTTCTTCGGTGTGTGGGGGTGAGGGGCGACGAGTGTTCACAATGAAAATGCCCGGGTGGCTGTCGAAAAGCGCAGTGTTCACAATGAACTTCCCGAGGGTGGTTGATACGGGAGACGAGGTTAACTTCTCGGCTACTGCTGGGGACTGATTTTTTACCCTTTATCTGCTAGGCCTTTATATACAATAAATATGCCTACGCATTTTTATCTTTTGATCTGATAACGGATATATATATATATTTCTTTATCTTTCTCTTCACCGGAAGACTCTGATTCCATTTTCCTTTTTTCTTTTATCTATTTCTTCATCTTCTCCCTTCTTCTTGACCGGAAGACCTCTCTTCCGTTCTCCCTTTTTTTTAAATATATATTTTTCTCTTTCTCTTTGTCTTTTGACCGGAAGAGGAATCTTCTGATGCAAGATATGCAACATAATATACACTAACACCCCGGTTCAAAATGGACCTGCAAGTAATAACAATGAACAGTCCTTTCAGCTGAGTCAATAGAATACGTGGACTGCACCTGTACAGAGGGCTAAGACCCACCGTGATGCTTCTATTTATGAACCCAAGCAGTAGCAACAATTTCCGATAGAAATTGTCCAATGCGATGACAGAACAAAAAAAAACATTTACTGGACGAACTTTCTACCAGAAAGACCTATCTTTGACTTAACACCAGAGCTTATTACAGACGTAGAACATGCCTCTACGGATTCTAATAAAATCACCTTAAAGTGCGTTTTATCTTATATGTCCGTCATATATTATTCCAAAGATTTTCGGTCCAAAACATTCATGGCAAAATCAATTACTATAAATGAAATTTATGAAATGTAGTATGTGTGTGTGTGTGTGTGTGTGTGTGTCTGTGTGTCTGTGTGTGTGTCTGTGTTTGTCTGTATCTGTGTGTGTGCGTGTTTGGTGAAAGGTCACGAAGAAGGAGATCCAAAACGTGAATAAAATGATATTCAACAAACATGCTCTCCTTATCATATATTTAAAATTCAGCCTAGAGAAATACCGAGATTTTGTGATGCTCTGTGACTGGCTACATGTTTTAGAAAAATGAATATTATGCAGAAGTATACTAAATAATTAGATTCAAAGGGCAAATAACAGGATTCTCTCTTAATTAGACTAGTACAAAATATAAAAAAAACACCCCCCGAGCGATGTAAAAATAGATTTTTGAAACATATTGCCTGAGGGGTGGGAGTAAAAAATTCAATGTCAGCAAGTTTGTATCCTAAGTAAGTAAAATCATCAAATTCATTAAAGGATTAAAAAATAAAACAATTTGATATGTAAACTTTAAATATATTAGAATAAAACAAATTATATATAGATATATAATACCAGTCATGTATTTATTAAAACTTGGTTTAAAAAACAATGAGGACTGTCTAATGTTGCATGTTTAAATTTTTAGTAATGTGATGTAAGCAGCGACGTAATTTTTGTCAGAGACAAAAACCGGAAGCGAATCTCCATTATTAATAGATATTATCTCCCTTGCCGTGTTCGTTTAGAGGAATACATTTTGCTCCATTTAACCCATAAATGTGACCCAAACAGATACAACCACTCCAAGTCAGAGTGGATCTAGTAGTAATGACAATAAAGAGTTAATCCACACTCCCCAGAACTCCAGATTTGGAACCTCGCAACGAGATGCATTTTAACGTTATACCCAGGATATCAAAGGTTCAGTGACCGCTTTCAAGCGCATATATGATAAAAAAAAGTGTTGGGGTTTGGCATAAGAGCAATATGGTTGAGTCAATCATATAGGTGGCTGAGCTTGATGTGACCACCCGATAGATCGGTGGGGACCTTTCTGACAACCTCTATAGCCCAAGCAAGGGCCAAACAGGAGTGTTACATGTCATGGACTGCCCAACCAGCAGGATTCAAACATTAAACATCACCGTTCGCCGTTCACGGTCAACAGGGGGTTCCAGTGCTGGGAGTGATACTCTTCTGCAAAGTGGGCGGATTCTCTCTCTCTCTCTATATATATTATATATATATATATATATATATATATATATATATAAATATACCAAACTTGTTGGTAAACCCTTCCCGGTAAGAAAAACCCGGCAATAGTTTGATTGTAAAAATACACTAGCAAACTTCACCTGGAGAAAAAAAATGAAAAAAAGAAAAGACCAAGATAATCGTACCAACCGAAAGTAATCAGTTAATACTATAATACTTGGCCAATAATAATAATATAATAATAATAATAATAATATATATATATATATATATATATATATATATATACATATATATATATATATATACATATATATATATATATATATATATATATATATATAATATATATATATATGAAAAAGATAAATAAACCGCCAGGATTATCTAAAGCTAAAAAGTAAAGAGTGCTCAATACCTAAGTAGAGCAAAATAATAAAATTAACCCTAATAAGTCAGATATACCTACTAACGGTTTCGCGTAGTAGCTCATCGGGGCAAAAATCTGATTTAGTTATTTTAAGAATGGTTCATTTATTCCCTGCGCAGATTTCTGGCACAAAGCTTGATTTCGAGAAATTTTCTTATACTTCTGAGGTATTCTATTATTATTATTATTATTATTATTATTTCACACCTGCCATAGCTGGTAGTTCATTGGAGGCTGAGTGACAGCAAGCCTCCTCAGGTCTCCAGGATTCTTCTGAGTATTCTAGCCGATCCCAACAGTGCTGTATTTTTGATGGTCACGATTCTTCCTCTGATTTCCAATTCACACAATTTTTTCCAGAACTTGGGAGACCGTTCCAAGGGCACCAATTACAATTGGTACAACATTCACTTTCATGTTCTGTTATTATTACTAGCAAATATATGCACCCTCCGGGTGCAAGTATTTAAGTTTTAATGTAATGAAATATCGTATTAAATTAGAAAGGCTAATGAAACTAAATAAGAATGCAGATAAAAAGATTTGAAACAGAGGGGATATAATTGAAAAATAGAACAACTGAAATTTACTCTTCCATCACTCTCGTCTTTCATTGTTATTTTTTCTAATTTAAGTATTTAGTTAAAAGAGGAAGTAAAGAATAAAATGACAGTTATCTTTTCTTGTTAATGGATTTCATTTAAGATTCATTGAAGAGATTTTTGCTTATATTCATTAAAATAAAACCAAACAGTTAAAAAACCAATAATACTAAGCATATATTTATTAAAATTACATTTTTAATATCAATATGCAAATTAGCCTTCCCGTTCACACTGTGAACCGCTATTTTGTTGTATATATAAATACAATTGCATGTTATTAGTATGTAGATATGGTTAACAGTATAAATAATGTAAAACAATTCTATTAATAATTGAGGTTAAAATAAGGATAAATTCATGGTGAATGTGACGTCAATTACTAAGGGAATTGTGACTTGAGTAGTGATTTAGTTTCGGTTACAGACAGAAAAACACACAAACTCCATTATAATAAGATTCTTATTATTATTATTATTATTATTATTATTATTATTATTATTATTATCTAAACAGACATTTATTTCGTCTAAAATATGATATAAAAACTTATCTATATTGAAATTGAAATAGGAAATCTCTCGTTATTGCATGATAATCCCGGAAACCCGAAACTAACCAATACAGTAAATTGTTTAAATTCTGATATTTAACATAGAAATAGCTCTGTTTTAGATATCGAGCACTTTTACAGAAGAGACGGCACGACAGTCATCAGATGTCCTTTATGTTTTAAAATAGTGAATATAATAGACTTAAGAATTGATACGCTAAAATAAATAAGTCTCCCGCGTTCTGCCAGTTTCACATATGTAGAATTTGAGAAGCGTCTGAAGATTGTATTATATTATAAAAATGACAATAACGTTATGAACTGTTCGTTTCAAATAACCCGGGCCGTTATCACGTTTCCATTTTATGAATTCTCTTAATTATGAATTAGAATTGTATCTTGTACTTTAGCTTTAGACCTCTTATGAAGCAATGTGTCAGAAAAATGCATGATACTTTTTATTTATTTATTTACATTATATATATATATATATATATATATATATATATATATATATATATATATATATGGGATTAAAAAAAGGGAAATCAATCTGACAGTAAGTGGAGAAAAGTAGACAAACACGGGATGTTGTACTGGATGTAAATTCAGACCAGATCATCACCAGATTACCACCCCCTCCCAATCACGACCGCAAGACACTCGTCAGTAAGAGAACTGAATCCTTCAATACTAGAACTCAGTTCGTGTTCTGAAGTTATAACGTCGAAATCGCCACCTATAATAAACTTCCGTCCAGTACATCCCATGCTTGTATACTCCTCCCTCCACACACACGCGCACACACACACACACACACACACAACATTATATATATATATATATATATATATGTATATTATTGCATATATCATATATTATAATATATACATTACAAATATATATATATATACATATACAAATATATATATTATCATGTAATTAATATATATGTACACTCATATTTATTCTTATATATATATATATATATATATATATATATATATATATATATATATATATATATACATATTCTAACACCTCTACAGGAGCAGGATGCGACAAATATATATATATATATATATATATATATATATATATATATATATATATACATATTATTTAAAGTATATATTTATATATATATATATATATATATGAAGGAAGGGTGGATGGGTTTAGGATCCGACGATATGCTGTAGATAGAAGGAAAGTGGTCAAGAAATGATCAACTCAAAACAAGTCACAGGGTGGTACGTTTCGTCTGTATGCACAGACTTTCTCAGCAGATCGGCTGAGAAAGTCTGTGCATACAGACGAAACGTACCACCCTGTGACTTGTTTTGAGTTGATCATTTCTTGACCACTTTCCTTCTATCTACAGCATATATATATATGTATATATATATATATATATCATTGCTATATTTATAAGTAATGAGTGCTCAATCACATTGATAGAAAAGATAAATCTAAGTGAGGATATCGAAGGCATTAATTCAGCAGCGTTTGGTAATTGACGGTTTCTCGACTTATTACTGACAGTAACCAAGATCCGTAGACTTCATGTCCACGCTCCCCTAACTTAGATATACATTCTCTATCAACAATGTGCAGCACTATTTACTTATAAATATAGCTCTCTATATCATATAATTATTAAATTATATATATATATTATATATATATATATATATATATATATATATTATAAAATGGGTACAAGAGATAACCTACTCGAGTTTCACCATGAGGATCTTCAGGGTTAAATCCACTGAATTAATCGAGACACCGATTGATAGCAGCCGATTTCACGTGTGTGCTCATTGCATTAAAGCACACACGTGAAATCGGCTGCTATTAATCGGTGTCTCAATTAGTTCAGTGGATTTAACCCTGAAGATCCTCATGGTGAAACTCGAGTAGGTTATCTATTGTACCCATTTTATAATAAATTTGCTCTTCTTAGTATTGAGCACTTTGTGTTTGTTATGTAGCTGACTTACCCCCCCCCCCGAATTCCACACTTACTCACCATATTGACCAAATTCACCGGTAAGTCAACTTTCCCTATATATACATATATATATATTTACCAACCCCTCCGCACGAGCAGGATGTGACACAAGGTCAATTTCTTAAGCGGAGTTTTACAGGTTTGAATTCAGAGTTTTCCTTCTCCTAGACCGGTTACCTAGTCAGGGTTAAAGAGCTCAGTCTACCCTGCTATTTACCCATAGCTGGAGGGAGAATTAGATTCATACCATATATATATATATATATATATATAATATGTGTGTGTGTATGTGTGTGTGTGTGTGTGTGTGTGTGTGTATACGTATGAGTGAGTGAATGTATCGTTTTGAGTATAGCCTTAAATACAACATAAATAAATCTATATAAGCATCCATATTTGTGTATTTGGGTCCGTTCTTCCCTCTCGTCTTTCCAAGATAGAATCAACTATAATCATTTGAGAATGGTTTTAGCCAACATACTTTTTATGCACCCACATCACGTGTAGCCCAGCTAATCATCTGATCAATCGGGAATCGAATACTAGCAAAACAAAAACAGACAATAGCTCAAGACCAGTCACGTTTTCATACCAGGATATAATTATGTATGTGGGCTCGGTATATTATATATATTATACACACACACACACACACACACATTTATATATATATATATATATATATATATATATATATATATATGAATATTTACATAGTTTATCTTTTTCTATCACTCAGCTATAAAAAGGAAAATAAATGATATGTTGTGCTGCAATTCGAATCAGAACTAGCAAACTTAAATTCGCAATCCTGATTTCCAAATCATGGATTTTATCTGAGTACGAACACCGATTATTAAGACTTAGCATTCCCTATATAATTACATTCACCAAAATTAGCCCTTTCAAATGTATCTCTTAAGAAAAGACTAGGTTATTTAATAACACCACAAGAAACGAACTAGTGTTTATAGTATCGCTCTTTTTTCTTTCTTTTGTTTTCATACACATTCTGTATCAACATTAAATCCTTTTGACTCCTAATATACCATTTAAGTTTATTTCACATATATCTTAACCTGACATTATCACTGTTCCCGTATACATATACATTACATAAAAAACATTGTAATTTGCTGTCAATTTAAGAATTTAGATTTCCATACGATCAATAATCTATATCTAGCAATCCATGCCTTTCCTATGCATATAGCCATACATTTCTGTAGATGAAATATTGCTACCTATGTATATAAACTGCTATACCAATGTCTGCGACTTATTATCTAGTGTGTAGATGTCTCTATCTTGTTTAAGAAATTCGATTTCCATACGACCAATAATCTGTGTATAGCAGGCCATGCCTTTCCCATGCATATAGCCATACATTTCTGTAGATGAAATATTGCTACCTAGGTATATAAACTGCTATACCAATGTCTGCGACTTATTATCTAGTGTGTAGAAGTCTCTATCTTGTTTAAAAAATCCGATTTCCATACGACCAATAATCTGTGTATAGCAGCCCATGCCTTTCCTATGCATATAGCCATACATTTCTGTAAGATGAAATATTGCTACCTAGGTATATAAACTGCTATACTAATATCTGAGGCTTATCATCTAGTGTGTAGAAGTCCTCTATCTTGTTTAAGAAATTCGATTTTCCATACGACCAATAATCTGTGTATAGCAGCCCATGCCTTTCCTATGCATATAGCCATACATTTCTGTAGATGAAATATTTGCTACCTAGGTATATAAACTGCCTATACTAATATCTGAGGCTTATCATCTAGTGTGTAGAAGTCTCTATCTTGTTTAAGAAATTCGATTTCCATACGACCAATAATCTGTGTATAGCAGCCCATGCCTTTCCTATGCATATAGCCATACATTTCTGTAGATGAAATATTGCTACCTATGTATATAAACTGCTATACTAATATCTGAGGCTTATCATCTAGTGTGTAGAAGTCTCTATCTTGTTTAAGAAATTCGATTTTCCATACGACCAATAATCTGTGTATAGCAGCCCATGCCTTTCCTATGCATATAGCCATACATTTCTGTAGATGAAATATTGCTACCTAGGTAATATAAACTGCTATACTAATATCTGAGGCTTATCATCTAGTGTGTAGAAGTCTCTATCTTGTTTAAGAAATTCGATTTTCCATACGACCAATAATCTGTGTATAGCAGCCCATGCCTTTCCTATGCATATAGCCATACATTTCTGTAGATGAAATATTGCTACCCTATGTATATAAACTGCCAATACTAATGGTCTGCGACTTATTATCTAGTGTGTAGAAGTCTCTATCTTGTTTAAGAAATTCGATTTCCATACGACCAATAATCTGGTGTATAGCAGGCCATGCCTTTCCTATGGCCTATAGCCATACATTTCTGTAGATGAAATATTGCTACCTAGGTATATAAACTGCTATACTAATGTCTGAGACTTATTATCTAGTGTGTAGATGTCTCTATCTTGTTTAAGAAATCCCATTTCCATACGACCAATAATCTGTTATAGCAGCCCCATGACTTTCCTATGATACATTGACATCCTTTCTGTAAATGAGATATTGGCTACCAAGTATATAACTGCCTACTATCTGAAGGCTTTCTATCCAGTGTGGAGATGTCTCTATCTTTGTTTAACGCACATAAAATTCGTTTTTTATCTGAGTTCACATAGAAGCCAATGCCTCTTCCGGTCTTGTCTCTTGCTATGCCGCAGTGATTCGGATTGTGGCAGATGTACTTGCAAGAAGTGCTAGATCATCTACGATGTCGGGTCTGTAAAGGTCTCTGCAGGATATCCGCCTACATCTTGACTTTTTATACACTTGAAGAATTTTCTTTTATCAGATATCATTGGTAATGTGCTGGAACTGTGAAAATCCACAGTGATTTGTTTATAGTGGTGAAAGGCTTGTGTTGAACCATCCACACTTTTTGGCACAGTCGATAGGAAAGAATGGTGCATCAAGGGATGCCACAAACCCAATAAACGACCGACCTCAGGAATTTTGAATTCAGAGTTATCCGCTCTCCTTAGACTGGTTACCTACCCAAGGCTAAAGGACCCAGTCTGCCCTACTATTTAACCCATAGCTAGAGGGAGAATATATGGATCATACTTCCAAGGGTATTAGCGCTATGTGAAATGCCAACAGCTTCGTCTAGGAATTGAACTCGAATCGACGAGTCCATTTTCCACGACTCTAACTACTAGCCGCCACGCGCCTCCAATCTAATAAATGAGTTCGAATTATTATTATTATCTGCGTTATTCGGACTATTGTCCTCGTATTTATTGTTATTTGTACAACCTTTCGGCCGATATACCCTCCAGTCTTCTTAAGGTATTTCTTGTCGGACTCGGGAACCTTCTTTTCGGACTCGGGAACCTTCTTTTCGGACTCTGGAACTTTCTTGTCGTAATCGGGAGCCATCACGGAACTTTGAACTTAACCCTTTATTCAGTTCGAATTACAGTCACGCTATTACGACCAGTTTTGGACTAATATCTTTGGGAATTATACGAACTCCCTCATCCAGCCAGCTATGTCAGACTTTGAAATACACCGACTGAACCTCTGCAGAGAGGCAAGGCCCCCTCCCCGCCCAATGATTCAACTATTAGCCATGGGTACCGACACGTGATGGTTAAATATGGAATCCTGTTGGCTGAGCAGTTCATGACATGTAACACTCCTCTTTGGTCCTTACTTGTGCTAGACGTGCGGTCGGAGAGTCCCCCATCCCGATCAATCGGCAGGTCACGATATATATAATTGATAGCACCTATATAATTATCCCAACCCTATTGACATTATGGCAAGCCTCAACCCTTTCTATCATATATGTGCTAGAAGGCGGTTGCTGAGGATCTTATTGACCTGGGTATGACGTTAAGCTTTCTGATGGTGAGGTTCCAGTTCTGGAGCGGGGGCATGTGAAACATCCCTTCATCACCATTACTCCCAGGTTTACTCGGACCCGGAGTTGTAATACCTGTTAAAGTCCCATGTATGGGTTTGAATAGAACAAAATGTGTTCTAAAGTATTTTTTTTAAATTTGAGTACCCATCAGGAATGAACCGTCTTGGGCATAAAATGACCCAATGGGTTGACATGCGGTAAACAAAACCAACGCAACCAACCAACCAACCAACCAAGCTATGGATTTAGTCGGTAGAGCTTGCCGCTAGGAACCACAAAGTTCTGGTTTATACACTCATGACACAGTTTGGATCTGTGTTTTGAATCTGTGCAGCAATGTAGGGAGCTGATGGTAGGTGTGACACTCCACATCAGACATGGTCTAGCGCTAGTGAAAAAGGGATATACTCTCTGCTCTCTCTCTCTCTCTCTCTCTCTCCTCTCTCTCTCTCTCCTCTCTCTGTCCGGCTGATACCGACGATAGGCCACTCTGCTAACTTTACATACTACTCACTGTTGTTCTACAATGATAGTTTCGTATTTGATAACCCATGATGTTGATATGCCATTAAACAAGAAACTAAACCAAACTATAATCTTCCTTTCCCTTCATGACTAAAACACTTTTTCAAAATAATTTCTCATGATTTCTCGATCGTATTTGGCTATGATACACAGATAAAGTAAAAAGCTGCTTCGTCAACCATCTGGCCATTTTATCTCGAGCTTCTATCGCGCAGTTGTCTCATAAAAGCAACCTGGCAGGTGGCCACTATGTAATTGCCTTACTAATCACGCCGATTTGCCAACGTTCTTTTTCTATCCAGTTCAACATTTATGGCGACATTGTCCCGACTTTACAAAAACCAATCACTTCGTTTTTCTGTTTGCTTAGTTTATGTTTCTTTGTTTAACTCTTTGCCTGATTTAAACCGCTCACTGCGGCTCTCCCACCACTGCGATACCCACCTCAAGCAAATAAACACAACCGGACGGTTAGTTAATTATAAGCTGAGTAGCCAGGACTCAGTTTACAATAATAATAATAATAATAATAATAAAATAATAATAGGGTCGGTTTTAGCTCAGTCGGTAGAGCACCCGCCATAGGATCACAAGATTCTGAGGTTCGATACGGTCTCCGCCAACTCAGCGCATGAATAGTAAGGCAGGTTGGGTAATCTGATCTGAGTGGTAAAACATTTTCCTGGTCTATGATCTAACGAAAAAGGGAAAAGGCTCTCTCGCTGTCCAGCTGATACTGACAATAGGATTACATTGGCATTTCAAGTCTCGAAGACTAATGATAAAGTTTTATGTGCTCCCTGAAGTTACAGCGCCTCCTGTGACTGTGAAGTCCGATTTTTGAAAAAACATTCTTCGACCAGAGATTTTTGCATTTGAAGGCTGTTCCTGAAGATGTTGATGTTCCGATGCTTTGTTGCCGCTGTTTTCTTCTGGAACTCTTAGATTCATGTTGTTATGTTAGGGTGACTTCTGACATGAACAGTCCTCTACGGAGATTCTGCCACCACCGAGGGCGGTCTTGAGCCGAATTTTCCGCAGCTGGAAGGGGCAATGCCAAAGGCAGCCCTGAGTCATTCTTGCAGACATCCTTGAATCGCAGCTGGGGGCGACCAATCTATCTTTTACCAGACGTAAGCTCTCCATAGAGCATGTCTTTCGGGGTTCGTCCATCATCCATCCGACGTACATGACCCAACCATCGGAGACGACGTTGTCTCAGTAGAGAGTATAAGCTGGGGGAGTTGAGCTCTCTCTAGGACTGCCTGTGTTTATTGATCCTGTCCCCCCAGGTGATGCCCAGTATACGTCTAAGTCAGCGAAGGTAGAAGTTATTTAGCCGCCGCCTCTTGTGGGAGTATAGGTCCATGTTCAGCTGATACTGACAATAGGATACTCCGCAAAAAAAAAGTTTTTGAATAGAATGAGTTCTGAGGGGAATAGATAGTGAATTTAGAATATTCCATCACACTAGTCAAAAATACAAAGAAAAATTGGTTCAACCGTAGGGGAAATTTGGTAGTTAAAGAGTTAATAAAATATCAAACTTGGTCGGTTATTGAATACAATAGCCATGATTGTTGAATAACACTAGTGGTACTATTTAACTAATAGTTGATTGATTATAAGTTGGTTCATACCCAATGGTATTAGTTTGAAAGGGAAACTATTAGTCATCCAGCTGGGCTCCAATTCGTTATTCAGTACTAATGGATCTAGCTTGCTAACCATTAAACCAAAATGTAACGCCCAAACTATTGACCAGTTATATGGGGTCGGAAGTGAACCTTTTAAAAAAGGTTGTTAGTCTCATTCTCTAACCCAGCAACGTGGAGAGGTTTTATGATACCTTTTGTGTCGTGAGTAAGGTAACCAACTTACACACAAAGAGATCTAAGAGATATGTAAAGTGAATGAGGAGCAAGTCGAGTGCTTTGTTGCAGTATATTTATTCGATCATATATACATACTTAATAACTATCTCCTCGTCGCCTTTGTCTAACAGCTATTTATCAGACAGACGCAACCATTATTTAATGGTATAGAGGGGAGCTAGCTAATCCTATATAACAATATTTTAGGCTAACACCTTGATTTTATTCCTTACAAAAAATAAATGTTTGAAAAAATACAAAACCGAAGAAATTTATGAAATTAGCTTTTTATTCAAATTACACATAATTTTGTCACATTGATTACATGGAAAAATTCATGATATAAAACGTAATAATTGGTAAATTTGTATACGATTATATTTCTCTATTTGATTGGATATTCCTATAAACTGGATGCCCGGAACCTAACCCTATACAAGCCACTTCTCTAGCATTCACATCTCTTAAGCATATAGAATTGTTATTAGTATAAGAATAATTTCTACATATTCACCAACGGCAGATACTTCAATTCAAAAAATAGAAAAAATATTACAACTTTTCCTTCTTGTCAAATAAAGAATCTGTAATATATATCATACACATATACCCATGATGGGTATATACACAAGTGTTCTTTATTAGAGAGGGGAGATAGATAGACATAGGTAGACAGAGAGTGTATATGCACTTTGCATTACTTACTTATATGGCCATTTTTGTGATCCCTAGTCGTTTCTATTCTTTCTCTCCATGTGAATTTATTTCTAGATTCTCTTGTTGGCTGTTCGTCTTTGATTCATTCCTTCTTCTTGGTCAGTCTTTTGCCAAGACATCCATCAAGCAAGAACACCGTATTATTTCTTTTAACCTTTTTGATTAAACTTCTTCTGAACTAACAAAATGGCGTGTACATTTGACCCCAGCTAAGGCAGACATACTTTTCTGCCTGACGTCCAAGCTGAAACTGAGGGTTAACTCGGTCCCACGTGACTTCACATATTTCGCGGGCCTTCTGTAATATTCCATGGAAAAGTCCCGCCCATGATATGAAAAGGGGCATCTCATCCAGAAATACAGGGTTGACAATAATCAATGCATAGATTATGAAACAAGTTGTCAGTTCCTGTCTCTTTGATTGCTTGTTTATTTTACGAAACTCGACCTAGGGTTTGGAAGTTAGGTTATCACCGATATAACCATATATAATTCTACCGATAACCACCTAATATATTCTACATAACTACATACCCAGAATGAATAATTTCATAATAAGTGTTAGGTTCAGACTAACGAAAAATAGTTACTTCCCTTGATCAGTAGGGGCTGATGTGAACCGAAAAGGGGTTTCCACCATGAGACTTTTGAATTAGGGGTTTGTACCGAGTGGACGCACATGCCACATCACGGTTGAGCTAGTTAAGTTACTTTTAGGGTAGAAGCATTCTCAACGCAGCTGTGTTAAATAAGAACCTTGTTAATTTCCAAAAAGCT
>CM042143.1:110779448-110794448 GCA_023376005.1 Doryteuthis pealeii | reverse complement strand
ATATATTGGGTTGTATTGGTATTCAGGTTATAAACCTGAATAATAGTATAAAATAGGGTTTTCACTCAAGTTCGAGTGATTTTTTACAATGGTCCAGTCGGTATTCAATTGCTGGGGCGTTTCGAACCCAACTCGATATATCTATCTCAAAGATTAGCCAATCGTCTCAGATGTGTTCATTCGTACATACATGTACAACCATATCCACATTAAAATATACAAGCACACACACACACACACACACCACACCACACACACACAAATATATATATACACACGCCGCAAACTACACACACACACACACAAAACCTAAAATGACTCAATGCCATTTCGACACACACACACACACACACACACACACAACACACACACAACACCATAAAGAAGAAAATTTGACGTTCATATTTCAACCGGTCTACCTTCCAGGTATCCTTCTTCAAATTCTGAACAGATTGATAAACAAGGACTATCGCAGTTTTTCTCGGTATTCTGTGATAATTTTCCCCCTTTTCCTTATATCAACAAATGCCCTGAAGAAGATCTAATTAACAGTATCAAAACACTGCAGCGCTCGGCTAATAGACTACCACTCATTTTATTAAACCTGTGCTTTTTTCAAATTTCTTACATACCGTCGGATTCACTTCCATCTCTTCACAACCACACACACACCACACACACACACACACCACACCACACACATCCACACACACACACATATATATTATAATATATATATATATACTAATATATATATAATATATGTGTGTATGAATTGTGTTGTGTGGTGTGTTTTAGAGAGTAACGATCATGAAGTCAAACACCCTTTGGTAACGGACAGTTTCTCACCTATGCAATTTTTTCAAACGGAGTGTATATTGTTGTTCGTGTTTTCCTATATCATATGAAGGGTCAAACATGAGCCCGGTGGTATGGCTAGATTCGTTTTGTGGAGCATGATGGGATGCGGTTCATCGTGTTGTTGTGAGGGCGTCAAGTCTTACTATTTTCAATGTAGTACTTTATTTTCTATGCTGTTTTAACTTAATAATCAAATCGTCAATTCAATTGCGTTTAATTAAACAAATTTTAAATTCCTATGGATGTTTGTGAGGGTGTTGGATAGTGTAATTTATTACATATGTTACAGGGATAGTGGACCTGTGTTATTTATACATATATATGCATTTACATTATAGACAGAACATTTCCCCCTCTTCGAAATACCTTAATGTTTAATTTACATTAACGTTAGTTTAACCAACTGCTGATTTTTTAATTTATGTTAATTACTAGCAGCGGCTACCGGCATCGCCTAGGTAAGGGGGATGTTTTAAGTTAGTTCCCAGATCTATTATTACTAAATCGTGAGTTGAATCCTCGTGGGATGCTCATTTTAAAGTCCCTATGTTAAAAAAAAATAGACCTTGCATTATCCAGCTACTCGAAAAGAGAAGTTAATGTCTACTATCTAAAATAATTAAATGGGGAAAAAAAAATCCATTGCTGTTATCATTTTAAATTTATTTTCTTAATTATCTTCACAAATATATATAAAATCTCTATCATTTTTGCTCAAAATCAAGCCCTGATGATATTTAATGTGTGTATAAATGTATAGATGTAGATATTTGTTCCAATTTGATTTAATTCTCCCTCTGTTTTTTTGAAACATGTCTTCCATTTCATAACACATAGTAGTGAGATTTGGAGTTGCTATGTTAAAATATTGAACTTTATGAAGGAAAAAAGCTTGACTAAAAAATGACCGGTTAGAAGTAATAAAAAATAAAAAATAAAAAATCCAACAGCCGAAGGGAAAAGGGTGGCTGATTCCTCGAAGTAAGAATGTATTCCGGGACAAAAACCACCCCTAGGCGACAATATCACCACCACCAGGTTTAACTATTTCCCCAGTCATCAAACACCATCACCTAAGACGATCAGAGGAATTAAACCCGAATCCTTTTCAGGTATTCCAGATAAATTTACTGTATAAAGACTCATTAAAATATATGTTTTACCATTTTTGATAAAGTTAGCGGTCTAATGAAACTCATAGGTTAAAGCAGGATAACCTGTTGCAGAAATTGTTCTATAAACCGCAAAATGACCGATTTATCAATTATATATATATATTATATATTATATATATTATATTATATATAAAACAATACCAGTCGAAAGGGATCTGGAAGTTTCTCCTCTTGATTTTTGTATCCCCCTGGTAGTCCGATCGCGAGAGACGCTGCCAGCAGTTTTACGGTTAGGATCAGATTTATTAGAAGAGCCACTGTGAGCAGCTTAAGTAGGCAAATCGTTAAAATATACTAAAAATGGTACCCTGGCTATAACACTAGAATTGCATCTGGTGGTGAGGCTTCAGTTCTGGAGATCTGTCGAAATTCAGCTTATATTCACAAAATCACTTATGTTTGTCCTTCATTCTCCAGCATTGTTTCAGCATGTTGTGTTTGTCTTACTTAAAATGGGTTGTGTGATAGGATGTCAGGGACCATAAAGCTGCTTCTTGTTGGATGCCTGATTCAAGATTTGTTCAAGACAGCATACTGCATCCTTGTGCAGTTCCCACCAAACTTTTCCTTCAAACGTTTCGTTAAAGTCCAATGGTGCAGCTATATAGTAACGCTTACACGGTTACGCTTGGAAGAATTCTCGCTTTATCTTTTCAGAGACGTCAGATTTTCATATGATTAATACGGGAGAAATAAGAGTAAATTACTCCGAGAATATCTGGAGAAAGGTAGACAAAACACGGTATGTTGTACAAAATGGATGTTTATTGTTGGTAGTGATGTCGACGTTATAACGTTTCAGTCTGTTAGACCTTCTTCAGGACGTTGGATTGAGTTCTTGCTTCAATGGTGAACATTTTCCTACTGAAGAGTTAGGAGTTCGGGAATACGGGAGGGGTGGTCAATTTGTTATACTCCTGCTAACGCCAACAATTGATCATCCCTGCCGGATTCCTGACTTCCTAACTCTTTCAGTATGAAAATATTCCCATTGAAGTAAGAACTCAATCCAACGTCCTGAAGAAGGCCTAACAGACCGAAACATTATAACGTCGACATCACTACCTACAATAAACATCCATTTTGTACAACTTCCCGTGTTTATCTATCTTTTCTCCACATATGATTAATATATATATATATATAATATATATATTATATATATATATATATATATATATAATATATATATATAATAGCAATCAATGGGTTTTCTGATGCGTGTTTTTATTGCTTTCTGTAGATGAGATGTTCCTTAACTTTTATTGCACTGTCAAGAATAGATATTTAAAAATCAATAGAAGTTTAAATGTGATATTTTAAGAAACATTGATTCTTCTTTAATTTTGATGCAATGGTTAGCAAAGCTAGTCCTGCAGTTCCATTATTACTGAAAGCAAGTTCAAACCTCACTGGATGGACATAAAAAAAAAACGCTGTTAATCGGCTATTTTTGAGTCCAAGTAGTGCAGCAATACGTGTAGACAATTAGTAGTGTGTTTGTTTTTTTACTGAGGACCCAATGATTATGGCCTTGTGCCTCAACAAAGCTAAGCTTAGTAAACAGCTATATTCCAAAACAACATCAATACTTCTAAAAACATTATAAAATACTAAATAAAGTCCCAAACTTCTACTGAAAATGATACAGTACATTTCGTTTATAAAAACGTGAACATTTTCTGAGATTTTTTTTCTAGATTTTTTATTATCTGTGTCTGTTTTGTGAGGGTTTATCGTTAAGACTGATATATTTACTAGCATTGTTTGGTTGGTTAGTGGCCTTCTCTGTTTATTTCTTCATTGATTTTGTGGTTTATCGGTCCCAAACGAGGAATTACCTTCGTCTGATAGCGTTTAAGTTGAGTTTAGAAATCCCTGAGTTCATATGTCACGTGTCTTCTCTCGCGTTTGTTTTTTCCCTCTCTGTTCCAATTTCAAAAAAAAAAAAAAAAAAAAAGAATGGCGTGCTGAAAATAATAAATAAAAACAAACAAAAACAAACAAACAAACAAAAAACACAACAACAGGGAACGTTAAATGGTACTAGAAATAATGAGGACGGCAATTCTCATTATTTTTCTTTATAATATAGAAACAATGAATCAGCGTAACGGTTATCGTCATAGGATATGGAATCAAAGGCCCGAGTTCAAATCCTAGACGATGCTGTTTGATTTTCAATTTGCATTATTGTCCCTGAGAAAGGAACGAATCTATATTTTCTCCCCCCCCCACGACATGGGTAAATAGCAGCACATACTGGTTTCTTTAGTCTTTGTAAGCACCCATGTAGGAGAAGGAAGTCTCTGAATTCGAATAAGATATATTCCGCTTAAAAATTTACCTCGTCACATTTTACCAATGTTGGAGGTGTTAAGTAAATATATATAAAAGTAAAAAAGTAAATTCGTCGGGGCGGCCTAATGTCGGTATCGGCCAGACAGCGAGGGAGTATATCCCCTTTTCACAATCACTAGACAAAGGAGATTATTTTAGCATCTGAGGTGGAGCGTCACACCTTATACCAGCTCCTCACTTTACCGCACAGATCCCTGTGCTAATCATTCGCTGAGTTGACGAGGGCAGGTATCGAACCAAGAACCTTGTGATTCCTAGCCGAACACTCTACCGACTGGGAAAATGTTCGTAAAATATATAAAAGATATATAGTATAACTCTAAAGGTTCAACCGCTAGGCATGATATAACCCTGGACCGTTGATATGCCGTTAAAATTAATAAATCAACCATCTTATAAAGGTGTCTGCTAGTAGAATACATGAAATTATCCTACGGTCTACTTTAGATTCTCTTTCATTATGCTGTTTCATATTAGAACAATTTAGTTGATAATATCTACTTTAATTTTATACTAAACAAGATTAAGTAGATACTTATATATAATATATAAAAATATATATATATATATATATTATATATATATATATAATATATATATGAGAAGTAAACAAACAGACAATGTGTTTGATATGGCTTTTAGCTTTGGGAGAATATGTGCCTAATTGAAGTCATACCTAATTTTGAAAATTAATTAATTGAAAATTAATGATTTAGGCGGGCATATCTGTTCAATTGTAAGGCTAGATAAATCAAGAAAAAGTCAATCTCTGTATGTACATTTCAGCCTATTAGGCCTCATCAGCAGAGCTATAGACAGGAAGACTGCTTTGTGTGTGATTCGAACCCTGACTGACAAATATATATATATATATAATTATATATTATATATATATATATATATTTTCAAGAAAGATTATGTTTGTCTGACTGTATGTATGTATGTATGTATGTAGATCGCGCATTCTTTCATGAAGGAAAATTGGTAGATCCCAGCAAAGACGATATATCAATAAAATCAACTCTAGATTGAGGCCATTTCTCGATGGACAAATTGGGATTGGAAAACCAAGATCTCGGGAAAAAAAAGACAACAACATAAAGTCTTTTTTTCTTTAATTATAATAAAAATAAGCAACGGCACAAGACAATACATCCCAAGAAGCAAGTGGTTCCAGATCCGAAGAACAGAGAGAATGACAGCCCAACAACAATCCCGGCAACCCAGATCCAGAATAGCGGAAACCACCGATCCAGTAGATAAGTAAAGCAACACTAAGATAAGTATACTAATGAATATAACCATACATATTTACCAACCCCTCCGCACGAGCAGGGTGTGACACAAGGTCAATTTCTTAAGCGGAGTTTAACAGGTTTAAATTCACAGTTTTCCTTCTAAACCGGTTGCCTAACCAAGGTTAAAGAGCCCAGTCTGCCCTACTATTTACCCATAGCTGGAGGGAGAGTAGAATTCGTACCTTTCCCAAGGGTATTAGCGCTAAGTGAAATGCAATTACCACGTCCAGGATTTGAACTCGGAGCGACGAGTCCATTTCCAATGACTTTAACCATTACACCACGCACTTTCTAATACTAATTAATATATATGTTCTTTAAATTGGGAACCGCAACGTTACATTATTAGGCTTATTTATTTTCCTAGTCAGCTTCTGTTTTATGTTGGTTTCATTTACATAGTCTAACTCAGGTCGTTTGCCGCCCTGTCAGTGGGGCTTAGAATACGCTGACTATATCTCCTGCTGATAGGTAAGACCCCTCACCTCAAATGGGGTGTTTTTTAGTATAACACAAAACTGCATCTGATGATCAGTTTCCAGTTCTGAAAATCTTGGGACCGTCGAGTACCTCTTCATTGACATTACACCCAAGTACACTCTGAAAAGGTAATACTTGTTACGATCCTATCTATGTGTCAAATATATCTGTTTAAATATTAGTTGTATTTAATAGGAATACTTGATGCTATATCAGTATAATTATCTGTATTAAGAATGGTTACTTTTAAGCTATAATTCTTTATTCAGGATTATCGTTAGTTACTTAAAACCATATATTTAAATTATACTTAAGACCATATGTTTTAACAACTATGTCCAAACAAATGTCTATGTTCAAATAGAAATAATTATTTGAAACCATATAATTATGAGTATTATATACTAAAACTTGAAATCATACAACGGAATAGAAATTATTTTTATTAGATAGGAATACTTGATATATAACTATGGGTAAAAAAAGATCTTACTATACAAAATGTATAAATATACAAAGAAAGCGATTCCCTAACTTAACGGCCTCACATAACCGTAGACAATGTTGGCTTTCCGTAAACATCAATCAATCAATTAATAAAGTCAATAATATCTTTTGGGTGACTTTTCTAACTCACACATAACTAGGGTTAATTAGTAACACTACAGTTCTTCTACAAGGATGTATTTGGCATTGACTAACTCAGGATGCGATTAAAACAAAGAAACCAAATCAATGGACAATTGTCGCGGGTACCCTACCGGAAGAGCACAGATACTTCCTTTATTAAACGTATAATAATTATAAAATTAATTGTATAATTGAATTACCATCAGCTCTTCACTTTACCGCACAGATCACTCTGCTACTCATACGGTATGTTTGCGAGGGCCGGTATCGAACTCGGAACCTTGTGGTTCCTAGTCGAACGCTCTACCGACTGAGCTAAACCGGTCCTATTTCTCCCCTCGTTTAATTTCAAAGTTGAGAACTTGAGGGCTCCTCCTAGCCAGAAGTGCCCCGAGCCTCCGTACTACTCAACAATATTAGTTTTTAATGTTGCAGATTACAGATTTTACAACTCTTTTGTGAATGCTATATTTCCCGGTTGCTCCAAAATGGTGGCCTTTTGTCAGACTAAACTAAACTTAGTAAATCCTTATACATCATCAAACTTTGCATATTGCTAGACATATTTCTCGATTAAAATGTCCAAACGTTTTAATATTAATCCTTAGGGTACTGACTGACAAAGTTTTTAAATGATAAAATATGTGGCATTTACTGGGTAAAAACATATTCAAATTAACGGGAGCTGTGGATATACAACTGTATGGTGATAATTTAATTATTACATTTGATATGTTTACTGAAGAGCATTGCATATAGTTATGTAAAAAGTATAATCTTGATTTATCTATTTCTCATTCTCCCCCTCTCACTCTCCCCCCCTCTCTCTCTCTCTCTCTCTCTCTCTCTCTCTCTCTCTCTCTTTCTCACTCATTTTTTTCTTTCTATTCCTTCATCTTTTCATTATGTTCGATTGAAACAGATAATCGTTATCACTTTAGTGTGCTCACCATTTTCTCTCTCTATCAAATACCCTCTTTCTTTCTTTCTTTCTTTCTTATTACATTTCTCTGTGTAGCCTGTCCTTTTTCTTCCCTTTGTTTCTTTATGACAAATAAGGAATGGTCCATTATTTAGCTGAGGTGACAACACACATTTAGAAGGTCTCATTCTTAACCAAAGAGTGTTGTTGTAAGATAATAACGGTCGTACATTCTAGGGAACACGGGTATTGATATCTCTATTAATAATGAAGATTCGCTTCCGGTTTTTGTCTGTAACAAAAATACGTCACTGCTTACATCACATTACCCAAAATCGTCATAAAATAGAATTAATACACTCAAAATTTGAACATGCAGCATTAGACAGGCCTCATTATTTTTTTAAACAAGATTTAATAAATACATGACTAGTATTATATATCTATATATAGTTTGTTTTATTTTAATACATATTTAAAGTTTACATTTCAAATTGTTTTATTTTTTAATCCTTTAATGGATTTGATAATTTTACTTACTTAGGGTAAAAACTCGCTGATATTGAATTTTTAACTCCCACCCCTCAGGCAATATGTTTCAAAAATCTATTTTTACATCACCCGGAGGGTGTTTTTTATTTTGCTAGCATAGATTAAAAATGCAATTTCGTAGTAAAAATGTTCTCTTTTAGATTATATGTTAACATATTTCAGTGACGTGGGTATTTCTATTTGTATCAGGTAGGTAACGGGTTAATAAGACTTAGCTCCTAAGCTAAAAACTTTTTTTGGAAAAAAATGATAAAACAAGTAACGATATTAAGAAAAACTTGAACAATGATAAAATCAGAAGAAGAAAAAAAAAAACTCCAACTGCTTCGCCTTATTGGATCTCTATTTTTGTAACGTCGTAACTCAAGACCGGGACTCGAGAAGTCGGAGGCGTGAACAATGGTTGGTTTCACTTTCGAGATCACCTGGTTTGTTTTGGGGAGACTCGACCCAAAAGGTTTTTAGTTTCCTCACTGCTGAAGATATCACGCAGCGATTGTATTCAGCGCTTGTCTTGATGTCCCACTGAATGACGTTGGCTAGAGTAAGCCGTAAATCACGAGGCGGGCGACGAGAAAGCAAAATCTTGGCATAGTCGTTCTGCCCTCCCTTACAAAATAAAAAAATAAATGAAACAAAACAAAAAAGCAAAAAACAATAACCACACACATACACGCAGTTACAATACAATACACTTACAATATCGATAGAAACTCTCATACACTCATGTGGTTTCGCTGGTTTGCACGTGCGGGATAAGGCATGCCTGGCCGCCAAAGTTGTATGTGCAGTAAAAGAGAGAGAGAGAGAGGAGAGAGAGAGAGAGAGAAGAGAGGAGAGAGAGAGAGAGAGAGAGAGAGGGGGGGATGTTATTTTTCCTCTGAAGATTTCTGATTATCAGTTTTTACGTCTGTCTCAATGCCAATCTTGTACCTTGCTCTAATTTTGTTATTTTTTTATTTTTTTTTTTACCTTTCCATCTCTGGCCTTTCAAAAATTCTTATCGGTGTTATTGCTCAATATAATTCTCCTCTCTGTCTGTCTTTCTTTCTTTCTTTGAACTTGTTCTCGTTTTCCCCCTTTGATTTGCTTCATTTTCTTTTGTTCCTCTTTTTGTTCACCATTTCTTCTTTCTTTCAGATTCTCATTGTCATTTTTAAGTTCCGTTCTTTCTTTCCTTCTTTTTGTTTTAATTGATTTTCTTTCATTATTTTTTCATTAATTATTATTCCCGTTTTCCTTCTTTCTTTTGAAAATGTATGAGGAAGTGCGTCCCGGTCTCCTGCTTCAGAAATTGCTACCCGGTGACTATTAAAATAACGTCCCCAGCTATGTCGTCTCGGCGGTGTTACTTGAAAGAAAACAACCAACTTAGGGCGTTAAATGTATTTTAGAGGGGGGGGCTTCTCTTTTTTGATATGAACAAATGGAGATGGGTGGATAGATATATATAAACAAAGTAAAAAATGAACAAATTGAGGTAGATAGATAGATAGATAGATATCCATCTTTATATCTAAACAAGAATTACGACAAATTTCTATAAATAAACAAGAATTACGACAAATTTCTATAAATAAATTTCTAAACAAATTACGATAAATAAATAAGAATTGCGACAAAAAAAGTGAAGCCTCCCCCTCTAAAATACATTTAACGCCCTAAGTTGGTTGTTTCTTTCAAGTAACACCACCGAGACGACATAGCTGGGGACGTTATTTTAATAGTCACCGGGTAGCAATTTCTGAGGCAGGAGACAGAAAGACACAAACACAACACAGAGAGAGAGAGAGAGAGAGAGAGAGAGAGAGAGAGAGAGAGAGAGAGAGAGAGAGAGAGAGAGAGAGAGAGAGTCTTTCTATTTATGAGATGTTTACAAAATTACATTTAAAGTTTTAGACCCCGCTTATGATCCATGAATAGGTCGGGCCTTTTTCTTTTACTTAATTCTTAAGTAAATTCACAGCATTGTCATCTTGTTGGTATCAAGTGGACAGTGAGGGAGTCTATACTTCTTCCCCTAGTGCTAGATTAGAGAGATTTTTAACGTCTGAAGAGGAGAACCACACGTGTCATCTTTTTTTCTCTCGTCTTCTTTTTCATCTTATCTCTCTCCATCTTTCTTTCCTTCCTTCTCTCTCCTATTCTCTATATATTTGTATAATTGAGAAATATATATATATGAATATATATGTTTAAGAATCTGACTGATATGAGAGGCGACATATTGAAATTTCATACAACCTAGCCCAAAACCGTTAACCATGCTCAAGAGATTCTTGTTGCTAAAGTGGATAAACATTTTTGGGGAAATCGTAAATTTTCTATCAGTAATTGTTGACTTTCTAGTTTAAGTTTTCTATTGAGTGAATTTTTACATCAACTGATACGCAACTTCGGGGATACTGGATACAATAGCTTTAAAATCATGGCGACCGGTAGAAAAACAAACCAAAGTCAATCAAAGACTACATGATCATCCGATCACTGAACGTTACACACACACACACACACACACACACACACACACACACACATATATATATATATTATAATATATATATATATATATATATATATATATATATATATATATACAAGGTGTGTCAAAAAGTATCAAGATTCTTTGTACTTTTTGACACATCTTGTATTCTGAAAAAAACTAACATTCCATTATTTTTTTTTTTCAGAATACAAGATGTGTTTAAAGCTGTATTTATCGGAATAGAAATGAAGAATGATTGGGACTTTTTTTCAGGATACAAGGTGTGTGAAAAAGTACAAAAAATCTCGAAACTTTTTGACACACCTTATATATATATATATATATATATATATATATATATATATATATATATATATATATATATATATATATACCGTACCGGACTAGCAGGCACAAGATCCATACTATAATTCACGGTCAGGAAGAAGGGATGTCACTGTCCTGAAAATTCAACATACGTCTAAATAAAAGAAACTAAAAAAAAAAATCCAGAATTTTCTGATATTTATTCATTGATTAACATATTATGGTAACAACATTAGCATAATATTGTACGTTAATGCTTCACACCTATGCCCAAACCTGGTATATGTATTTCCAACAACGGATACAAATATTAAAATACATCTCATATATATATATATATATATATATATATATATATATATACGAGAGTAATTCCAAAGTTAACATCTTCAAAATATTTAGAAATCAAGGAAACGTTTATTGATTATTGTCATTGATGTTTATATAATTTAAAAGTTACAACACAGGCCTATTTTTCTACATAACCGCTTTTTTGGTGGATGTATTTTTGAAGGCTCTGTAGCAAGTTTTGTATGCCCACATCATACCAGCCATGTCGTTGAGGAAGCGTTGAACTTCACCGTCGTTAAAAACTTCCCACACCACTTGCAGACTTTTTTGGCATCCATGCACAAGGATCATTATACTTAAATTAATTGGCGAGGAATTTCAATAGCTTAAAGCTTTTTGTGTTAAAGAACCTAATAACTGGCCTAACTTCACTCTTGGTCTGAATCGGGACCTCTAAAATAAACGACTGCAAGACTGAGCGTGACAGATTGGCGCACGCAGAACATGCAGTAAACGCACAACAGTGTTGCCAATAGCCATACAAACATCTTCCCTATGTCCTCAGCGCTTGGAGACCTTCCTTTTGTGATCACCCTCGTATATATATATATATATATATATATATATATATATATATATATATATATATATACATATATATATATATATATATACTGTCCAGTTGTCGTTTCAGCATTTCCTTTGTAGTGGCATTAGTAATTTATCCAAGAGTGCTTAATATATTATAAACATAGAGCTATATAATATAAAAAAGTGATGGATCTACCATGGTTTCGATCAATATGATCTCCTCAAAACCCTACCTTATATTTGAGTAAGTTGGAATCATTAATTAGTTTAATCAGCCCTGTCGGGTGGGGCTTTAGAATACACCGACTGCACCTATTTAGGGAGGTATGACTCCCCCTTTTGTCTGTGAGTAGCGACCTGTGATACTTAAGGATGGAACCCAGGTGGCTGAGCAGTCCATGACTTGCAACACTCCACTTAGACCCTTACTTAGGCTAGACGGGCGATCGGAGAGACCCATCCGATCAATTGCTACCAGGTCCACTCTGACCCGGAATGGAAGTACCTGTTAGGGTCCTATCTATGGTTAAATAGAAAAATGTATTTATAAAAAATGAGTATCATTAATAATGAATTTAATTTAAAATTTTGTTGTCATTAGAATTACACACCGAGGTTGATATGCCGTGAAAAAACAAAAACAAACAAAAACAAACTTAAATACATATATATATATATATATATATATATATATATATATATATGTGTGTGTGTGTGTGTGTGTGTGTGTGTGTGTGTGTGTGTGTGTGTGTGTGTGTGTTTTCTCCATCATCTCATTCTACTATAGGACATAACCCTTCCCTAATGGTGCGCTTTAAAATTCTCCCTCACCTCGCGGGACAATGAAATGTTGGTAATTGTATTTCCTTCCCCTAGACTGTTTGTGACACCAGAAAGTCCAAACTACTCAATTACTTACTCATAGCAAAAGTTTAAGCTAGGAAATCATTTATTTCCTAAAGATAGTTTTCAGTAGTGAGTAATTCCATGTCAAATCATTCAGAAAAAAAAAACATTGTCACCACCTCCTTCAATTTTTCTAATCAAACTATCTTTTTTGTACAAATAATGTTCAATATATGTGAAATAATAATAGAAAATGTTTGTTGTTGTAGATTCCACATCAGGAAAAGATCATCAGTAACTTATAATTTGTTGACTTTATGACTTTTTTTATAGAATTGTTGTATTCCGTCATCGGAAGTGCTTTTATAAACCAACTTTTAGGAGTAGGGACGCTCTAAAACTCCTTTTACAGACAAAAATAGGTTACAAAAAGTCTATTTTTGGCAACCTCACCTCAAATTTAAAAAGAAGAATTAAAAATCGACATAACTCCGCCAATTTTGGAATTGAAAGCTCAAATGTTGGTGATTGTCTAACTTTATCATAATCCACAATTCCACACTTTCAGAAAAATTGAAGTGGGTGGGTGACATGGCCTGGAGGATTTGACATAGAATTACCCTGTAATTGTGAAAGAAACTTTTTTCGTGATTAAAACTCGGCCCACAGAGTTTGTTTTCCTCAAAAATAGCTATTACGTCACACACTCTCTTTACTATACCGTACATTATACTCATTCATATATACATATATATTTACTAACACTCCCTCGAAAGAAGGTTGTGACATAAGGTCAATTTGTAAAGCTGATTTTTTAACAGCTAAAAATTCAGAGATATCCTTCTCCTAGACTGATTGCCTAAACAAGGCTAAAGAGCCCAGTTTGCTCAACTATTTTCCCCTAGCTGCAAGGAGAATAGTTGGATTCATACATTTCTTAAGGGTATTAGTGTTATCTGAAATGCAGCCAGTCTCGTCCAGGAGTTGAACCTGTCTTGCTGTGTCCATTTCCTCCGAAGGTACCCATTACAGCACGTGCCTCCACTCATATATAATCAAGTATTAGCATTTATATTCATGTTGTTATCGATAAAATAGTGTGAGCTAATGGGTCCATAGGAAATGTACACATAATAGGAAAACCTATATTATACTCACTGCCTGGAGTTGATTCCGAGTGCGCGCACACACACACACACACACACACACACACACACAAATATGTACATGATATATCCCGGCTTCAATATAAACAAAATAAACAAAAACATTTAACTGTCTCTCTATTTTTAGATATCTACATAAAATTCGCCTGTTATTATAAAGCTATAGACTCATAGTTTTCTCAATGATAATTTTTATGCATTTATTACATAGCTGAATAGCTTTTTTGTTGTTGTTGGAGGAGGAGCGTGGTGTACGTTGGAGGCGCTTGTTGCAATGGTTATTATCGTAGTAAATGGACACGGTGAGACGAGTTCAAATCATGAACGCGGCCGTTTGCATATCGCATAGAGTTAATACTCTTGAGAAAAGTATAAATCCAGTTATTCTTCCTCCAGCTATGTGTAAATAGTAGGGCAGACTGGGATCTTTAACCTTGGTATGGCAAGAGGTCTAAGAGTAGGAAAACTCTGAATTCACTCACACAAAAGGAAAAAGAGAGAGTCACACAAAAAGAACAGAGAGAGAGAGAGAGAGAGAGAGAGAGAGAGAGAGAGAGAGAGAGAGAGAAGAGAGAGTGACACACACACACACACACACAAAGAACAGAGAGAGAGAGAGACAAAAGCAACAGAGAGAGAGAGAGAGAGAGAGAAAGAGAGAAAAGGAACAGAAAGAGAGAGAGACACACACACAAAAGGAACACAGAGAGAGAGAGAGAGAGAGAGAGAGAGAGAGAGAGAGAGAGAGACAAAAGGAACAGAGAGAGAGAGAGACACACACACACACACACACAAAAGGAACAAAGAGAGAGACAAAAGGAACAGAGAGAGAGAGAGACAAAAGGAACAGAAAAAGAGAGAGACACACACACAAAAGGAACAGAGAGAGAGACAGAGACAGAGAGAGAGTCACACACGCACACACAAAAGGAACAGAGAGAGAGAGAGACATACACACAAAAGAAACAGAGAGAGAGAGAGAGAGAGAGCACAGAGAGAGAGAGAGAGAGGGGGA
>CM042143.1:110764448-110769448 GCA_023376005.1 Doryteuthis pealeii | reverse complement strand
TGTGTAGAAGTCTCTATCTTGTTTAAGAAATTCGATTTCCATACGACCAATAATCTGTGTATAGCAGGCCATGCCTTTCCTATGCATATAGCCATACATTTCTGTAGATGAAATATTGCTACCTAGGTATATAAACTGCTATACAATGTCTGCGACTTATTATCTAGTGTGTAGAAGTCTCTATCTTGTTTAAAAAATCCGATTTCCATACGACCAATAATCTGTGTATAGCAGTCCATTCCTTTCCTATGTATACATTGACATCCTTTCTGTAAATGAGATATTGCTATCAAGGTATATGAACTGCCCTACTAATCTGAGGCTTGCTATCCAGTGTGGAGATGTCTCTATCTTGTTTAACGCACATAAAATTCGTTTTATCTGAGTTCACATAGAGCCAATGCCTCTTCCGGTCTTGTCTCTTGCTATGCCGCAGTGAATCGGATTGTGCAGATGTACTTGCAAGAAGTGCTAGATCATCTACGATGTCGGGATCTGTAAAGGTCTCTGCAGGATATCGCCTACATCTTGACTTTTTATACGCTTGAAGAATTTTCTTTTATCAGATATCATTGGTAATGTGCTGGACTGTGAAAATCCACAGTGATTTGTTTATAGTGGTGAAGGCTTGTGTTGAACCATCCACACTTTTTGGCACAGTCGATAGGAAAGAATTGGTGCATCAAGGGTTGCCACAAACCCAATCAATGACCGACCTCAGGAATTTTGAATTCAGAGTTATCCCTCTCTTAGACTGGTTACCTACCCAAGGCTAAAGGGCACAGTCTGCCCTACTATTTAACCCATAGCTAGAGGGAGAATATATGGATTCATACCTTTCCCAAGGGTATTAGCGCTATGTGAAATGCCAACAGCTTCGTTTAGGAATTGAACTCGAATCGACGAGTCCATTTTCCTCGACTCTAAACCACTAGCCCACGCGCCTCCAAATCTAATAAACGAGTTCGAATTATTATTATCTGCGTTATTCGGACTATTGTCCTCATCTTTATTGTTATTTGTACAACGTTTCGGCCGATACACCCTCCGGCCTTCTTAAGGTATTTCTTGTCGGACTCGGGAACCTTCTTTTCGGACTCTGGAACTTTCTTGCCGTAATCGGGAGCCATCACGGAACTTTGATCTTAACCCTTTATTCAGTTCGAATTAAAGTCACGCTATTACGATCACTTTTGGACTAATATCTTTGGGAATGATACGAACCCCCTCATCCAGCCAGCTATGTCAGACTTTAAAATACACCGACTGAACCTCTGCAGAGAGGCAAGCCCCCCCCCCCCCCCAATGGGTCACCTATTAGCCATGGGTACGACTCGTGATGCTTAAATATGGAACCTGGTGGCTGAGCAGTTCATGACATGTAACACTCCACTTTGGTCCTTACTTGTGCTAGTTGTGCGGTCGGTGAGTCCCCCATCCCGATCAATCGGCAGGTCACGATATATATAATTGATAGCACCTATATAATTGTCCCAACCCTATTGACATTATGTCAAGCCTCAACCCTTTCTATCATATATGTGCTAGAGGGCGGTGCTGAGGATCTTATTGTCCTGGGTATGACGTTAAGCTCTCTGATGGTGAGTTCCAGTTCTGGAGCGGGGGCATGTGAAACATCCCTTCATCACCGTTACTCCCAGGTTTACTCTGACCCAGAGGGGAATACTGTTAGAAGTCCCAATGTATGGGTTTAAATAGAACAAAATTTGTTCTAAAGTATTTTTTTTAAATTGAGTACCCATCAGGAATGAACCGTCTTGGGCATAAAATGACCCAATGGGTTGACATGTAAAACAACCAACCAACAAACCAACCAACCAACCAAGCTATGGGATTTAGTCGTAGAGCTTCCGCCTAGGAACCACAAAGTTCTGGGTTTATACCACCATGACACAGTTTGGATCTGTGTTTGAATCTGTGCAGCAATGTAGGGAACTGATGGTAGGTGTGACACTCCACGTCAGACATGGTCTAGCGCTAGTGAAAAAGGAATAGACTCTCGCTCTCTCTCTCCTCTCTCTCTTCTCTATTCTCTCTCTGTCCGGCTGATACCGACGATTAGCCACTCTGCCAACTTTACTACTACTCCCTGTTGTTCTACAATGATAGTTTCGTATTTGATAACCCATGAAGTTGATTGCCATTAAACAAAGAAACTAAACTAAACTATAATCTTCCTTTCCCTTCATGACTAAACACTTTTTCAAATAATTTCTCATGATTTCTCGATCGTATTTGGCTATGATACACAGATAAAGTAAAAAGCTGCTTCGTCAACCATCTGGCCATTTTATCTCGGGCTTCTATCGCGCAGTTGTCTCATAAAGCAACCCTGGCAGGTGGCCACTATGTAATTGCCTTACTAATCACGCCGATTTGCCAACGTTCTTTTTCTATCCAGTTCAACATTATGGCGACATTGTCCCGACTTTACAAAAACCAATCACTTCGTTTTCTGTTTGCTTAGTTTATGTTTCTTTGTTTAACTCTTTGCCTGATTTAAACCGCTCACTGCGGCTCTCCCACCACTGCGATACCACTCAAGCAAAATACACAAACCGACGGTTAGTTAATTATAACTGAGTAGCAGGACTCAGTTTACAATAATAATAATAATAATAATAATAATAATAATAATAGGGGTCGGTTTAGCTCAGTCGGTAGAGCACCCGCCATAGGATCACAAGATTCTGAGTTCGATACCGGTCTCCGCCAACTCAGCGCATGAATAGTACAGGTTGGGTAATCTGATCTGAGTGGTAAAACAATTTTCCTGGTCTAGATCTAACGAAAAGGGAAAAGGCTCTCTCGCTGTCCAGCTGATACTGACAATAGGATTACATTGGCATTTCAGTCTCGGAAGACTATGATAAAGTTTTTATGTGCTCCTGAAGTTACAGCGCCTCCTGTGACTGTGAAGTCCGATTTTTGAAAAACATTCTCGACCAGAGATTTTGCATTTGAAGGCTGTTCCTGAAGATGTTGATGTTCCGATGCTTTGTTGCCGCTGTTTTCTTCTGGAACTCTTAGATTCATGTTTTATGTCAGGTGACTTCTGACATGAACAGTCCTCTACGGAGATTCTGCCCCACCGAGGGCGGTCTGACCGAATTTTCCCAACCAAAGCACCTAAGATCATTCTTGCAGACATCCTTGAATCGCAGCTGGGGGCGACCAATCTATCTTTTACCAGACGTAAGCTCTCCATAGAGCATGTCTTTCGGGTTTCGTCCATCATCCATCCGACGTACATGACCCAACCATCGGAGACGACGTTGTCTCAGTAGAGAGTATAAGCTGGGAGTTGAGCTCTCTCTCTAGGACTGCTGTGTTATTGATCCTGTCCCCCCAGGTTGATGCCCAGTATACGTCTAAGTCAGCGAAGTAGAAGTTATTTAGCCGCCGCTCTTGGTGGAGTATAAGGTCCATGTTTCAGCTGATACTGACAATAGGATACTCCGCAAAAAAAAAGTTTGAATAGAATGAGTTCTGAGGGAATAGATAGTGAATTTAGAATATTCCATCACACTAGTCAAAAATACAAAGAAAAATTGGTTCAACCGTAGGGGAAATTTGGTAGTTAAAGAGTTAATAAAATATCAAACTTGTCGGTTATTGAATACAATAGCCATGATTGTTGAATAACACTAGTGGTACTATTTAACTAATAGTTGATTGATTATAGTTGGTTATACCAATGGTTTAGTTTGAAAGGAAACTATTAGTCATCCAGCTGGGCTCCAATTCCTTATTCATACTAATGGATCTAGCTTGCTAACCATTAAACCAAAATGTAACGCCCAAACTATTGACCAGTATATGGGGTCGGAAGTGAACCTTTTAAAAAAGGTTGTTAGTCTCATTCTCTAACCCAGCAACGTGGAGAGGTTTATGATACCTTTTGTGTCGTGAGTAAGGCCAACTTACACACAAAGAGATCTAAGAGATATGTAAAGTGAATGAGGAGCAAGTCGAGTGCTTTGTTGCAGTATATTTATTCGATCATATATACATACTTAATAACTATCTCTCGTCGCCTTTGTCTAACAGCATTTATCAGACAGACGCAACCATTATTTAATGTATAGAGGGAGCTAGCTAATCCTATAGAACAATATTTTAGGCTAACCCTTGATTTTATTCCTTACAAAAAATAAATGTTTGAAAAAATACAAAACCGAAGAAATTATGAAATTAGCTTTTTATTCAAATTACACATAATTTGTCACATTGATTACATGAAAATTCATGATATAAACGTAATAATTGGTAAATTTGTATACGATTATATTTCTCTATTTGATTGGATATTCCTATAAACTGGATGCCCGGAACCATAACCCTATACAAGCCACTTCTCTAGCATTCACATCTCTTAAGCATATAGAATTGTATTAGTATAAGAATAATTTCTACATATTCACCAACGCAGATACTTCAATTCAAATAGAAAAAATATTACAACTTTTCCTTCTTGTCAAATAAAGAATCTGTATATATATCATACACATATACCCATGATGGGTATATACACAAGTGTTCTTTTATTAGAGAGGGGAGATAGATAGACATAGGTAGACAGAGAGATGTATATGCACTTTGCATTACTTACTTATATGGCCATTTTTGTGATCCCTAGTCGTTTCTATTCTTTCTCTCCATGTTGAATTTTATTTCTAGATTCTTGTTGGCTGTTCGTCTTTGATTCATTCCTTCTTCTTGGTCAGTCTTTTTGCCAAGACATCCATCAAGCAAGAACACCATATTATTTCTTTAATCCTTTATTGATTAAACTTCTTCTGACTAACAAAAACGCGTATGCATTTGACCCCAGCTAAGGCAGACATGCTTTCTGCCTGACGTCCAAGCTGAAACTGAGGGTTAACTCGTCCCACGTGACTTCACATATTTCGCGGGCCTTCTGTAATATTCCATGGAAAGTCCCGCCCATGATATGAAAAGGGGTCATCCCATCAGAA
>CM042143.1:110746948-110759448 GCA_023376005.1 Doryteuthis pealeii | reverse complement strand
GACGCTTTAAATTCAGTTTGCCATGAGATATTTGTGTGTTTAATAGTACGATATATCAGACATGACGCACAGAAGTTTTTTGTCAGTCACCGTCGGATGAAATGGTGGAATCTACCAGATATCTAGAGAAGTTCATCTATGTTTTGCTACCAAATGATAAATCAAGCTAACAACGTTATCTGAAAAGCGGTAAAAAAGAAAATGTCGGCACGGCCAGTTCACCTCCGTCGAAGACATGTCAAAGCAAATAAGTACAAACTGTAGTGAGTAAAAGTGAGATAAAATAGGGTCCAAAGTTTAAAGGACACTTTATATCACAGGCGTCATCATCAAGAAGGAATATATAAAGGTTCAAGTGCGTTCGGTTCGTTGTTTGGTTAGTTGGCTGGTTGGATTTTACGTCATGTCAACTGTTAGGGTATTTTATGTCGAAAACATTGGTGTAATAAGTAATTGAGAGTTACCTCCACTATGTTATTACCTTGTGTTTGGATAACTCTTTAGTGAATACTAGACTATATAAACTTTCATTAAGTGTACCAATTATCCTAAGTAGAATAAAGCTTTCCACAGTCTATCGGTTTTATCGTTTGTCATTACATTTGGTTTGGTTTTTTGTTTTACGGCATATCAACATCAGTGGGTCATTTAATGCCGATAAAATTTTGAAATAAATCAATTCTTAACGGATAGTTTTTCTATTTAACCCATAGATAGGACCCTAACAGGTACTACCACTCCGGGTTAGAGTGGACCAGGAATAATGGTGATGAAGGGTGCTCCACATTCCCCAAACCTCCAAAACTGGAACCTCACCATCAGATAGAGTTTAACGTCATTCCCAGTACATGTAGACCCGCAGCCACCACCTTCTAGCACCCATATGATAAAATCCATAGATCGGACCCTGATAGGTCAGAGTGGACCCTTGATTAATGGTGATGAAGGGGTACTCCACATTCTTCAGAACTCCAGAATTGAAACTTCGCCATTAGATGTAGTTTAACGTCATACCCAGGACATTATTATCCTCAGCCACCGCCTTCTAGCACATGTATGATAAAAAGTGTTGGGGTTTGCTATATAGGCAATAGGTTGGGACAATCATATAGGTACTAGGACTTGCCTAGCGGATTGATTTGGGGGGATCGATGACCACGCGTCTTGCCTAAGTAAGTGTAATGTTGGACTTGTCAACCACCAGGATTCCGTCCTTAAGCATCGTGGGTTGCCAACAGGACCCATTGTAGATCGGTACGACCCTGCCCCCAAAATGACGGGGTGGAGGTCCGTACGTTGTCGCTCATAAATAAGTACACCCCAATCAATTATTTTATAAAAAAATTTTTTTCCTGAGCAAAAGGTACCAGGTATTCATTATCATAGTTGAAAATTATACAATCAAAAAACTGTTTTTTATTTACTATATTTTCGGTTGGTTTGATGTTTTTGTTTTACAGGCAAATCATCCCTTTTCGTGTCATTTAAAAGTGAATTAAATCATTTTTGATAAAAAAAAGACTCAGGTTGCTTACAGTACCAGCCATTGCTTAAGTGGTCATGCAATTAATTATTTGAACAGGCTCATCACTGCTTAACTTCGGTGATCTAGATAGACTAAATAGTCCGAGTACATTACTTTCGACCATTTCGGTCATTTTCGAGGGCGTAGTTATTCCTATGTTTTAGAGGACTCGGGTGATTCTCCCTACAGCTATAGGTAAGTAGTAAGACATAGAGCACTCTGTAACCTTGTTATTGCAACGAGTCTAGCAGAAGTAAACTCTGAATTCAAATCTGTTAAACTCTGCTCAAAAAACCTTGTGTCACATCCTGCTTCTGTGGAGACGTATATATATATAAATCAATGGTTATATTATGGTTTTAACACTCATAATTGAAGTTTCATGGTAATCCAATCATCAGATTAATTCAGTGGTTGAGATCTTAAAAACCAGTCGTGAAATGGTTGAGATTTTAAAAACCAGTAATTTTATATATATATATATATATATATATATATATATATATATATATATTATATATATAATATATATATAGGGTTTGCTTGAAGCACTGTACGTATGTAAAATAGAAATTAGGAGGCAATTGACAATGCAATGGAATAAGTGATAAAAATGATGTTTATTTACAGGTAAATAAACATCATTTCATCACCTATTCCATTGCATTGTCAATTGCCTCCTAATTTCTATATATATATATATTATATATATTATATATATAATATATATATATAAATGCTTAATGGAGTCGTACCTAATTTGAAAATTAATTAATTAATATAATGAATTAGGCGGGAATACTAATTCATTATTGATTAATTAATTTTCAAAATTAGGTACGACTCCAATTAAGCACTTATTTCCCAAAAATTATCGGCAAAAAGCCATTCCAAACAAACCGTGTTTACATATATATATATATATATATTAAACATTCAAAGAATGAAAAACTTTAAAAAACTGTCATTTGACTATAATAATGTATTAACATATTAACATATGTAAAATATTATCTTATAGACAAATACATATATATAATATATTCTGATAGTCAAATCTAAACAGATAAAAAAATGAATTTAAAAATGTGTTTACAAAAAAATTTGAATACTCAGTAAGAATGAATGAAATAAAAAATATCTTCAGCATAAAATAACCCCAGGGTCGACATACCGTAAAATCCAACCACATCAACCCAACAAAACTACATCATGGACGATAATATAAATAACTTGGAATATACAACTATTCGACCAGTCTTTTGAAACATGTTTTATATTTAAAAAAGAAAGTCAACATAGATGTATAAATTAATTCATGTCATGTGTGTTATTCATCTGTTCATATATGTATATCTATACTCGATAAGAAATTATTTGATTGTCCTATATAGATACCGGCCCTCGCCAACTCAGCGTATGAGTTGCACAGGGATCTGTGCGGTAAAGTAAGGAGCTGATGGTAGGTGTGGCTCCACCTCAGACGCAAAAACAATCTCCTTGGTCTAGTGCTTGTGAAAAGGGGATAAACTCCCTCGTTGATTGGCTGAAACTTTAGGCCCCCGACGACTTTTACTTTTTTATATAGACTCAAAAATAATTTGATTCAGATCTACTATATTTCATAAGCATATTATTAGACACTAGCAGGACCTCTGGATATACCACATGATAATTTAATTATTACAACATTTGATTTGTTTACTTAAGAGCTATTGCAATAGTTCAATATGTAAAAAGTATAATGGTCTTCATTTAACTCTTACTCCCTCTCTTTCTTAAAAGGGGCGTTGTAAATATTTACATTGATTTGCCGATGAAAATCTTGGAAAGGCATTTAAAATATCTACGTTAATTTGCAGACAAAAAAGACAAAATACGATCGGAAATTTGGCCGGAAATTTGGTTGACGCTGGTTCGCTAAAATATATAGCGTAAATGAAGGTAAGAGGCCGTGATGACATAAGAACAAATTTACCAAATATATTCCCGTAATTCCCAATTTGAAATAAGTCTCTTATCTATATTTATATATAAATTGGTAAAAATTCTTTTCTATATATTTGTTTTTTTCTTTATATATATTGTTTTTTTATCCCATATAATATTTGTTTTATTTTTTAATCATTTTTATGATTTTAAATTTTATTTTTTTTATTTGTCTTTTATTTATTTAATTAAGATTTATCCCATATAAATTTGTTTTATTTTTTAATCATTTTTTAGATTATTCCTAAAATACATCGTTTATTTACACGCTTATTGTCCTTTTATTTATCTTTTTTTATAGAAATTGACAGATAAAATATCTTGAGCCTCCTCTTGGACGAAAATAGATGGAGGTTTTATTGAAATTTCCTATTTTGCTGGTCTCCACAAATTTTCATTTATAAAACGCCGTGCATAATCTTTCTTTTTTAGATACGTAAATAATTGGATAAATTAGCACATTTAGTGGATTTTCCCTCTTGTTTTTGTTTCCAATATATTATTATGTTAAAAAGAATAATTTCTAATGCATATTTTTTATAGGGAAATATAATTTTGAATGCACTTTTATAGTACCCCTGGGGTTTCTAGCATCATTAAGTAAAATCGTCAAATTTATTAAAGGAATAAAATATTAAATAATTTGAAATAAGAATTTGGTACTGTCTCCCTCAAATAAAATGTTACATGCATGTATCAATTATTAATTAAATGATTATGTCGTATAATTTACTCATCAATTTTTCAGTAAAATCGTAGGTATCTATTCATTTGTAAACTTTTTAGTTAACCTCTTGATACGGCGAAAGTAAAGAATATTTTTAAAACTGATTACAGGGTTGTTCTTTATTCGATTTTTGGTATTGTGACGTCAGGAGTGAGGTAGTTTTGGTTACGGACAAATGGAATCCCCATTATTGATAGATTTGAAATCATATGATTACTTGGTAAAAAGGAGGGTCTTCGCTATTACGTCTCTGCCTACCAAATTTATCCACGGTTGTATAAAATTTGCATAGTATTTTTACCGGTTTGAAGGGATATCAAAAGGTTCACTATTTATTCAACTTAGAACTCATTCTATTAAAGTCCTATTATTGTTGTAATCTGTGTCCTTCAGCTCAATAATTATGAACTAACTGTCAGCGGTGGTGGAAGAGTCGCTGTGATTGGTTTAAAGTACGCAAAGAGTTAAACAAACCAAGAAGAATTGACATGTTGTAAAACCAACAATCCAATAAAATTAGTTTTGATTTTTAGGAAAACGGATGGGAGAGTGGTATCCAGTAATTAACAACCATGATCGCGAAGTCACTTTTGCTACAAGACGTAACTCCTAGGGGGAATCGAAAAGTAATGTTATTTTGTTTAGAACAGGTATAATTAATCATGGCTCAAAGAAAAGTCAACAGAATTTTACGGTTCGGGGATACATGGTCTCCTTCGAAGGTGGAACATTGCTATTGAGAGAAACGGTGACTATGTGGGGAAATAGCGATATGATCCACAGAAGACCAGCTTCATTTTGATATATGATACATGTTACTGTGTTGGTAATTACACCTGTCCTATTCAAGATTACTATTGAGAGAAACCGTGATAGTGAGGAGAAGTAGGGATGTGATCCACAGAGGACCAGCTTCATTTTGATGTATGATACATGTTACTGTGTAGGTAATTATACCTGCCCTAAACAAAATGACATTACGTTTTTAGTCAACCTCGTATGAGAAAAAAATTGAATTACCATGTATAAATCATTGAATTATGCAAATTAATAAATTAACTTTAATTAAACATTAAATTTGAAAATAAGTTATGAAAATGAACAAAAATGTTCTAATACCTAAAACCTTTGGATTCACCCAAATAAAAAGAATACTTCTTACTAAACATTTCATGAATTTCATATAAATATATGTATTTACCCAACGGCTCTGCACTGCCAGGTGGCGACAAAAAGACAATTTCTTGATCTGAGATTAACAGTTTAAAATTAACAGTTTCCCTGCTGCAACACATGTGGCCATACCAAGATTAAAGAACCCAGCCTGTCCAATTATTTTCTCGATTGGTGGAGGGAAAATTGTTAGATTCACACCTTTCCTAAAGCGCAATATGAAATGCAAACAGCCTCGTCCTAGATTTGAACTCGGGTTACCGCGTCCATTTCCTTCAACGATAACCATTACAATACGAGTGGTTCCGCTATGAATTCATAATTAGTAAATCAATTTTCTGTGAAATGAATATCTTTTTTTAATAATAATTATTAGTGTGTTAGATTAAATTGCAGACTACTGATGTACATCTAGGTGCTTTACTTTTTATTTAAAAAGCTACATAATGAATTTCTAATAACAAAATACGAATTTCAGTGTCTCAGTGCGTCACATTTTTAACTTTACTCCTAAAGGCCGTAGCCCAACATATCATACTATTTTGGAATCAGACCGACCTCGTGAGTAAATTAAAAACATTCAAAGTCGAATCCGAACTAGCAATCCTGAAATTTGGGATTCCTATGTTTAAATTACAGCGATTGCTATCGATGATTTTTACGTGATTTAAGTATTACATTAATATTCAAGCTTGCCGTTAAACAGTCCAACGATAACTCTTCCGTTTTCATCTAATGTAAAGATAGTTTGATGTTCGTAGGACCTTATTTTCTATACAAACAATTATCTTTCTTTCATGAGTGATTTTCGTTGGATTTTGCATTTAATTTCGATTATTCACAAATGTATATCCTTGTTAAAAAATAGTTATCATAAAAATATTTTACCCTAGAAATCACGTAGAATAATCGCCAAAAACAACCACATGTCAATTAATTAAATTAGATTTTAATAATTCATTTGAAGCAGAAAAAGAAATTATTCAAACACGGTTTTGAATTCGGCAACATTTTTTATATTTAAAAACTGACGTTTCTGAGTGTTTTTAGTGAGGTTAATGACAAATTAAAAATACAAATTATAATCTTTGATTATTAAAGTTTAATAACAAAAAGATCAAAGCAATGTAATCTAACAGTTTTTTTATTTATTTTCTTAACTAATGAATACAAGAAAACAAATATCTAATACTCCCCACACGAATAAAATTGAACATTACCATTAAAATTATTTTAATTTTTCAGATGGGTAGTTTTTCGGTCCACAGACATTTACATTGTGTGATTTAAAAATTTAATTTTGAATATTGCAATGGCAAAAATTAACAACTAAAAGTATTTTTTTAGAGTTTTAATGATTCCAAAATGTTTAAAGTTAGCTGCCCGATTGGTCGGCTTTTGAATTAGCACAAGATAACAATGCGATAACAATCTTCATAACTAGGAAATAAAATTTTGAATAATATGAAATTAATTTAGGATTCTCAAGTTTTAATTATTGCTGTGAGCTTCCCAACTTTTTGGAAGCTCACAGCAAGAGTGTGGGACAACAGCAAGCTCACTATCCGTACAGAGATACAAGTGTATAGGGCATGTGTTATCAGCACCCTCATGTAATGAAGTGTAACATAGACCTTATACTCCCACCAAGAGGGGTGGCTGAATAACTTCTACCTTCGCTGCCTTAGACGTATACTGGGTATCACCTGGAGGGACTGGATCACTAATACAGCAGTCCTAGAGAGAGCTCAACTCCCCAGCGTATACTCTCTACTGAGACAACGTCGGCTCCGATGTAAGCCGGATGGATGATGGACGAATCCCGAAAGACATCCTCTATGGAGAGCTTAAGTTTGGTAAAAGACAGATTTGTCACCCCCAGTTGCGATTCAAGGATGACTGCAAAAATGATCTCAGGTGCTTTGGCATTGTCCCTTCCAGCTGGGAAAATTTGGCCCAGGGCCGCCCTCGTTGGCGGCAGAATCTCCATAGAGGACTGTTTATGTCAGAAGTCACCCTAACACAACACTGAAGCTAAGAGGTCCAGAAAAAACAGCGGCAACAAAGCATTGGAACATGAACATCTTTAGGAACAGCCTTCAAATGCAAAATCTGTGGTCGAGAATGTTTTTCAAACATATGACTTCACAGTCACAGGAACTTCAGGGGCACATAAAAACTTTATCATAGTCTTCCGAAACTGAAAAGCCAATGTTTCGGCGAGTTTTACACATTTTCTTCGACAATTTATTTTGTACGATAGTTATTTCTATAATGAGGACATAAATTTGGAAATAACCGAAAATAATTGAGAAATCCAGTGAATAGAAATAATTATTTGTACGAAAGTAACACCCTAATTAATTCAATTGTCTTTAGTGACAACAGAAGTATTACAAATTATAAACGATGATAAAACCAATATATAGAAAAAATTATTGATCTATATGTAAATACGGATGTAATAAGTAACTGAGAATTAACTCCCCTATTTTATGATTACCTCCCTTTGCAGAACTCTCTATTAGGTACTGGATTATATATAAACTCTCAATAAGTGTACCAATTATTCAAAGTAGAATAAAGCTTTCCAAAATCTATCAGTGTGATAAATCTTTTCGTTCCTGTGTTAAAACACATTATCAAACTATATATATATATATATATATATATATATATATATATATATATATATATATATATATATATATATTATATATATCACATATCATATTTATAAATATAAAAATATTATATATATACAAATTGTGTCAAAAAAGTATCGAGATCTTTTTGCAGATTTTGACACAACTCGTATTCTGAAAAAGAGTAACGTTCCATTCATTTTTTGTTCAGAATAAAATGTATTTCAAAAAGTACACACACACACACACACACACACACACACACACACACACACACATATATATATTATATATATTATATATATATATATATATATATATATATGATCTTAAAAAATGTATTTGTTTCCTATTTCATCACAGACGAAGAGTAACTTGACCGCATGCTAATATATTCAATATTTATATTTACCAAAGTTCTGTACATTTTGAATTACTTATTACTTATAAATTTTTACACACCTTGTATATATATATATATATATATATATATATATATATATATATATATATATATATATATATATATGGTGCAGTACCAAGTTTTCTGGTACAAGGTGATTCTAGGCTGGCAAAAGTTCTCTACCAGTAGTTTGTTGTAGAGTTCAGGTTCCGTATGAGAGCTCAATTTTTAATTATTGTAAACAGAGCAAAGTTATTTGTGAATAAAAAGGCCTTAAATACCATGGGTATCGTGGTTGAGTGGAAATGGTCCATAACCACGATACCCTTAATTTAAGTCCTTTTTATTCTCACACACGCACACGCACATATATATATGTGTGTGTGTGTGTGTGTGTGTGTGTGTGTGTGTGTGTGTGTGTGAGAGAGAGAGAGAGAGAGAGATTTAAATAGATATATTTAATATTATATTTAATTTATATGGGATTTAACTTTTTAAATCCCACGTAAGGACGGGTAGCTCTACTATTACAAAATAAATCTCAAAACCAGATTTCCTTATAGTTGTCATTATCAATTTTTATAATTCCCTGTGAATATCTATCGGGTAAATAACTCCACAAAGGAAACATACAAAGAAATGGGTTATAAGGAAAAGCAGAAAAGTCAGGTCGATCTTTTTTCAGAAATTCGTTGATTATTTCTTTGAAAATCCTTTTCGTATCATTTAAATCACTATTATTTTGTAATAAGCCATAAATCCTTTGTCTGTGTTTTGTTCAACTTGGTCTTCATGCGAACAAATGCATAAATCTAACGTAGGTTATGTAGTATTAACGTCGATCATCCTTTTAAAAGTCGTACCTGTTGACATTCTGATTCGGATTAGCCACTATAAATTTTGATGGATTGCCTCTGCCCATAGCCCAGCTGTTGCTAGCTACGGAGGGTAATTTGCAGACGCCAGGGGGCGCTGTTGGACCAAGTACAAGAGAGAAATTCTGATTTTCAGAGATGGGTTTAATATTTGCGATCAGACCGATATATATATATATATATATATATATATATATATATATATATAATATGTGTGTGTGTGTGTGTGTGTGTGTGTGTGTGTGTGTACATCCTCAATTTATGATATATTGCATATATGCACGTATGTACGTACGTGTGTGTGTGTGTGTGTGTGTGTGTGTGTGTGTGTGTGTATGTGGGTGTGTGAGTGTGTGTGTGTGTGTGCCATCTATGTTTATGGCTCTGTTGAAGGATATAAATATAGATGGATAATTTGATAGATTTTTGCTTAGGTTGGTAAATGCACTGTTGTACGCATGAGAATAAATATTATCGTTTTTTTTTTCTAAATTATGGATTTATTCATTAAAAAATATCGATATAATATTTCCTATTTACATATACATGGATTTTATATAAATAAGAACATATACGAACATTATTATTTTAAACTAACCCCTCAGATATATTTCATCAATATCCGAAATCCCAATTTATTGTGATGATTTTTAATATACTCCACACATTTTTATTTCTAATTCATTTTAATTTAATTAGATTAGAAATAATTTTAAATCTATAAATCAAAGATAATATTAATTCAATATAATATTAATTAACAATGATATAGTATTAATTGAATATAATATTAATTCAAATTACATGATACAAATATACCCCATCAAGCATTTATATGATTTCAAGTATTCTTCTCTAATACTAATAATTTGAAATCAATTACATTATTTTCAAGTATTCCTCTCTAATACTATTATTTTGCAAGCAATAATATAGTTTCAAGGATTCCTCTTTAATATTATTAATTATAAGATTTGAAGTATTTCTCTCAACAACTAACACTTTTCAAGCAATTATATGGTTTCAAGTATACCTTTTCTAATACTGATATTTTGCAAGCAATTATATAGTTTCAAGTATTCCACTTTTAGCCTAATAATTTGCAAACAATTATATGGTTTCAAGTAATGTTCCTAAAATATGATAATAATTGTAATAATCACTTTTGCGGACAATTATTTTTTCAGGTACTTTTTATTCCTATTTGATAATAATTTTCAAACGTAAATATTGACCAATAGATGAAGCCCTAAAAGGTACTTAGAAATGATGCAATAATGGCAACGAAGGGATATTCCCACCTTCATCATATCTCCAAAATTAGAGAAAACTTCACTGGGTGCAGTTTAGTACCATATCCATGCACTCTTTTTGAGAGAGTCTAAGATCCTTGCAGGGAAGAACTTTTAATACTACGATTAATCATTGCAGGGTAAATGCAAACATGTATGGATTATGAAAATTTTGTTCTCACCTGCGTAAATTATGAAAGAAAGAAATGTGTGTGTGTGTGTGTGTGTGTGTGTGTGTGTGTGAAAAAATGAAGACTCAAATATTCAGAGGATTTATTATTTATAAATGAATGCACAGTTCTGCGAATGTTCCATCGTTTCAGTTATCTTATATATACTAAATGTATTAAACATCATCAGGCGATATTAAGGAGTGATGTCATGAAGTTCCCTCAAGAAATGAGATTTTCAAAATGAAGCGAAAAATATAATAAATTCATTTATTAACAACTTATCATTAACAACTTTCCCTTTTTTTCCAAATGTGTTGACATTCCTTAATATTGCCCTGATGATGGTTAATATATTAGATTCCTTTTGAAGGAATTAGTTGTTATTCATTGCAGATAATATAGACATTTGACAGAGATAAAATCGCATGAACACATGATATAACGGGTATAGAGTTTGAGTTAATACAGTTCTAAGAGACAATCATCTGTAGGTAGCAGGTTCAATCCTAAACACGGGTGATAGTTACATAGAATACTTACATAGCTTAACACTTTTATCTAGTCATAGTTAATAGAATGGAAACAGTCTACCCCAGTGGATTGAATAAAGGGTTCGGTTCGAAGTTTCGTGAAGTCTCCCGATTACGATACGAAGGCTCTCTAGTTCGACAAGAAACACGTGAAGAAGACTGGTGGGTCGACACATTGTTTATGTAACAATATAGACGAGAACAACTGTCCGAAAAATATAAATAATTTAAATCATCTAGCCTGATCTAACAAATTCAGACAAATCATAAAAGAATTTTAGCAATAAAGAAATGTGAAATAAGTAAGTAAAGTCGTCGGGGCCCTAATGTCGGTATCAGCCAGACAGCGATGGAGTCTATCTCCTTTTCACTAGCGCTAGACCAAGAAGATTATTTTAGCATCTGAGGTGGAGCGCTACATCTACAATTAGCTCCTTACTTTGCCGCACAGATCCCTGTGCTACTCATACGCTGAGTTAGCGGGGGATATCGAACTAGGAACCTTGTGGTTTCTAGCCGAACACTCTACCGACGGAGCTAAACTGGTGAAATTCACTAAAATTTTCCACATTATTAAATATTTTTTATTGATGTTGATGTAATAATAGGTAGGTGGGGGTGATAAAGTTAAAAAGGCACTTATTCGGATTTATTTTTTAGTTTAAAAAATACAAAACATTCATTTACATACGCCTTCTTTTGTTTGGCCAGGGAAAGTTTGTTTCATGACTTCATGTTTGAAATATTTTTAACTATGCATTTGTACTATTTTTGTCTAAAAAGGATTAAAAGCATATATTCAATAAATACTTATTTTACAGATACAAATGTTTTCGTTGCAATGTTTTCATCACAAAATCGATTACTGTTGTCCACAGTGTCATCGTTTTTAGACTAATTCTTTTTTGTATAATTATTGATAACTTACTATCATATACAACATAGAAGAATGCATTAAAATTGAGATATAAAAAACGTGTAGCGCTTTTAATTTAAATAAGAATAAGAATGTCTTCTTTAAAATCAGCATTCAAAATCTTGGATTTTAATAAGCATCGAAAATTTTGAATAACAAAATTTTTCATTGTTTGAACTTTTCACCAACAAACATTTTATCACAGACATCTCTTCCAGTTTAATTTGCCACCATTTAGAATAACCTCAAAAC
>CM042143.1:110731948-110739448 GCA_023376005.1 Doryteuthis pealeii | reverse complement strand
TATACATATATACATCAACAACAACAATTGGTCAAATATATTTATTTAAATATTATTCATATTTGATAGGTCCATGTGAGAAAAAAAACCTTAAGGAATAACTATACAAAAAAGTAAATATGAATGTACTATGAAACTTATTTCCTAACCTTAGGCATAAAATAACCTTAGATGGGTTGAAATACCATTAAAATAAATTAATCATTTCTCATCTGTAGGACTAAATATTTTGGTCTTCTTGCACTTCATATGGACATATATACACATACAAGGGTGAAACAATAAGTCTGTATCCTGAGACAGTTATTATGAATTACCAAGCTTTGGTTAGTCAGACCCCTGACAACAACAACATTAATAATAATAATAATAATAATAATAATAATAATAATAATAATAATAATAATTGCTGCACAAAATAATGCCATAAGGACAAACTACATCAAAGCAAAATTGATAAGACCCAACAAAATAGTAAATGTAGACTATGTGGTAATAGAGATGAGACCGTAAACCATATACTCTGCGAATGTAGCAAACTAGCACAACGGGAGTACAAAACTAGACACGACTGGTTGGAAGGTGATCCACTGGGAATTATGCAAAAAATTAAATTTTGACCATACAACAAGATGGTATATGCATAAACCAGAATCTGTTCTTGAGACCGAAAGGCATAAAATTATCTGGGATTTTGAAATAAAAACGGATCACCTTATCCCAGCAAGAAGACCAGACCTAGTGTTGATTACCAAAAAGAAAAAACTTATCAACTGGTAGATTTTGCAGGTTCAGCAGATCACAGTGTGAAGCTAAAGGAAAACGAAAAAATTGACATATACTTGGACCTTGCCCGAGAAGTGAAAAAGTTATGGAATATGAAAGTCAAAGTGATACCAATTGTAGTTGGTGCACTTGGAACGGTCCCAAAAGGATTGGAAAAGGGTTTGGAAAGTCTGGAAATCAGAGGAAGGATTGATAGCATCCAGAATACTGCACTGCTGCAATCTGCCAGAATCCTCAAAAGAGTCCTGGAGACCTGAGGAGACTTGCTGTCACTCAGACTCCAGTGAAAGACCATCAGCTAATGCTGATGTGAAAAACTCAAAAGGAGTGAATAATAATAATAATAATAATAATAATAATAATAATAATAATAATAATAATAATAATAATATAAAATCAATTGAGGATTGACTTGAATATATCACTGAATTAGTGATTGATTCATGAATAGCAGATTATTTCTTACCTTTTGTACGAATCAAATTTAAGTTTCTGTTAAGTTGCCCGAGTCATCCATGTTCTTCTTGTGTTTAAAACTTCACGAATATTTTTTTTTTTTTGGTCAAGACTGTTCACAAAACGTATACTTCTCTGGATTCATCATCTCTAATAACGAATATTTTACGTGTGGGTTTACTCCAGTCTAAAATAGCAGTTACAGTTTATTTTTTCTCGTCTTTTAAAACATTCGTTGCTAATAGTTCGGTTTGAATCATGTGTTCAGCTCAACCGTCTCCTGATCTAAAACCTTCGTCATTTCACGTTGCTTATATGTTAAAAAAAAACACCTAGATTTTATATATATTTTTTTAAATTCTTGTACACATATTCTCAAATAATTATACTTTTTTTGTTAGATAATTCTAAGAAAAAAATCTTGTAAAAAGCATTGAACAATTACAAAAGGCAATTCACAGCTTTTATATGTAAACTTCACCTGATTCGAAATTATTCAAGGATAGATAGTTTATTCATTTTTTATTTTTTATTTTGTTTTAATTTCTCTTTTCATTAAAACGAAAAAAAAAAGAACACCCATCCCCCCACTACAAAAATTAGTTGTTATTTTTGTATTTATGTTGTTTTTTTAATTTATTTATTTTTTTCATTTTTATTTATTTTTGCGTTTGTCTGTTAGCTAGTTCGGTGCACACTCTGCTTAAAATAAGAGTCTCATAAAATCCTATTAATGGTCTGAAATGACCTTACAGGTATAAAACAGAACCTGATAGCCTGGGAAAAACGTTTCACAATAGAAGCACACATACACACATATATACACCTCCTACAAAAAACACACACTGATGGGGTACTATATACACTTACTTATACGTACCTTGCGTATCTTTCAATCCACTGTGTTCTATCTATGTGTTTATTCCGCATACACGTGCATAACTGCATCTTATAAACACATACAAGCAAAAGAACAATAATATAATATGTATATACTTTTTATTCACAAGATAGAACTACATACTTTATTTACGCAATGGTGCCTACAATGTTTCTTGAAAAATGTATAAATTATGACCAAAAAATGAATAAAATACTCCATTCGTACTGATTCGGTATCTATTAAAGTCTTTAATGTTTCAATTAATTCTTCAGTCCTTTTGGTTATATTTTAGTTTTCGTAAAACTATCTGAGCTGTTGTCTTTTTCATTTTTTTCATCTTCTTTGTGTCAGAGCAATCTGTTTCAATCAGTCCGGATCTATCTATCTATCTATCTATCTATCTATCTATCTATCTATCTATTTATCTGTCTGTCTGTTTGTCTATATGTCTATTTAAAATTGTTCTTTATCTATCTACTTATTTTGAATTCATCATTATCTATCTATCTGTGTCTTTTTTCTCTCTCTCCCTTTGTATATATATATATATATATATATATATATATATATATATATATATATATATATATATAATTTAATATACCAAACTAGTTGGTAAATCCTCGCGATCTTAGCCCTGAAGAGCACTAAGCGAAACTTTTATTAGGTTTATCTGACTCATTAGATTTATATATATATATTATATATATATATATATATATATATATATATATATATATATATACGCTATTTTCACGAGGAGAAATACGAGAATTCGGGCTATAAACAAAAATACACACTTATATAAATGAATTGATATTCACAGCATTTCTTAACAGTCTTGAATAAAAGTGGCAAACAGGCTGCTTGGAAACCACTGGTAACAATTGCACCTTAAATATGGTGTACACTATAATAAATGAATACACCTTTTACACACGTAATCAAGCAATTTATTTTCAATTCACCAATACTAAAAAAAGACTATATATATATATATATATATATATATATATATATATATATCAATTAGTTCTGTATGTATCTATCTATTTGAATATGTTCATTATCTATCTATCCCCTCCCCCTCTCCCTCTTTCCCAGGCTCTCTGTCTATATATATATATATATATATATATATATATATATATATATATATATATGGCAGCATTTTTTCATTTATGCATGTTGAATTAAACAAAAGACACATCTCCTGTTTAACAATTTTATTTTTCAAGTTTTCTGGCCAACTTTTTAATATTTGGGTGGAATTCGTGGATTAGTCCCCCAAAGTTCAGGTCCCCAGTCTCCCAGAAAATGAAAATACTTACTTCGGTTTTACCTCAACGACATTGTCACGTCGTCTAACTCTCCATTTAACAGATAATAGCTCTATTTCACAACATCTAAAATTACATTCATGCCCCACTCTAATTACCGAAATATCTTAACGGAAAATACACACATTCTAAACAAAGAAAAAATAAACAAAAACTCCAAATACTAGAAGCTTTATACATAAAACAATACAGACCATCCTTAAACAAAATTAATTTCCAATGCAGTACACACATTCTAAAATGCCTATAGCACCTTTACCATCAATTCTCCTCCTTCCAGCCTCCACATCCATTAATATAATTTGAAAAACTGGAATACATCACCCCTGATGATGGCACTTCAAAATGCCGAAAGTACTCGGGATATGAACTTTGGTGGACTAATCCACGAATTCCACCCAAATATTAAAAAGTTGGCCAGAAAACTTTAAAATGAATATAAAATTGTTAAACAGGAGACGTGTCTTTTGTTTAATTCAACATGCATATATATATATATATATATATATATATATATATATATATATATATACATATATATATGTGTGTGTGTGTGTGTGTGTGTGTGTGTGTGTGTTCATTGTCTATCTTTATTTCACTTGGTGTTGAGATAATTTCATATTTTCCTCTAGTGTGAAGTCTACGTCTAATGTTGATTTTTAATGGATGTTGCTTTGATATATGTTGGTTTAGTTTAACGGCATATCAACCCCTTATGGATCATTCATTTATTGCTACAATTTCACTTGACTCTTTTCAACCATCATCATTTGTTTGTTTCAGGTTATGTTTCCAAGCATTCCAATCTTGTTAAATCCTCATAATTTTCAAACAGTTCTATTTGGCCCAGACATGGAACTATAACAGGTAACTAACACACCGAGTAAGAGTGGGCATACATTAATGGCAATCTCTCCAAATTTTCAGAACTGGAGCAGATTACTGTTATACACAAGACACCTGATTTTGAGGGGCAGTATCCCTCTGCAGGGGAAACAGTTAGACTATTCTAAATCCCGCTGACAGGGCTAAAGGCAAGTTTATACAATGCACTTAAAATCTATTGACTCATTTTAAAATTGAATAATCTGAAATACCAATAATCAATATCTCTCTCTTTCATAATTATCCATCAATATATCTATCTATCCAATGTTGTTCACACACAAACACAAACACATACACACACAATATATATATATATATATTATATATATATATATATATATATATATATAAGTAAAAGATGTAACAAAAGACTTAGTGATTTTGCATTATAGTCTATTTCAGGAAGCTTAGAAATGAAATAGACTCTAATGCAAAAACTCTTGTTATATTTTTTACTTATGAATTTGCTCTGTGACTCTAACAATAAGGGCACACAATGAGCTTCCGAAGAAGATTTATTTTCCTGACTTTTGGATTATATATATATATATATATTATATATATATATATATATATATATATATATATATAGAGAGAGAGAGAGAGAGAGAGAGAGAGAATATATCAATATCATCAGGTTAGTTGGAGTCAAGAATGATTCTAAGCAGGCCTTTTTTAATAAACGGAATGTTAAATTTGGTATAGTGCAAGTTGACAATTCAATGTACAATAATTCGTAAATTATATACAGATTGATATATTTAGTAAATTAACAGTCAGATATATATATATATATATATATATATATATATATATATATATATATATATATATATGAGGTTAAGTAAACAAACAAATGTGTTTATTTTTATATGGCTTTACGCCGACAATTTTGGAGTATATGTGCTTAATTGAAGTCATACCTAATTTTGAAAATTAATTAGTTAATAATTAATGAATTTAGGCGGCATACATGTTCAAATGTAAGGCTAAACAAATCGAGAAAATGTCAAGCCCTGAATAGATCGAATATACATTCAGGGATTGATTTTTGTTTAGTCTTACATTTTGAACATATATGACCACCTATTCATTAATTATTAACTAATTAATTTTCAAAACTTGGTATGACTTCAATTAAGCACATATCCTCCAATATATATATATATATATATATATATATATATATATATATATTATATATATATTTGTGTGTGCGTGTGTGTGTGTGTGTGTGTGTGTTGTGTGTGCGTTTTGAAATAAATTTGTAACAGCTGATATGATCGTTATTTACCTTTTCTTTAATATATATATATATATATATATATATATATATATATATATATATATATATATCGATTCGATTCATATCTATCTATCTTACTCCACTCTGTCCATATCTCCAGCACTAGAGTCTCACCATCATATGCAGTATAGTGTCATACCCAGAAAACCCAGCTTTAAGGCAGGGGCGTAACGCTCTGCAGGTGATGAAGTCACCGTATTCTAAGCCCCGCTGACAGAGAGTACGGAGGGGTTGGGTAGATACATACTTTGTTTTATGATCATATGCATGCCTGCGTACAAACTTCAATTCATTGTTTGCATGTCTTTCAAGGCTCGTGTCGCTTTCCGCATATAGATGAAGTATATTTTTAATATGCATAATAGTATGTATGTTTTATGCATGAAAAAAGTATGTTTTGGTTTGCATATACGGCTTCTTAACCACATAGGCATGCGTACAACGCCCTTACTGAGAAATCACTGCCCGTATGCCATTTACAAAGTGTATGTACACGCTTGAATGTATATCAGATCCAAAATGATTTTACACTTAATTCCTTGGGGGCAAACATACAATTCGGGGTGTCCCAAATGGCCCTTCTCGACTGTGTGTCTGAAAAGCGACCCTGTTCTATCGTCTCGTCAATCATTCCACCCACAACAAACTTGATTTTCTCTCTGCTAATGACCTCCCACCTGGGGTGTCACCAAAACCAATTACAGCCACCCGAATACCCGATCCGGCAGACGAATGCCCCTATTAAGCCCACATAATTCAGGTCGATTTTTTTTTCGGGCATTTTTTTCTTCTTTTTACTTTCTAGAATCTAACATGATCCATATCAAAAATAAGTTGAAGGGGGTGAGTGTTCTCCAATCTACTAGATAGCTATTAACACTTTTGACAGCTTGCTATTGTCAGTCACCTTTCGTTGTTACAAGTGCTGTTTCAAAGAAATACAGTTGTTAAAGGCATGAAACCAAACCTCCCTAGATTTTGATTGATATTTCTCATTTTTTTTTTTACTCATATTAGCTGTTTTCATAGCAAAAAGGATATAGGAAGAGGAGACAATGATAAAAGTGTACAATTAAACATCAATATATTAATTTAGTTTTAAGCTACGGAAGTAAACAGTGTCCCGAGCATGACGTTAAACAGCATCTAATGGTGAAGTTCCAATTCTGGATCTCTGGGGTATGTGGAGTAACTTTTCATCACTATCCTCCTGTGGAAGCCAGCACATCGACACGCCAGTGTGGGCCGACCAGCAAAGACGTACATTGATCCGCTCTGTGCGGATACAAAATGCTACATAGAGGACCTCCCGAGAATGATGAGCGATAGTGACGGGTGGAGAGAGATTGTCATGGATATCCGCGCTGACAGCGCGACATGATGATGATGACTCTCACGTCCACCCTGACCCGGAGTGGTAGTACCTGTTAGGGTCCCATCTATGTTTTAAATAGAAAAAAACATGAGTTTAAAAAATGTATTTAAAAAACAATTGAGTTTTTTTTTATTTATGTGAATACCCATCAAGAATGAATAAAACAAAACGTCTTCGGCATGAAAATACTCCAACGAGGGTTGAGATACCGTAAAATCTGAACGACCAACCAACTGAATAAATAAATGTAATATTATGTAAATAAAATTAGAAATATATATTAAATTTTTACTTGAAGGCACTTACAACGCATGTATCGCATAAAATTCGATACTTTTTCTTATAGAAAATAAACTTGACAAGTGTAATCCCGGCAAAGGATGGCTCGGTGTGTAGAATACCGTACAGACTGTTTCGACTTTATTGTTCGACTTGCCGGGATTACACTTGTCAAGTTTATTTTCTA
>CM042143.1:110699448-110721948 GCA_023376005.1 Doryteuthis pealeii | reverse complement strand
TAAGCGGAGTTAAATAGGGGGGGGGGCACCATAATATTTTATTTGGGGGGGGGACCATAATATTTTATTTGGGTGGGGGACACCATAATATTTACAAATTATTATCATTACTTACTGGAAACCGTATAACTGTTTTAACTGAAATTGTTTACTCCAGCATTACATAACCCCATTGACAAGAACAAAAACCAACCAACCAACCATATCAATAAAATGACACATTTTATCAATAGATTATATATATATATATATATATATATATATATATATACAGTTGAAAAAAAGTAGTAAGACAAACAAAAATATTTATTTTATGTTGCTTATTTTTCTCAACTAGTTTGGACCTTTGGTCATCTTCAGAAGGAAATTTCTTGTTTCAGAAATTGAAATATTTTTTAATTGTTTGACAAGCCGCCATAATCCGGGCAGAAAAATGTTTTAGAAGTAACAAGTGCATCTGTTAAGGAAAAAAACTTTTCAATTCGTTTGAAATGTTCTTATATATACGTAAGGAAGGTTCTTTTTAAGAAGTCATATATATATATATACATATATATATATATATATATATATATATATATATATATATATATATATATATATATATGTGTGTGTGTGTGTGTGTGTGTGTGTGTGTGTGTGTGTGTGTGTGTGTGTGTGTGTGTGTGAAATTGGATGGCCAGTGTTTGATTTTTTTAGGTTTTACTGGCCCACAATATATATATATATATATATATATATATATATATATATATATATATATATATATATATATGAATATATATGAATATGTACGTGTTTGTGTGTGTATGTGTATGTGTATGTGTGTGTGTGTATGGGAGACAGAGACAGAGTGAGGGAGGGAGGGAGCCAGAGAGAGAGAGAGAGAGAGAGATGATGCTGGTATGGGCACAAAATATGCGTCAGGTATTGTTGATAAACGTCTTAATTTAAAACCTGGGCAAGTATTGATCTGTAGATGTTACCATCAACTGTAATTCAATTTATTACCTATAGGGTCAATCTAAATAAATTGAAAAAATATTAGTGTATTTCAGATTTATTGCAGTTAGTGCATTTTCGATGAATCTAGTGATCCCTCTTTTCGTATATGTATTTTCATAGGACTCCTTCACCTAGATCGTTTGCCATACATATCATGTTTAAAAGAGACTATGCCCGATTATTTACCCATAGCTAAAGGGAGAATAGTTGGTTCATCCCTTTTGCAGACAGACAAGCAGAGAGACATACTACATACTGATAGACAGATAGATAGACACGAACTAACCCATAAGGTAGATAGACAGGAACCGACACATCAGATTGATCGATAGATAGATAGGTAGATAGATAGATATGAACTGACTCAAGACAGACAGCCAGCCAGCCAGACAGACAGACAGATGAGAGGATAGATAGATATGCGTTTGATTTTTCTCTTTTTTTGTTGTTGTATTTTTTGCTTTTTAATAGTTAAAACACCGCTCCTTAACGACAGCTGTCTATGGCCGAGTAGTTAACTAATCCGGCTGATGAAAAGTCAGTCGGGTTTCGCTCCTGGTCGGATATAGTTGATGTGTCTAGCCACACTGATGAGATGTGAAACGTCGAAACACTGCGTTTGTGGATGCCAGAGTACAAATACAGTTGAATATAATATAAAATATCTTCCTTGTAAACCTATTTAACCTTCATGCATTTGTAACTTCGCAGACATTTTACGACAGAAATGTACTCATTTGTTAGTATGTGTCAATAAGTAACCTTTGATCCTAAGATTAATAAATTATTGGCTACATTATATATATATATATATATATATGTATATATATAATATATATATATATATATATATATATAATTCTTAGTATTATAAGTACTTAATATTCTTATCATAATATGACCATACATTATATTCGGGTAGGTGTTACACACATGATATACTTTTATTTCGTAAATCTTTTTATCGAGTTTAGACCCTCAGTATTGAAATAGAACACTGTGATATGAAAAAAAAAATCACATGAAAAAATGTTCTTTTGTATTGATTCTTGAGTCTATGAAAACAAGTTAAGTAGTAGAATGCACATGAAAGGGAAAAGGTTAAAATGAAAAATAAAAAAGCAGCAAAATACGGAAGAAGAAAAACGCTGTCAAAGGGAGATAAATGCTGCAGTCACGAGTGTTTAATCGAGTATAAATGTCTTAGAAAGACGGACAAAGGCTCCTCCAGACATAACACTATATTCTTCGGGTATATTTTACGCAGAATTCAAGTTTGCTTCTTTTAAATTCTTAATTAAATTTGTGATCTCATATTCAGAAGACGTCCACTTTGTGTTCACACCCTTTATTTAGGTTCCTGAAAAAGAAAAGAAGACATAAATTCAACCTGAACAACCATTTATATAAACATATAATATATATATTTATCAATCCAAAATAAGTACATCGTTTATATATATATATATATATATATATATATATATATATATATATATGTATATATCATCATCATCATCATCATCAAGTCGCGCTGTTCGCACGGATATCCATGACAATCTCTCTCCATCCGTCCCTATCGCTCATCATTCTCGGGAGGTCCTCTGTGCAGCATCCTGTATCCGCACAGAGCTGATCAATGTACGTCTTTGCTGGTCGGCCTACACTGACGTGCCCATGTGCTGGCTTCCACAGGAGGACGTCGCTTATGAGTTCGTCCTTGCTTCTCCAGCAGTGTCCCTCGTGTCTTTTCCGTCTTACTCGGATGGTTTGGGTGATATGTGGCAGGTGGCCGTACAGCTGCTTTCTCGTGGGGTGCTGTTTCCACGTCTTGTTCAGGATCACCCGCTTGTGCAGCTCCCATCTAGTTTATTTTCTAGTCGTTTTGTTAGGGTCCAGGTGGTGCAGCAATACAGCAGCACTGAAACGACAACGGCCTGGAAGAACTGTCTTTTTGAAAACAGTGAGTATTGTCCAAAAGGTGTCGCCTTTCAAGAGATTATGCCCGAATATTTAACCATAGCTAAAGGGTGACACCTTTTGGATAATCCTGATTGTGCTGCTGCATAGAAACATTGAAGGTTCACCATATTGGCATCCTCAACCAACGAGTTACACCTAGCTGTACTCGAGCCCCTCCTCATCAACAAATTTCGTCCTGCTCTTTGCATACAAAAGCAATTTTATTCTTTACCCCTTTTCGGTCCAACCGTTCTTGGTCCCACCAACACACACACACACACACAGACATTTGGTTTAGGATATTTATAATAACCAACACAGGAGCATATATCATAAATACAAATGAAGCTGGTCCTCTGTGGATCACATCCTTACTTCTCTACATAGTCACCGTTTCTCTCAATAGCAATGTTCCACCTTCAAATGAGAGCATGTATCTGCCCCATATAAATCTGTTGATTGTTCTTTGAGCCACTTCTTCATTACAGATTTCACTTCCTCGTCACTGGAATAATGTTTGCCTCTCTTTGGTCTCATGAAAGAGGGTTTGAGAGGCAAACACTATTTCATTATTCGTATGACGAAGATCTGAATTTCTGAATCCCCTTATGATTGCAGTTATCAAATTTTGTACCTACAAACACAACTGATTAATTCTTTGCATCTTTGTTATTATACGAAATCTCTCTTATTTCACCATTAGATACTCAGTTTTGCAGGTTTCTCTTTTTAACTCTTTGCCTATCAAATTTCCCATATGGTTATACCAACTTTTTATATTTTTATAACTAACCATCAATTTTTATACTTTCCTTGCGGTATGATTGCTGTGACGGGAGAGTCTCTGTGTGCAGCTTAAATTAAGCAAATATTTAAATATGATTTCCTTTCATTTTTTTTTTTTTTTTTGTAAAAGGTAAACAAAAACAATTATACTTGTATCCTGCTTGGTCTCGGGAGTAGAATATCATTACGGTGTCTATTTTTTGGTTTTAACAATCACTGACGGATATGTCACCATAATATGCAATTATCACAACAGATAAGAATGTCTTAGATGCATATTTGCATCATATACTGAGTCTGTCAAGAAAGTAATGTGACTTTAACTTTTCCCTACTTTAAAACGTTCGCAGCGGCTCTCCTTACCACACATAAGCAAAGTACAAGAAAGTGATGGTTAGTTCATTATAACTGAGTGGAAGGACTGAGATAATAATAATAATATAACTTTATTTGAATATAATGAGTTCTGAGGTGAATAGATATGGAACTTGAAATATCCCATTATACAGGTAAAGAATACCAAGAAAGCTTGGAACGGCCGTGGGGAAATTTGATAGGTAAAGAGTTAAACAAATATTCCAACACTTTCATTCCCTTTAATGATTACATATATCAGGTAATAATTTTATACTTTATTTGTGGTGCCCATCTCGATCTATCTCCCTGTTTGTCAGGGGTTGCTATTGAAAAGAAAGCCCCGTACTAAGATCAAACAAACAATTTCTAGGGTAGAATTTTAGGGAGAATCCAGTGGCCATACTTATATTTATCCTTGAATTCATTTGAAGTCATTAGATATCAGATTACCGGCTGTGGTGGGAGAAAATAGGCAAAAATGAATATACTAAGGCAAATAACTTCGATACATTTGAACATTTAACTCTTTTTCTACTTTAAACCGCTCACAGCAGCTCTCGCACCGATGCGATCCTATACATACCACGCCCAAGAAAAGTACAAAAACTGATAGTTCATTATAATTGAGTAGAAGGATTCCGATAACAATAATAATAGGACTTGTTTTGAATAGGTTGAATTCTGAGATGAATAAATAGGGAACTTTAAAATATCCCATCTTAAAGGTTAAAAATAAGAAAAAAACAATTTGGTACAGAATGTTATTCTTCTTTTTTCTTTCTTTATAATAAAAAAGGAATGGTTAATTATTTAGGTGAGGTGACGACACTCATAAAACATAAGTAATATAATAATTTTCATTGGATACGTGACACCAGATAATCAGGATTTAAATTTTTGCATTTCATCTTGGACGATTTAGACGGTCTCATTTTTAACTATAGGATATTGCAAGATGATAACGGACGAAAGATTAAAGAACAAGAGTAATATATATATATTTTTATTTTTAATACGTAAGTGTGTATTGATTGGAGAGACGAAGATTCAGAATATATATGTATGTCTGCACGAATAATGTTTTCACTTGCGAGTATCACAAACTAGATTCAGTATTCAATAAAATATATTTTAAAAATAAGTAGCAAAGGCAGAGAAGAAATTATGTTAATCCATGAACATAATTGAAGCTTAATGTTTCTTCCGATTTTTATCCATCGCAAATTCAATTAAAACTAAGATTTATCGGTGCGTATAGAATGTTGAATCTTAATAAGTTTAAGGTCAAACTTAGATTTTTAAAACTCCATGGAGAAACAGGAACTTAAAATCCTGGAATAGTGAAATGGAAAAATTCTTCCACCAAAAACGCAGCGTTTTCAGCAAACAATATTGGCACTATGTAGATGATTAGTATTAATAAATTTTAGTTTTAAACAAATTTACGTGTAGTTTTGTATTAAAAATGGTTCAAAATAGATTTTTTAAAACATAATTCTGTTATTCATTAGTTGCAAATATATTACGATATTATGATAGAATTAGCTCACTTAGTTCAATTATTTTTTTGTTTAGCAGTAAATAAACTAATAACAGATGAGACAAAAAATAGTTGTATTAACATATTTTAGATTTAAACAAATTTACAAGTAGTTTTGCATTAAAAATGGTTCAAGAATAGATTTTAATATACAATTTTGTTATTCATTAGTAGCAAATGTACTACTCATGACAAGAATTATAGAATTAGCACGCTTCGTTCAATTGTTTTTTTTAATATTTAGCAGTAAATAAACTAATAACAGAAAGGACGCAAAAATATCTTTAATGTCTGAACATTCGGACTTCATAAAAGAGTCCTTAGACAAACTAGATTCATGATCATGTCACGCTGACGGCACGAATTTCCATCTCTCTCTCTCTCTCTCTCTCTATATATATATATATATATATATATATATATATATATATATATATATATATATATGTATCATACATGCATACACATCAACTGTCCCTGTCGGTCATCGCCTCTTAATGTCTTCTATTGGTTATGTAGCACATGATTCGGCTTGTGCAGGCGTATTTGTGAGAAGCTATTGATCATCTACGTCGTCAGCATCTGTTATAGTTTGTGTAGAATATAACCGGCTTCTTACCTTTTTTTTAGCGTGAAGCCTATTTTTTTTAGATCTAATAGCGTCCGTTGTATTTAGACCTGACATATTAGGAATATAAATGGTGTTAATGTAACTATTTGTAACGCTCCAGTACAATGTCAAAGAAACCTGTGTGATCATCAGGTGTATGAACAATTGTTTTCGTGTCTTTGTAGAGCATCATTACAGCAATAACGATTTCTTTGGGGAAATCATATACAAGTAGAATTCGCTCTATTTCCTCTCTGTGTATCGCTTTGAGAAACGTTTCTTGAACCACTTCTAGGATCTAGTTCTAAACTAGATTGAATCATTCAATTTAATATCATGATTTTTTTCAAGCCACAAGGAGGGAAATATGGAATAATACAATATTGAGGAAGAATTATGGAATTCATTTTTTAAAAAAAAAAAAAAAGAAAGAAACCAAAAAAACAACAAACAAAACAATGTGAATTAATCCTTATCATCCACGTCAAACGTTCATATTTTTTCAGGCACGGATTTTACTAATTTAAAGGAATACCCTTTATGAAACTGGTTCTTAATTTCCTGAATGTTTTCTTAATGCCATACAGAGAAAAAGAATTATGGAATAGACCAATGTAGAAAAAACTATTATGGAATGATTTTGTAATTCTTAACACAAACAGCAGCAAAAATCTAAAAAAGAATTATAGATATCTCTATAAAGAACAGTAATTGCAGACCACAACAAGTGGTTGGGCATATCTAATTAAAAGGAAAAATGTCTCCAACCAAAGAACTGACAATTGAAACACTATACTGTAACAAACATATATATTGAAAGCTAAAACTTTATTTACCCCTGAAATTTGACTTTAATTTGATTTAAAGTTGGGCATAAATAGGTATAAGGTGTGCACCAAATCACTACTTATATTTATGAACTTTCCCAGCAACAGCAGCAGGCAGCAGGTCCTTTCGATAAAAATTGGACAATCAAAAACGAGCACAGAAAAGCATTTAAGATCTTTTGCAACTGTCCTCAAATCAATTGTTAATTTGACTTTCTGCCAGAAGGAAAACTACGGACTAGGATTACAATAAGGTCTACTGATACTAAACTCTTTTATGCCTAGTATTTCAAGGATTAACCAATTGAACCCAAACTCAATACCGATTTGGATTTACCAACAGAAGACCTAAACGCCTAAAATAGTGACCAGAATTTTAACAATCTCCGTTTTAATAAATTTCCGGTTTTCAAAACTAAAGCATCTAGATTTAGATAAAATTGATATTTGGTGGGTGTAAGATATTAGTTTTATCATCTTTGCTCGTTAACCACACGGACTTCACCTGTTGTAGAAGCAATAGAAGCTTCATTGTTCATCTCTGTTACATAATAGCTAAAGATTAAAACTGCAATCTCGTTTAAGTTTTTAGTGTCCCCTGAAAAATGAGTTCAGAGTTTCACTACGTTCCCGTTTTCTGGTAGTAAGTGAATGTATCACAAAAAAATAAATAAAAATAAAAAAAACCCAGCACTTAAACCTATAGTCTTTGCCTGGCCGCGTAGATTAAAGCCAGCCAATCAAAAGCTCGAATACGTGGTTAGTTAACTATTAAATCGACGATCTTGAAAGCCGTTCGTTTGACTGGATTTGACATGGACAAAAAGATCTGTATCCAAGGACTCTGTTTCAGTGAAAAACAAATCTATTCGATTTTATAAATAAATACTTAAATAACGCGATCATTACTTACGATACTTCTACTTATCTATTGGTCTGAGGTTAAGGGGAAATAATTGGAATTTTGAATAAGTCCCATATTTGCCGATATGATAGACGCATATGAAGCATTGAAATAATTATATGCCAATATCACAAAGAGTCACATTCGCTGATATTATAACTAGCTTTCGGGAGTGAGGAGTATTCCCACATTACCATTATTCCCTGGTTCACTCTGACCCAGAGATAGGACGTGTCGGTCTCCCATCTATGGTTTAAATAAATAAAAACTGCGTTTACAGAAATGGGGTTTTAAAAAATGACTTTTGAATAAATGATCCTCTATCAAGAAGGAATATAACCGAAGAGTTGACATGTCAACCAACTGAAGTTTGAAGTCGACAGCCAAGGAGTTTGAAAGAATTGCAATATGTAGTAGTTCTTCACCCAAACCTTGTAAACCATGCGTCTTATATACCAGAAAATTGTATAATGGTTAAAGTGATGGGAAATGGACCAGTCGCCCCGAGTTCAAATCCTGATAGTGGTAATTGCATTTCACTTAGGGCTAATGCCCTTAGGAAAGGTATGAATCATACACCCCCTCCTGCTATGGATTAATAGTAGGATAGACTGGGCTCTTTAACCTTGGTTAGACAACCAGTCTAGTAGAGGGAAAACTTGGAATTCAATCCTGTTGAACTCCGCTTAAGAAAGTGACCTTGTGTCACATCCTGCTCGTGCGGAAGGGTTCATATATACATATATATATATATATATATATATATATATATATATATATATATATATATATGCTGTAGATAGAAGGAAAGTGGTCAAGAAATGATCAACTCAAAACAAGTCACAGGGTGGTACGTTTCGTCTGTATGCACAGACTTTCTCAGCAGATCGTAAGAAAATACGGTAGGCCATGTCTATTCGAAAGTGTCATACATGGTTCTTGGGTAGGAACCGAATGTAGCGTAACACTTATCGTCTAAATGGAATCTAGGAAACGAGTTCAAATCCTGGACAAAACTGCTGTTTCTCTGTGCGCTAATAAAAAAAGTCGTCGGGTTGGCTTAATGGCGGTATCAGCCAGACAGCAAGGGAGTCTATCCCCTTTTCACTAGCGCTATACCAAAGAGATTGTTTTTGCATGTAAGGTGGAGCACCACAGCTACCATCAGTTCCTTACTTTACCGCACAGATCCCTGTGCTATTCATATGCTGAGTTGGTAAGTGCCGATATCGAACCAGGAACCTTGTGGTTCCTAGTCGGACACTCTACCGACTGAGCTAAACCACTGTCAGAAAAGGCATGAAACTATCTGTTCTCATTTAGCTATGGGAAAATAGTAAGGTATGTATTACTCAACTCCTCCGGACAAGTAGGATATGACGCAAGGTCAATTTTAAGCGGAGTTTTAACCGTTTTCTTTCTCAAAGACTGTTGCTTTACCAATGCTAGAGGTATATACTATTTATGCATAGTAGAATTATGGAGAATAGTTGGATTTATTCATTTCCAATGTTATTAGCGTTATGAGAAATACAAACAGTCTCGTTCAGGATTTGAACTCGTGTCAACGTGTCCATTTCCTACGACCATAATCATCACAAAATGGGATCATTGAGGAAATTGTAGAGGAGGCTGACAACTCTGAATTCAAACTAGCTTTACTCCGCTTAAAAATTGACCCGTGTCACATCCTTGCGACGAAGTTGGATGAATACATAGTTACTGTTTACGTTTCCGATGCTGCACAAAACTAATGCATTAAAATGCAATATAATCTACAATAAACTATTTAATCTGCTATGGAGAGACAAATAGACATAGTAGACATTTGAATCTAAAAACGGGGTTCATGACAAACGGTGCTTTTTATGTTAGTTCAAATAGGTTAAATAAGTTTGGTGTTTGCTTGCATTTAACCAGAAGGAAAAGCTTAGTGAAAATAAAAGTCACAAAAGGCGGGAAAGTCACGCTTCAGCACCTTAAGTCAAAGATCACCAGAGCAGCTCTGAGAGACGAAATGATGCCTTCCTTTGACCAGTGTAGTAAAAGCTTGAATAGCCTGCATTAAACGCACCTGCATGTTATTACTGAGTTTTCTCTCTATCTCTCTCTCTCTCTCTCTCTCTCTCTCTCTCTCTCTCTCTGTCTATATCTCTCTCTCTGCTTATATATATATATATATATATATATATATATATATATATATATATATATATATATTAATAATATAGATTGAATAGAGAATAAATGAGAAAAGTATTGGCATGAAAAGGTGCTCAATGCTAATAAAGCAGAGCAGATTTTTAATCAATGGTAATGATATTATGGATGATTTGGACTCATAACTTAAAGTTTCATGGTTATGCAATCCTCAGATGAGTCAAATGGTTGAGATCTTAAAAACCAGTAGTCAAATGGTTAAGATTTTAAAAATCTCAACCATTGGACTCATCTGAGGATTGCATAACCATGAAACTGTAAGTTATGAGTCCAAATCATCCATATCATTACTATTGATTATATATATATATATATATATATATATATATATGTGTGTGTGTGGTGTGTGTGTTTGTGTGTTTGTGTGTGTGTGTTTGTGTGTGTTGTTGTTTGTGTGTGTGTGTGTGTGTGTATTTATCAACCCCTCCGCACGAGCAGGATGCGACACAAGGTCAATTTCTTAAGCGGAGTTTAACAGGTTTGAATTCAGAGTTTTCTTCTCCTAGACTGGTACCTAACCAAGGTTAAAGAGCCCAGTCTTGTCCTACTATATATCCATAGCTGGAGGGAGATTAGGTTCATATCTTACCCAAGGGTATTAGCGCTAAGTGAAATTCAATTACCTCGTCCAGGATTTGAACTCGGGGCGACGAGTCCATATATATATATATATATATATATATATATATATATATATATATGTGTGTGTGTGTGTGTGTGTGGTGTATGTGTGTGTGTGTGTGTGTGTTGTGCCTTGAAAAGAAGGAAGACTGCTGTATTAAAGACGGATTGCATTTGGATGAGAATGAATTGGATTTATTAATTATTTCTATCTTATTATAATTATTCCTATTATTTCATCAATAGATATTTGGAAAGAAATGTTTCTTTGTTAAAGATTTATTACTGAAGGTGAGAGAACATTCTCCAACCAGGAAGCGTGGATGATTTTTTTGCAACGAAAGATACCGACTCATTTCAAAATATGAAAAATAACAAAACCTAAAGTTTTACCGTTCATAAGTCTCTAATAAACTCTTTTTCCTCCTCTCTTCCCCCTCTCTATCTACCTATCACACACACACACACACACACACACACACATATAATATATATATATATATATATAATGTAGTTTAATATATTTATAAGTAAAAGTGTTCAATATCATTGATAAACTATGTATATTGGTTTGAAAATTGCATAGGTGGGAAACTGTCAGTAACCAAGCTCCGTTAACTTCATGTATTCAATACTCTTCCTTATATATATGTATATATATATATATATATATATATATATATATATATATATATATTCATGTTGTATTTTAGTTGGTCTCCGTATGCTTCTCTCGGTATACATTAAAAAAAAATGTTTTTTTTTTAAGTTGGGCGTTATTTTTTTAAATATATATATATATATATATATATATATATATATATATATATATAATACAAGGTGTGTCATAAAAGTATACAGATTGAAGTTGTTTTTACCAAGATAGAAAGGAACAATGGATGGAACGTTAATATTTTTCAGAATACAAGGTTGGTCAAAAAGTTCAAGAAATCTCGATACTTTTTTAACATAGCTTGAACACACACACACACACACACATACACAAATATATATATATATATATATATATATATATATATATATATATATATATATATATATATATATATATATATATATATCAAAAGAGAGAGACAGACAGACAGATGGACAGACAGAGAGGAGGGGTTCAAATTCCCTGTTATTAAATATATACATTTGTATTAGCATGCTAATGAGTGTATATGTATTGATGCATGAATACTTGCTAACTCATAAGATTATCATACATACATACATACATAGTTATATCTGTATGTATTTTTAAATTTTTCTCTTATTCAGTGGCCTTTCTCTGTGTGCGATTAATAACACATTGTCAATTTAAGGAGCAAACAGACACGCGCACATACATTTAAAAATACACACAAACACTCACGCACACACACACACACACATATATATATATATATATATATATATATATACATATATATATGTGTGTGTGTGTGTGTGTATGTGTGTGTGTGTGTGTGTGTGTGTGTGTGTGTGTGTATGTATAATAGAAGGATAGATGCATATGTATACAAAGAGGGAGAAGAAGAGAGAAAAAGTTAAAGGGACAATATTAGGAAACAAAATTTTAAGAACCAAAATGATATTATATTTTTGAATTTTATTGATTCCATTATGAGAGAACTTAAACGTAAATATTCTAAAAAAAACTGTTCTACAGGTTGACACATTCGAGTAAAAAAAAATAAGGCTATAAAAGTTACAGAACAGAAACAGTTTATTATAAAATATTGTTGCGTCGAAAAGTAAAGAACAAACATTGTCGTTTGAATCTATAACTGATTTCTAAAAAAAATATAACAGTTCTAAACGAAATACGTTAACTTTGAAATATAAACAAATATTTATTATTACTTTACAGTATTGTATCCCTAGTTATCACGATGGTAAACCGTTGTAAGGTTAATGATACATGTAGGATTTGTGTTCTCACACTAAAAAACTCAAGGGATTAGATTTTCTGCTATTGCAAAAAAAAAAAAAAAAGATTTAAGACTGTATTTTCAAGAATACTAAACTTTATGATGACACTAGCCTTTTCTTTAATTCATCTAAAACACTAGGGTAGCTGGTTAAAAAGATTTCTTGGCAGAATTGAGTGATTCAAAGACTTGGATGGTTTTGACACACCAGCGGGAATTTCGCGTTCGTTAACTGAAGAATTTTGGCATCAAAATCAAAAATACCATTAGTGTGTTTTGGTTTGGTTTCTTTGTCAAATTATATATATAATATATATATATATATATATATATGTGTGTGTGTGTGTGTGTGTGTGTATATTTCTTTGGTGGGGTACCAAGTTTTTTTTGTATAAGTGTGATTCTAAGCTGATCCTTTAAACTCGGTGGGCCTCAGATACCCATGAGTGGAAATGGTCCATAATCACGATACCCCGGTATTTAAGGCCTTGGTTTTGACACACCAGCGGGAAGTTCGCGTTCGTTACCCGAAGAATTTGGCATCAAAATTCCTCAGCAGACACAACAGAGCACTATGCACGTTCTCCTTCTTCTAAGGAAAACTGAAGAGATAAAGTAGCCTTCACAAACGTGCAAGTTACTTGGACCGATGGAAATTAAGCAAGACCAATCTTCTGCGATAAAAGTAGGGTTTTTTTTGTTTGGCTCTAACAAGCAGTATTTCAAAAGACATAGAGGTGAGAAATCAGTATTGGTGAGGGATGATGAGATCTGGCGCTCGTCTTGGTCCGCTTATTTAGTTAAATAGCCAAGTAAATACTGTCTAGTGTATAAGAATACTATTCTAGGGATAAAACAAAAAGTCATCTTCCTTAAATAATGAGTGCCTCGTGAAGTGTTACATGATAGTTCCAGAAATCCATTATTGACCTCATTTGACTCTGTTCTAACAACAGGAGAAACGTTCTTGGATCCTGCCAGGCGAAGGGAAAGCCAAGTGGAGATTTTACTTATCAAGTAAGCATTTTTCCATTTTCTTTAAAACCCCCTCTATATACTGTTTATTTGTGGAAACTAAGTGCAGTTTTCTACTTTTGGAGACACGTTTGTATATTCTTTATTATTAACACCATTAGTGTGCTTTGGTTTGGTTTCTTTGTCAAAGTTATATATATATATATATATATATATATATATATATATATATATATATATATATATATATATACTTCTCAGGTGGGACACCAAGTTTCTTGGTATAATGATGATTCTAAGCTGGTCCTTTAAACTCGTTGGGCCTCAGATACCCACGACTGGAAATGGTCCATAATCACGATACCCCGTTATTTAAGGCCTTTTTATTCACACACACACACACACACACACACACACACACACACACACACACACATACACATACACACACATATTATATATATATATATATATATATATATATATATATATGTGGGTGTGTGGAGTGTGTGTGTGGTGTGTATGTTTGAAGAAAAGTTAGAACAAACATAGTATATTACAATGGATAGAAATTTCGAACATTTCTGTTTATTAAGAAACCTTCTTCAGGATAATGAAACTATTCAAGGAGAAAAAAGGATTCCTCTAGGTAAAAATATGATGGATATGTTCAATGCGTTGAGTTTGGAAAGTGTGTAGAAAAGGTTCGTTACTGTTCGTTGACTAGCGTTCGTAATTGAATGCTAATGACGTGATTGGTACTCGCGAAAGTGCTTGACGAGTTTCATTGTCCTGAAGGTTTCTTTATGCATCGAAATTTTCGAATATCGACACTACGACTAATAAATTTGCATACATTGTAACATCCCGTGTTTGTTCTACCTTTTCCCCTCATTTTATTCCCATATATATATATTATTCCTTCTTTGACTGCATCTCCTATATTTGGGTCTATCTTTATATTTCATTGGCTACATTGAAGAATTGGTAAATTATTTGGAGCTGGTTGGCTTGTTGGTTTGCTTGATTTTAACACATTTTAACCCTTGCTTGGTTATTTTATGCCGAAGACGTTTTCATTTATTCATTCTTGATGGGTATTCAAAAGTTGTGTTTTTTTTAATAATTTAAACTCAATATTTTTAAAACAATTTTTAAAACTCATTTTTCCCCATTTAACCTATAGATGGGACCCTAAAAGGTACTACTACTCCAAGTTAAAGGGGACCTAGGAGTAATGGCGATGAAGGGATATTCCAAACTCCCTGGAGCTCCAGAACGGAACTTAACCCTTTGATGCAGTTTAACAACATACGCAGGACATAAAAAGTCGACATTGCCTAATCATACTTCAGATTTCAGTCCAATAAGACAACTTGGGAGGAACATTGATGTCAGTGTGGCAGAAACTTCGGGTTTCACAAAATCCCCAACAATGTGATAAACTAGTGAAACCGAGTGGTCGTAAACGTATATACCCAACCCATTCGCAAGGGTAGAATATGACACAAGGTCGCAAGTATGGAACACCCAGTGAGGATCAATGTATTGGATTGAAATTTTAGATTTGATCTTTTTCACTTTAAATCTCTAATATATATATATATATATATATATATATATGTATATGCGTGTGTATGTGTCAAAATCAATCGAGACTTTACAAAGCACTAAAACATAAGTGTTCTTTACTTGGGTCAACCCTATATATATATATATATATATATATATATATATATATAGGGTTGGACCCAATTAAAGAACACATTATTTTTAATACTTTGAAAAGGCACGATTGATTTTGACATAAGTATTTAATTCATATTGTTACTTTAACATCTTCCCAAATCTATCTATCTATCTATCAATATATTTATCTATCCATCTATCAGTCAATCAAAATCTATGACTTTGCTGTTTCTCTCATGACTGAAGGACTTACATATTTCACATTGGTATACGTCCTAATATAAAAAGCCATAATATCGAATAATAATGTCTTGACCAGATAGGTACACTCTATTAGAATTCTGGACATAACACAATTTTATTATTATTTAGATTGTGTTAAACTTAGTAAATATCTAATGAATCTAAACTGATGATCGTTTTAATATGGAATAAATTAGAACCGAGTAAATTTTCTGAGTTTAGAAAAATATAGGAATTCATTAATCTTTAAATTACTACTGCAATTTATTTCATTTTATTTTTAAAAATATTTTTCTTAGATATTTGTTGTTTTATGTAAAATTCAAGTGAAAAAAAACAAACTTGATGTTAAATGTTTTAAATAGTTGTTTTGGTCATAGAGACGATCGATTTCTTGGGCTTAAAGATGTATGTAAGATAAGAATTTGCCACTTAGATTACAATTTGAATAGTATTACCTGCCGTAAAGATATTGTTAGTTCGCTATTTTTTCAAATAATTATTGGTAATATTTTGTTTTCATCTTGTGCTTTACGAAAAGCAAAATATACCAAAACAACAAAACAACGCACAATGAGTATCTTGCGTGGTGTAATGGTTATCAAGCTTAACTAACAAAACTAGTTAGTTCGAGTCTTATTTGGTGCTCCACACTCCCGGCCTTGTGCCACAACTAAGGCAAGCTTAGTAAATGACTTGTTCTCGTGGTCTGGTTCTTTGTAACTTCGTAGACATTTATATCAAATAATGGTTATTATTATCACACCTTTTTTCCCCATAATACGAATATGTATATCTTTCTCCACCCATCCTATCGATCATCGCTCCGGACAAGTCCTCTGCACTGCATCAAGAATCCGCACAGAACTGATTGGTGTAGTTGTTTGTTGCTCAGGCAAAACTGGTGTGTCCATGTGTCCACTGGAGAATGTCACTTATGAGTTCATCCTTACTTCTCCAGCAGTGATCAGCATGTCATACTTATCTTACTGCATGGTTTGTGTAAAAGGAGTCTCTCTCTCTCTCTCTCTCTCTCTCTCTCTCTCTCTCTCTCACACACACACGAACACACACACACACACACATATATATAATGATAATGTTGCATGGTATATATATAAGTTAAGAGTGTTCAATATCATTGAAAAAGCATGTATATCTAAGTTAGTTAGCGTGGACATGAATTCAACGGTGCTTGGTAATTGAGTTTCTGCCTATGCGATTTTCAAACCGTTTATTTAATGTCCACTTTATCCAAATTTATATATATATATATATATATATATATATATATATATATATATATATATATATATATATATAAGTTTGGATAAATGGACATTAAATAAACTATAAATTAGAAAATATGGCTGGTGTATTTTCAAATTAGGATACTGGTTACGAATAGTTTATATAAAAGCTCTATCGATGATTTTAGCATTATCTGCCTAGAAATATACCGCCAATATTTTCCATAATATATATATATATATATATATATATATATATATATGTGTGTGTGTGTGTGTATGTGTGTGTGTGTGTGTGTGTGTGTGTGTGTGTGCATATATATATATATATATATATATATATATATCATATATGTATATATATAATTACACATGAATATGAAATTTTAGAAATTTTGAAATTAAAAAACAAAGTAAGAATGAAATACATTTTCTTAAGTACATTTTTCCCCCAATATTATCTAATTAAATTCGCTCTGATTTTGAGAATTGGCAGAAATAATGATTATTTAAACTAAACTTGTATTAAAACTCAACTAATTATTCCATTTCAATTACTATTTAATAGCTATAATATTTAATAACTAGTTATATAAATTGGACCTTTATAACAGAAATTAAATTAATGATTTTTCGATTATAAACAAACCATATTTTCAACATTATTCTGATTTAAAGAACAATTAATGTGGTTTATTTAAAAGATTTATTCAGGTTTGTCGAATTAAAGGGAGAATACTCTGACTTTTACTGTTGTCTGAATGTCATCAAAACTATACAGTCACCAGGGGCTGATACACTTGAAAATACTGTGTGTAATCTCCAGTTTCCCTTACTTATTCATTGAAATATTTGTCGGAATATTTTGTAAAATAATAGAAAATACTATTAATCAACCAAAAAATTATTAAACGAGAAATTACATTAGAAAAATGTTCCTAGTAAGAATGAAATAAAAAATATAATCTAACAATGACAATATAACAGAAAAAAAAAATTTTGACATGTAAAAAAACACGATAACAAAGGAGACAAGTTATTTAATAATTATTGCTTGGTTGTACACAAAGCCGGGTGTATGTAGTACCCAGTGAGAATCGAACTCAAATGTCATCCCATGCTAACCAATACACCACCTGGGGAACCTATTTTCTATGTCTTCCTTTATTTAATACAACAAAAATTGTCGTATATAATTGTACAGTTATACTTTTTATGGCTATGTTTTCAATATTCGCGTCATCCTATATAAAAAAAATGTAAGGTTGAATTTAAAACATCTTATTATAATGGAGATTGTGGGTTTGTCTGTCTGTAACCGAAACTATATTACTATACAAGTCACAATTCCTTTCGTTATTTACATCATATTCTCCATGATTTTATTTTTATTTAAACCTCAATTATTAATAAAATTGTTTTACATCATTAAGACTGTTGAACATATCTACATGCTAATAACATGCAATTGTATTTATATATACAACAAAATAGAGGTTTACAGTGTGAATGGGAAGGCTAATTTGCATATTGATCTTAAAAAATTGATTTTAATAAATATATGCTTAGTATTATTGATTTCTAATTGTTTGGTTTTATCTTATTGAATATGAGCAAAAATCTCTTCAATAAATCTTAAAAGAAATCCCTTAACAAGAAGAAATAACTGTAATATTATTCTTTACTTCCTATTTTAACTAAACAGTTTAATTAGGAAAATTTACCAATGAAAGACAGGAGTAACGGAAAATGATGGAAGAGTTAGTTTCAAAGTTGTTCTATTTTTCAATCATACCCCTCTGTTCAAAATCTTTTTATCTACATTCTTATTCAGTTTCATTAGCCTTTCTAATTTAATATGATAGTTTATTATAAAACTTAACTAAAATACGTGCACCCAGAGGGTGTATATATTTGCTAGTAATTTAAATGACGGTGCAAACCTTTATTTTTAAAAATTCAAGTTTTCGTGTTTTTAGCGACTACTAATACACCAACTTATACACGAGTATATACAATGTTTTTTGCCACTAATATCATTGGGGAATGTATAAATCCAATTATACCACCAGCTATGGTAATAGCAGGACAGACTAGGCTCAAAACCATGGTTAAGTAACCAGTCTAAGAAAAGGAAAACTCTGAATTTAAACCTGTTAAACTCCGCTTAAGAAATTGACCTAGTATCACATCCTGGTCGTATGGAGGGGTTGGTAAATATATATATAGTGTTTTTTTTTTCTTTTCACTTTTTTTGCAATTTTAACCTTTCGTGAATTTAGATATGATAAACATTCTAAAATGTCTAAATAATTGTTTTAATTTTCTTCCATATAATTCAACGCGTATAGAACAAACGATGTTGGTATAGCTAATATATAGACACATTTATCTGAATGTTTGTCTGTCTGTCTATCTATCTATGTATATATCCCGGCAGTGTTTTCATTTTGCTTTCCCTTGGTGCTTAACATAGCAAAATAGCCGAAACTGAATGTTGATTTTAAAAATAGGTGAGCATTTCCACCTCAAAATATTCGTGTATAAATATATGAGCAAGATTTTGTTTGTATTTTGCATGTGTATCTCGGTGTCTGTCCATCTTGCTTTAGAAAAATGCAAAAAAGAAACTAATTGTAATGAGACAGTCATGAAGAGCTAAGTAAACATTTATTTATTTCATGTTTTATCCAGATCAACTGGACAGTATTTAAGCATTTTACTGACTTAAGAAAAAAGTATTTATAACGTTTTGTTTATTTCACCATATACATGTGATTTGTTCATTGCAATATATATATATATATATATATATATATAATATATATATATATATATATATATATGCATACAAATTAATGTTTAATTTTATTTAAACTGTACGCATCTATTTTAATCTTCTCTCTCATATATATATATATATATATATATATATATATATATATATATATATATATATATATATCCAAAAATCTGGAGAATAAATCCTCCTTAAGACATTTTTTTTAAAGTGTCGTAGTTTGCAGAGCTCAATGTGTGCTCTTATTCTCAGAGTCACAGAGCAAAATTATATAAGTAAAAAATATAACAGACGATTTAGATTTTTAGCGTTATAGCCTATTTCAGGAAGCCTAGAGCAAATGCCTATCCATTCGAATCAGACATTCTATTTGTTTATTGCCTGTCTGTATATCTGTTTGTACTGTGATTGAGCCAAAATTCTTTGGTAAAGAAAGATTATTCGAGACAACGTTCATTAAAATCTGCCACTCTATTTTTCCGCGAGTGTGTTAAAACACTTTTACCCTATATTTTCCATTAAAAAACTAAATAAATACAAATAAGTGTATACTTTTATATTAAAAATATTTTTTAAATGATAGAAAATAAAACAAATTAATAAAGGTTAAAACATAATAAAATACATTAAATGAATGAAAGAAATACAAACAATATAATAAGAAGAAACAATTTAAGAAAAAGTAATTAAGAATAACATATTATACAATAAATATATAGAAAATAATTTTCATTTATCTATATATAATTATAGATTAGAGATTTATTTGTAACATTGTAAATCCTTGGTAACGCCAGGTAACTCTGCTAGTTATTCAATGATTTATAAAGCAAAAACAGTACTATATATATATATATATATATATATATATATATATATATATATATATATATATATATATATATATATATATATACCAACCCCTCTGCACGAGTAGGATGTGACACAAGGTGTATTTCTTAGCGGAGTTTAACAGCTTTGAATTCAGAGTTTTCCCTCCTAGTCTGATACCTATCCAAGGTTAAAGACTCCCATATACTGGAGGGAGAATTGGATTCTTACTTTTCCCAAAGAGTATTTAGCGTATGAGAAATTCAAACAGTTTCGTCCAGGAATTGAACTCGGGTCAACGAGTCCATTTCCTATTACTTTAACATTAGACCACGCGCACCCAGAATTTTATAAATGGTTTAAGCAAAATATAATTTTTGGGACAGAATCCTATAAAATATTATTTTCAAAGTTTTATTATTTTATTAAAAAATGGTTGATTCTATCAAAATATGTTTATTCTTTACGTTAAGAATGGTAGGAATGGCTTTGTAGTCTGTATACAAATTTGAAAGATGTTTATGTAATTGGAATGATAAACGATAAACAATAATTAATGTACATCCTCACTTGAATGGGTCAGTTTTTATAAAACACAACATATTTATGTTTCTCTATTTTGATTTTAGTGTTACTTTAAAATGCATTTGATGAGAGGTTCCATTTCCGGAAAATCTGGAAATTGTGGAGTACCCCTTCATTGTCATTACTCCCAGGTCAACTTTGAACGAAAGTGGCAGTACCTGTTCAGGTGCAAACTTTGGTTCAAATAGAACAAAAATCATATTCTATAGGATCATTAAGAAGCAAACTACACCAAAAGTAGATATAAATCTACAATGAACGCAATTCCCTAACCTCTAGTCATAAAATAACAATAGATGGGTTGACATGCCGTAAAAATTAATCAATCTTTGCATGGGAGAAATATTGTCCAAAAGCTCGTTTCACTACAGTGTTATTGTTTTGAAGATGGATTATCTAATCATGACTATGGAGGAGTTCGAGTCTCACATGTACTTAGTCTTTTGCCAGACTTGAATGAGCAAATATATATACATATATAAAGGGTAATAGTGTGTATGTATGTATGTTCGGATAAAACCACTGAAATAAAACAATCAGTGACGAACTAAATATATATACACATTTACTATCACCAGATCTTTCTTTCTGTGTGCAGATTATGAAGATTTGATTTATATTCGTGAAGATAACTAAAAAGAAAGAAAAAATAGATAGTAACAGCATAAACTTTTTTGCATTAAATATTTTCAATATGAGACACTGATTTTTCTTTTCAGAGTGTCTGTGCACTTGTTTTTCCTGGCGCCCCACCTGGCCGAATCAAGTCTTTTTTTACAATGGGGCATCCTGTAAGTATACAGTAATAACGGATCTGCAAGATTACATTTTTTGCCCTCCCACCTTTACTCAGGAAACGCCGGGTAGCCGCTTCTAGTTTTATGAAATTGCATGTTCTCTATAAATTGGTGGAATAAGTTTCTTTTTTTCAATTATAAACATTTTGTTTATTTATTTGCTTGGTTTCGTTTTACAGCATGGCAAATCTGTTGGGTTATTCTATGCCGAAGATGATGTTTTATTCATTCTTATTAGGTATTTAAAAAATCTAAATGCCTTCTTTTCTACCTAAACCATAGATGGGACCCTAACATATACTACCATTCTGGGTCAAAGTGAACTTTTGAGTAATGTCAATGAAGGGTACTCCATATTCTCCAGAACTGCAAAATTGGGACCTCTCTTCTAAATGCATTTTAACGTCATGCACAGGACACTAAGACACTCAGCCACCAACCTCTAGCATATTTGATGCAAAGGTTAAAGAGATTTGTCATAACAGCAATAGGTTCTGGAAAATCATATTGATTATTGTGGTGATCAGAAAGAACCTCTCTGATCACCCGTCTATCCTAAGT
>CM042143.1:110671948-110694448 GCA_023376005.1 Doryteuthis pealeii | reverse complement strand
ATTTATAACGATCAAACTCAGTGTACTTCCATAAACTTTTTCTGAAGTCGAGAAAGATCAAAGTTCAAGCCTATCGAAAGGGCTCAAAGGTGTTTTTACTTCTCTCCATCAATCTAGAATACGAAGATGCACTTTTCAATTAAAAAGTGGCCGAGGCTCCTCATCCTGATATCTATGAATGATAACTATTACGTTTACTTTCGGATAAATACCTTTAAAAAAGGTATGAACCCAATCCTTCTCCCAAAGGTAGTACCACTACTGTTCTTTCCACAAGCAGAAACATGGAAAATAGACGCAATGGAAGGAATAGAAGAAAAATCAGGATAGTATCAGAAGACATTGAAAAAAAAAAAAGAAAATCACAAATAACAGGCGATATTGGTAGATAAGACCAACAAAGAAACATATATGAAAACAAAACAAAAATGCCAGAAAGATTACCTTAAAAGAACAAGAAAACATACTCTGCAGCGGAAATCTCATCAAAGGAAAAAAAACATATAAGTTCCTCCATGTAAGAAAATTTGAACCCTTCTTAAAATGGATAAATGAGGAACTCAGACTAATGGAGCAAAGGTCAAGGAAATTGATGACTAGACACAAGCCATTTCACCCGATAAATGACATAGACAGATTTTATGTATCAAGAAGATAAGTAGGAAGAGGACTCGACAGCATTGAGTATTGTGTAGGCGCAAAAATTCGAGAACTCGATAAATGCACTAAAAAAGACTAGGAAAGCCTTACAGAAGCCAGTAGCAGCAATGGCACCTATAAACAAACTAAGTGCACTGACAAGAATTGGTTGTTGGTTGGTTGTTGTTGGTTGAATTTTATGCATGTCAACTCCTGTTGGGTTATTTTATGCCGAAGACGTTTTGTATTATTCGTGCTTGATGGGTACTCAATTTTTTTTAACTCAATTTTTTAAACACATTTTTGAACTCATTTTTTATATATAATCCATAGCTGGGTCCCTTACAGGTACTATTACCCCGGGTCAGAGTGGACCTGGGAGTAATGGCGATGAAGGGTCTCCACATTCCATTGAGTACAGAACTGGATCTTCACCATCAGATAGAGTTTAACGTCATACGCAGTACACTACGACCTTCAGCCATCACCTTCTAGCCCATATATGATAAAAAGGGCATAAGGGCAACAGAGTTGAGACAATCATATAGGTGCTAGGGCTTGACGTGACCAAGCGTTTGATCGGAGGGGGCCTCTCCGACCATCGTCTAACCTAAGTAAGAGCCAAAGTGGAGTGTCATGGTTGAGAAGATTTAGACTATGAAAGAGAATAAGAGAGAAACTGAATCTAGCAACACAAGTTACTGTAATAGGAACCTAGTATTTCAAAGCAAAAATTGATAATACACAACAGAATCGCGAGTGTATGTGGGGTGTTTAGGTCAACAATTCTCGTCTTTAAAATATGGGTGCCAGATAACTGTGCTTGGGCTGCATTCAAATAAAATCCGTGGTTGACAGATCAAGAAGAAAAAGATCTGGGGATTCCAAGAACTCTTCCAGAATGTTATTTTTTATATTTGCAATAAAAGGGTCATAAGCCCTATAACTGTAAAACTACAAATAGAAGGGATTTTTTTCCAGAATATATATAATATATATATATATAATATATATATATATATATATATATATATATATATATACTATATGCTGCAAGTATGTACTGATAAGAATGCAGATAAAAAGATGAACAGAGTAATTTGAAACAATTTTTTCTAATTTAAGTAAGAATAAAAGACACTTATCTTTTCTTGTTAATGGATTCATTTAAGACATTGAAGTGTTTGGCGACACTGTAACCGGGCATGCACAGCATGTGCTATTGGATATCTGTGAGGCAACTCAGCATCAGAATTTATCCAAATTTTAAGACCTTTTTTAATTTTTTTAAAATGGATTATTCTTCACAACTTGCGCAATTTTTTTTTTACAAAACATTACATTATCCAGGTATGTTAACACCAATTCTCTCCAGATTTCTCTGTAACTTCTGACATTTCCAAAAGTTAAAAGAGAAGAGTTTTCAGATCATAGATAAAGTTAAGGAGTTCATAGACAAGGCATCTGATGGTGATCCCAAAATAAGATTTCACAAATCCTTTTAAAAAGTGAAAGAAATGCAGGGATAAGATTGATATCTCAACTGAGGTACTCTGAAGCGTACTAAAGTGCAGTTACCCAAGGTAGGCTACCTTTTAATTAATATAGAATTCCTGGATCATTTCTAAATAGATCTCATTAATCAAACATCTTATTTAACTTTAGAAGAGAGTCATAGGGAGATGATAACACTCCGAAACTATGGTCAGAAGAATACCTTGCTGCTAGAAAAGGTCTTACCGATAGAAGACTTTGCCTTAATGCTGAAACTTTTGATCACTTTGCTTAATATTCAAGCCAACACATTGAGATCATTAGGTACTGAACTCAAAGTCTTCTTGTAAAATCTAGTAAAAACAAATCATACATCTGTACCTCATATGCTGGCAATATAAAATGAAATTGTCTCAGACGTGTTGGAACGAGCAAACATAAAAAGCAGGTTCACCATCATCAGCGAGAGACACTTGTCATGGCTTGGTTACGTCGGGAGGATGGACAAAGGCCACATCCCAAAAGACCTACTGTATGGAGATTAGTAGAAGGCACCCGACCGATAAGGAGACCACGTCTACGTTTTAAAGATGTCTGAAAGAAGGACATGAAGTCATATCATATCAACATTAATACATGAGAGTTTGTGCCTCCTTGGACGCAAAAGAAGTGTAAAACAGAGGAAAGAAGCCGGCACAGAAAAGAGAGCCAGAAGAAAGGAGAGACAACAGCAACTCCAGCAATTATCACTGTTTGTTTGCAGTCACTGCACCAGAAATTGCCATTAAAAAATTGGCCTGTTTAGCCACACGTGCTGATGCAGTAATAAAAAAAATTGACACTACGCCATCGTCTTTAGCAGGAGGACGGATGCCAACAACTTGTAGAGTAAAATATCAAGTTGGTTATGATAATACGTTGGTTGGTTGGTTGGTTGGTTTGTTGCATGTATTTTACGGCATGCCAACCTTCGTGGTGTTCTATGCCAGAGACGTTGTTGTTTTATTCATTATTGTTTGGTATTGTAGGTATAGCTGCCTACAGTCTATGAGGAACAAAATATAAGTTCACAGAATTTAATGACGAAAGGGAAAGCACATGTACTTTTAATCTTATTTATTCACATGTACACTCAGCAACAGTCAATATAACAAGTACTTAGGGGTAGTACTTACAGTTCATATATCTCCCTCGTTGAGGGGGGTGTCAGGTTGAGTCTTCAGGGTTGTTACTCCCTCACTGAGGGGAAAGTTCCTTCAGTCACAAGAGACTGAGACAAGAGCTCGTTTCTACGGGGCTCACACGTTGGTACCAAAAACCGTAAAGACAGTTCTTCACCCAACCTGACAAGGGACGTTACCTTTTCTACTTCCTGTCCCCGAAGGCACAGGAGAGTTCAGGTCCCTACAGTATTCTATTTTAAACTCATTTTTAACACATTTATTTAACCTCATTTTGTTACCTATTGTATATAGATGGAACACTAACAGGTCCTACCACTCCAGGTCCGAGTGGATCTGGGAGTAATGACAATGAATAATTACTCCACTCTCCCCAGAACACCAGAATTTGAACATCATCACAAGATGCGTTTTAACTAGGAAACTAAAAACGCAAACCCAAACCCATCACTATTTATGAGACAGATACTATCAATTCTGGTTAGAGTGGACCTGGGAGTAATGTTAATGAAGAGGTACTCCACACACCCCAGAGCTCTAGAATTAGAACCCCACTACCCAGATGCAGTTTAGTGTCATACTCAGGACACGTTATAATAATAGTAAAAATAACTAATTTGTACAAATCATTAACTGGTTAGTGTTACAATATTTCTGTCATAGTCACGTCATGTAAAATCACAGGATATGCAGCATTGCCAATACATAGTAGATACCAACCAATCCATTTGAAAAATGTCTGGGTTTAAGAGGTCAATTTCAGTTGCTTTCATCATCATCATCATCATCATGTCACTCTGTCAGCACGGATGCTCATGACACTTTCTTGTCAGCCTACACAATGCTCGATGAATGTGAACGAATTGATCTCTACTAATCTATCATAATAGTAGATTACTTGTTTCATTTCTTGAAATTCCTTCATCTTAAAAATAAAAGTTACATCTAATAATAATTGACGACCTTAAAATTTAAAATTCTTAATTAGGAATATATATATATATATATATACTTATAAATATATATATTATATATTAAGAGAGAGAGAGATAAGTAGATAGATAGATAGATATAGATATAGATATAGATATGGATATAGATATATATAGATAGATAGATATATTTCAGAGTCAAATTCTTGCTCTGATGAGCTACTAAGCAAAACTATTAGTAGGTATATCTGACTCATTAGGTTTCAAGTTTATTCTTTGCTCTACTTAGGTTTGGGCACTTTTTACATTTTAGCTTTGATAATATTAGCAGTTATATATATAACATATATATATATAATATATATATATATATAATATATATATTATTAATATATACTAGCAATATATGCACCCTCTGGGTGCAAAGTATTTAGTTATAATATAAAATATCATATTAAATTAGAAAGGCTAATGAAACTGAATAAGAATGTAGATAAAAGATTTGAACAGAGGGGTATGATTGAAAAATAGAAACAACTTTGAAACTAACTCTTCATCATTTCCGTTACTCCGTCTTTCATTGGTAAATTTTCCTAATTAAACTGTTTAGTTAAATAGGAAGTAAGAATAATATACAGTTATTTCTTCTTGTTAAGGGATTTCTTTTAAGATTTATTGAAGAGATTTTTCCTCATTATTAATAAGATAAACCAAAAACAATTAGAAATCAATAATACTAAGCATATATTTATTAAAATCAATTTTTTAAGATCATATGCAAATTAGCCTTCCCATTCATACTGTAAACCTCTATTTTGTTTATATATATAAATCAATTGCATGTTATTAGTATGTAGATATGGTCAACAGTTGTTAAAAAGTAATGTAAACAATTTTAATTAATAATTGAGGTTTTAAATAAGAATAAAATCATGGAGAATATGAATGTAACTAACTAAAGGAATTGTGACTTGTATAGTAATATAAGTTTCGGTTACAGACAGAAAAAACACGCAATCTCCATTATATACAGAAATATAAAAAGACGGAGACAATAATTCTTGTCACCACCCACGCCCAAACAGTATCTGGGAATCCATCTGAGGTTGTGGCTCCAGTTCTAGATTTCTGTGGAGTATGTCTTTACTGTCATTATTTACAGGTGCACCTGAATTAGGAGTAGTTAGTTGGCTGGTTGGATTTTTTATGGCAGTCAAACCTTGTTGGGTTTTTTTATGCCGAAAACATTTTTTTTATTCATTCTTGATGGATATTGAAAATTCAATTTTTGGAATTTATTGTAAAACTCATTTTTTCTATTTATCCCATAGATGGGAACCGAAAAGATACTACCACTCCGGGAAAGGGAGGTGTAATGGGGTACTCCACGCTTCCAGAGCTCAAGAACTGGAACTTCACCATTAGATGCAGTGTCTTACCCAGGACACTAAGACCCTCGGTCACTGATTTCCAGCACATATATGATAAAAGGGTTGGGACAATCCTATAGGTGCTAAGACTTGAACGTGTCCAGCCGATTGATGGAAGGGGTCTCTCTGATCACCCGTATAGCCTAAGTAAGCGACCAAAGTGGGTGTTGTGTGTTATTGACTGCTCCTCCCACTCAGTGTTCTCCATCCTTAAGCATCACGGGTTCACCAACCTATTGTAAACGCCTAGCGATAGGGCTACCATGAGTTAAGCTCCCATATCGTCACGCATCTTCTATTAAGTAGTGCTTTATAAAAATATAATATAAAAATAAAAGTCGCCAGGTTGTCCTAATGTTGGTATCAGCCAACAGCCATGGAGTCTATTCCCTTTTCACTAGCGCCTAGATCAAGGACTTGCTTTTTGACCGTCCGAGAAGGCGCACCACACCTACCATACAACTGCTTACCTTACCGCACAAGATACATGTGCTACTCATAACTATTGGCAGGTAAGTATCGAACCAGGAACCTAGTAGTCCGTTACTAGCCGAATGCTTCTACCGACTGCAGCTAACCTGGCCACTTAAATAAAATACAGACATAAATGATTTAATGCATCCAAAATATATATCATTCTGATTTCACAACAATTGAAATTAAATATTTGTGCAGGAGTTAAGGTCAATAAAAGTCTTCGAAAGCGGTAACCAGGTGGCTCTTCTGGTGTCACACTCATTACCATTTACATTTTATGACTTAGTGCTAGCCGAAGAACATTACATTGAATTTGCTCCATACGTTTAAAGAAAATTAAAATTTGTTAGCTAATTTCATTTATTGATCTGAATGCTATAGATCAGTAAGAATTGAAGTTTCTATAAAAAATTTGTCTTTTCTTATTGCTCTAGTATTGTTTTGTCTATGCGATTAGTCTGCATTGTCAAAGTTGCTCTTTTGCACAGTGAGACATATTTCCTATTTAGACATGTGTTCCTAACCAGTGATTCTATAAGCATTTTGATTAGCTGCGTCCTGGGACGCACATATTTTCATTGAATGAGCCTCGGTAAAAATTTATGGCGTCCAAATAAAAAATTCCTTTAATAGATTGTAGGGTTTTTTATTTATGCAAAAACAATAGGGAAACAACAAAAACCCGTCTAACTTCTACCTTATAACCTATATTGTGTAATCGTTTCTTAAAAAAACATTGAAATGTATTTACAGTGAGCTTAAAATGGAAAAAAAAGGAAAAACCTGTGACGCACGGATACAATTTTACTGCATCTTTTTAGATTTTTGTGCATCAGGGACGCATGACACATACCTATCAGTATCTCAGCCTTAGTTATTTATTCTGTGATAATTTGCTGATTAAATTATTAATAGTTAGATCTGTCATATAATTAACGCATATATTAATATAAATATATATATATATTATATAATAATATATATATATATATATATTAAATGGTTAAAAAAATGTACCCTTTCGACGCATGAGTGTTCATCTAGTGAACAACCAACACAGTGATTTGTTTATAGTGGTGAAGGCTTGTGTAGGACCATTCCACACTTTTTTGGCACAGTCGACAGGAGAAATGGCGTGCATCGAGGAATATATATATAAATATATAATAATATATATATATAAATATATATATATATACATTAAAATAATACATTAATATATATATATAATATATATAATATAATATATATAGTACATTAATATATATATATATATAATATATATATATATTAAATATATATATATACATTAATATATTATATATATATATAATAATATATAATATATATATATATAATATATATCACCATCATCATGTCGCGCAGTAGCCGGTCATCCGATGACAATCTATCGCCAACCCCCATATCACTCATTGACCTCGGGATGTCCTCCGCCCACAGCATAGCTGGTCTATGTAGGTCTTTGCTGGACGTCCAGCACTAGTATGTCCATGCTGTCGGTTTCCACAGAAGGACGTCGCTTATTAGCTCATCCTTACTTCTCCAGCAGTGTCCGGCCATGTCTTGTTCGCCTTACTCGGATGGTTTGTTGTTAACAAGGGGGAACAATCCGTCAGCAAGAGTAGGATGTGACACGCGGTTAATTTCTTAAGCGCTTAATAGTTTGTATTTAGAGTATTCCTTTCCTAGAATAGAGCCTCATAATCAAATTCAGTTTAGTATCATAACCCGGACACTCTTTTTTGATGCCAATCCTTCTGCAAGGAATGCAATCGACTTATTCTAGGTCCTGTCGACTGGATGGACGCTTGTTATAATGATACCAATGTCATCCGAGTTACTATTCTTATATATTGTAAGTAAAAGTGATGTTGGCGGAGTAGCCTGTTGTCCATATCAGCCGGACAGCGAGGGCGTCTATCCCCTTTTCGTTAACGCTGGACCAGGAATTTTCTTTTCAGGAGTGGAACGCCACACCTACCATTACTTCCCTACTTTACCACTCAGATTAGATTAACCCAATCGGCGCTACTAATGCGCTGAATTTGCGGTGACCAGTATCGAACTCGGAACATTGTGATTCCTAGGCGGGAGCTCTACCGGCTGAACTAAACTGGTCCCTTATATATATATTTTAGTATCTATTAATAATAGAGATTCGCTTCCTGTTTTTGTCTGTAACAAGAATTTACGTCACTGTTTACGTCACATTACCCAAAATCTTCATAACATTGAATAAATACACTCAAAATTTGAACATGCAACATTAGACAGTCCTCATTGTTTTTTAAAACAAGACTGGAATTATATATCTATATATAGTTTGTTTTATTTTATTACATATTTAAAGTTTACATTTCAAATTGTTTTAATTTTTAATCCTTTAATGAATTTGATGATTTTAATTACTTAGGGTAGAAACTCGCTGACATTGAATTTTTTACTCCCACCCCTCAGGCAATATGTTTCAAAAATCTATTTTTACATCGCCCGGAGGGTGTTTTTTATTTTGTACTAGTAGTAATCAATAGACGTGATCCTTGACTTAAACGTATCACTGGGACGTATCACTTACGCATATCACTTATACGTATTTTTACATAATTTAGAATTACTGTTTTATTCAATTTCTACACTGTCGTAAATAATTTATAGAAAACTTATCAATTATGTAACAAAATTACGTTTCTCACTTCAAGTATCCTCTGCGCAAGGATTATTTCTGTGAATTACATTAGTTTCAATAGATTTTTGAAATCCCAGTTTTTTTCTTTTGATTTTGGAGTTTTCTTATCCAACATTTTCGAATTTATCAATGTTTTTACATTATCATAATTATTCTCTTTCTACTCTGTCTCGTGTATTCAAACAATTTCTTTGATAACCGAGTCGACGGAATCTTTAACTATGTTCATCTGTAATTTGCCAATTTTTCCGCCAACTTCCTCCTTGAAAGGAAATCATTAACCTACGTTACAGTGATTTATTTTTCTGGTTTCACTTTCCAATTTCCAACGATATCGCTTTCTCGAATCTAATTCTATTTAAGTCCACTCTCGTAAGCGTCTCGGACATGTCTTTGTTCATAATTACTATTGGTAAAGCTATCAATTTTTCCCTTGATTCCAGGTCTTAGTGTCTTCATCGTTGGATCTAGTATAACGTTTCTTATATGCACCAGATAAAAAAAAGGGAGTATTTTTTTCCTCGTTTTATTGCAGAAAGAATAAAATCTTTTAACTACAAATGACATCAAAACTTGCGTATTGCACAAAAGAGTGCCTATGAGTACAAAATAACATAACATAGGGTTATTAAATAAATCTCATACATTTGTTTCAGATCTTTTCATGTCTATTCACTGGTCCCGTAATCTGCTTTGGTCGTGGGAGCCACTCGTGGAGCGTGTCTTCTCAGGAATAGACTCAAGGAGACTATCCCTCTCCATGTTTACAACTAGTTTTCCTTCTCCCAGACCGGTTGCCATACAGATCCGGTTAAAGATTCCAGTATGTTCTTCCATCGACACAAATCATAACGGATAGTTGTTGGATTTATTAATTTCCCAAGGGTATGTATTTACTCCTATCCCGCACGACCAGGATATGACATATGCTCAATATTCTTAATTTCCCTAAAAAAGGACAGAATGTCCTCGATGTTGACATTTTCAAATAGATATTTCATATTGTTTTATACCATAGAGTATTGATATATCATAGAATAGAGAAATGAACTTAATCAATACCATGCAACATAATCCCCAATGGTGCTAAGACATTGGAAAAAACAATTACTAAAAAGTATAAATATAAATATACAACATATATTACTTCCTAACTGTTAGGCATGACATAAACACAGACGGGTTAATATGCCGTTAAAATCTATAAACCAACCAACCAATATTCTTAAAACTAATTTAAACAGGTTTTAATCTAGTGTTTTCTTTCTCCTCAACCAGTCGCTGTTCCAAGGTTAACGAGTCCAATTTATGACATAACCCCGGACGGACCGACAGACAGACAGACATATATATATATATATATATATATATATATTATATATATATATATATATATATATATATATATATATATGCCGTTAGAATCAATAAACCAACCAACAAAAATTCTTAAAAACTAAGTTAAATTGTTTTAATCTAGTGTTTTCTTTCTCCTCAACCAGTCACTGTTCCAAGGTTAACGAGTCCAATTTATCCAACAAATTACCCATATCTAGAAAGAAAATAGTTGGGGGCATACCTTTCCCAAATGTATCAGCTCTATGTGATATCAGCCTTATCACCGTGTCCATTTCCTATGATGATTATCATTACAACGTGGGCACCTCTGCAAGGGGATTAACCCGATGTGCTTCGGTCATGATTTAAATTCGAGTCGCCAAATCCATTTCCATCGAAAATGACCGCTACGCTACAAACGATTCCATAACATTTAGGACACGAGCGCCTCTATAACCGTTAAGCTATGGGCGGCTCCTGTCCTGTTTAAAACTGTAATAATCGGAAAGGAAAATGTTGACTGTTAAATAGTGTCTTAGCAGACAATTTGCATCCTTTATTTATGAATATCTTCGTTTCTCTTATTGATATAACTAACAATACTAAATACTATTACGTATGCGTTGCAAGATTGTCATTATTAAGCATATTCGTATTTAAATAACTTTTGTTTGATTCAATCATTTGTTTACTACGTGCTACTGTCGAGTTTAAACCTAGCATGATCGATGGATGAATGATGACTTTCGGTTCGTCTTCAGATCACAAATACTCACCAAAACTCCTAAATATTGATAAACATTTCGAATAAATCTTTATCTTTCATCATTGTACGAACTTGGATGGGTACTATTAAAACTTTTAACGGGCTTCTAGCTACTGTATTCTATAATATTAAAAAAAATATTCAACCATATTTTAATGTCTATACTTTTAGGTTTCCCATACATTCTTTTCGTTTATTCCACGGATTATGAAGAAAATGCTAATATTCTAAAACAACTTCACAAACTTTTCTCTTGGTTCTTTAGATTTCTTACAAACAAGAATTCTTGAAGAAAAACGGCTAAGTATTCAATACCATTCTCACTTTTCATATTGAAAGGATACATTTCGAAAACTAACACAAAGAATTTCCGGAGTTCTTTAATTTACCAACATTTGGCATTGTAAACTACAAAAAAACACCCACTAAATTGGTACGAGTGGAATTTTTAAATTATCTATTTTTTTAATATCTCTATACCCTTGCTAATAAAAAAAGCTTGTATCAAGATATATTTCCACCACTCTGGGACAATCTTTTCGTGTAACTTAGTCTGCTACATTAAAAAGTGACATTTTAATATCTTTGTGAGAAACCACTTTCTAAGTCTGGTAAGTGATCAAATGTTTGGCATGCCACTTCATCCACACCACCTCTTGGATCAGTTATGTTCTTTATCATCAAATTTCAATTGAAGGATTTACAAAAAGTAATAATTGGTTATTAGTAATAAATATGCTTGTTAATTAGCTACTTATTCTTAAACTATTCTCAATAATCAAAGAATTAGGTCTCCAAATGCTGGTCTCCAGTCAAAGAATCAGATTGTATGGTTACCCGGAATACATCGGCTGGATATGTTTACTTTACAAATTCGTTTAATACACTGAAGCAGTATTACAGTTAAATAAGTATTATCATTCTGATTTTATTATTTCTATTGGAAAATAATACTATCAACATGATTATCATTTGGTTTAAAATGCTTCAACATTTAAATTAAGTAACCATAAATATTAGTATGTAATTGTAGAAAGATACAAATAACAGTACAAATGATATTTCTATTTTTTTTTAAATTTGGGTTTGATAATGAATAGCCCACAATATCAGTTTTGATTACGATAATAATAATAATAATAATAATAATAATAATAATAATAATACCCAACAAGAAGACCAGACCTAGTGGTGATTAACAAAAAAGAAAGAACTTGTCAACTGGCGAATTTTGCAGTTCCAACAGATCACAGGGTAAAGCTAAAGGAAAATGAAAAAATGGACAAATATCTGGACCTTGCCAGAGAAGTGAAAAAGTTATGGAATATGAAAGTAAAAAAGTATTTATTATTTCCAAACTTTCCAAGCCCTTTTCTAATCCTTTTGGGACCGTTCCAAGTGCACCAACTACAATTGGTATCACAATTGGTAAATTAAAGAACTCCAGAAATTCTTTGTGTTAGTTTTCGAAATGTATCCTTTCAATATGAAAAGTGAGAATGGTATTGAAAAGTTAGCTGTTTTTTCTTAATATATATATATATATATATATATATATATATATATATATATATATATTAGTGTTGACTAGCAGAACGTTTGACGCAAAATGATGCAGCAGCGTTGATTAAATACGAAACTGTTTTCAACGGTCATAATTACAACAGGAACTTCTGCAGTTAGCTGTAATTAACTAATCTCTTGATTAATTCATTAGATTTAACCCTGAAGATCTTTATGGTGAAAATCGAGTACGTTATTTCTGTACACTATATATATATATGTGTGTGTGTGTGTGTGTGTGTAATGGAAAAGGTGACTTACCGGTGAATATGGTCACGATGGTTAGATGGTGCAGAATTCAGGGAGGTAAGTCAGCGATACAACAAATACAAAGTGCTCAATACGTTAGTAGAGCAAATTTATTACAAAATAGGTACAAGTGATAACCTACTCGAGTTTCACCATAAGGATCTTCAGGGTTAAATTCACTGAATTAATCGAGACACCGATTAATTACAGTCGCGTTAAACGGTTCGTTTAACGCGATGAACACACACGTGTAGTCGACTGTATTAATCGGTATCTCAATTAATTCAGTGGATTTAACGCTGAAGACCCTTATGGTGAAACTCGCGTAGGTTATCACTTGTACCTATATATATATATATATATATAGAGAGAGAGAGAGAGAGAGAAGAGAGAGAGAGAGAGAGAGAGAAAGAGAAAGAGAGAGAGAGAGGGCCGGGTTAGCTCAGTCGGTAGAGCGTTCGGCTAGAAACCACAAGTTCCTAGTTCGACAACGGTCATCGCCAACTCAGCGTTTGAGTAGCACAGGGATCTATGCGGTAAAGTAAGGAGCTGATGGTAGGTGTGGCACTCCATCTCAGACGCCAAAACAATCTCCTTGGTCTAGCGCTATTGAAAAGGGGATAGATTCCCTCGCTGACTGGCTGATACCGACTTTAGGCCGCCCCGATGATTTTATATATATAATATATATATATATATATATATATATATATATAGTGTTTGTGTGTGTGTGAGTGTGTGTAAAAATCAAGCAAGCCGGAAATGCCATCCACTTTGGATAAAGGAAAATAAGCGACAGTATCATTAATTCGTGGATATATTTTCCTCGTCTCTTATATAAAATCAACATTGGTCATGAAAGTGTCAAAAGTCAGATATAATATGATATATTTACGTTTACTAATATGTGCTTGAAATTAGAGACCAAATACGGATAAAACTACTAAAATCAAATGATATTTCGCCTCGGTATTTTGCGAAACTTTTTCAAATATGACTAATATGTTGCTATATTCTTTCATCTAGTAAAATAGTGTTTCTTTTTCAAACTATTAGTTGAGTTGAATTTACACACTTATTCTTTTATATTCATTCCTGCATTTATATTTCATTTTCATCCGAATCCCTACCACCCACATTGAGAAATCCAACCCCCAGTCTATCATTAACTTTATAATGTGTAATATCCCAAAGCCCGTGTAAACCTCTTACACATGACTCACATACATCCTGAAACGAGTGCTCTTCAATAACTTATCCAAAAGATAAGGCAAAGGAAACCCTACAAGATATACTGATATAGCTATCACTATGTTTAAGGACTACGCTGCGTTAGGTTGTAAATTTTAAAGCCACTTGACTGTAAATACCGGATTGACCGTTTTTGAGAATGGTAGTCTTGTTCTGATCTTATAGCCAAATGTCTTTCCCTACTTTGTGTGAGCAAATGAGTTGGCCTGCCATTTAAATGAATCTTCAGAACCCACGCAGTTTAGTTCGATGCTAAAACCATTAAACAGTCAGTCGAGTCAATAATTCAATGTTGACACTTCATATACAAACAGTTATTATATTTGGATAAAAATCAGAAATAGTTGTTACTATTTTCTGCCACAGATCCAAACCCATAGTTGAGAAAACTAATCATATTTCCGCTATTATATTTACCACTAGCTTAAAAGCCACCATATTGTGCGGCAATTAAGCTAGATTCTGCGTGGAAATCTTGATTGGGCTTTCCGTCCAATAATGACATTTCCTTCATTGAGTACATACTAAATTTTATTAAACTTGAACAATTTTTTTTTCAAATAATCAACAGTTTATAGGTTAGGAAAATTGTTATTGTACAGAAAATTCGTCGCAAAAAAACGAAAACATACAAACACTTAATTGCCGAAAAAATCGACAAAAAAATGCACTAATTAAAACTTGGGAATTTAAAATTTTGTGATTGCATTGTCTTATATTTTTAGTTTTCTTACGAAATCTGCCTAATTAAAATAAATGTATGATATGTTGGGCAACGGAGTCTAGGAGTAAAGTATAAAAAATCGACACAGTGACACATTGATATTTTGCATTTTTTTTATGAAAGAAGTCAGTTTAAAAAAGGTTGAACCAAAGTTTAGTTATTGTATAACAGCGAATACAACTCTTTCACATTAGATTTAAACTTAAGTGGAAATGAAAACAAGTTTTGTTTTAGAATGAAAATTCCGATTTCAATAAAGGAATCTACAGAATTTCTGTTTGACAAAAACACTTTTTCTCAAGCTCTAATTACCGTATTGGATATTTAAAAACAACAACAGAAAACTGACATTCCACCACCGCGAATGGGGCCACCTGTTGGCCGTAGAGGGTGACCCGTGATACTTAATGACGGAATCCTGGTGGATGTGCAACACCCCACTTAGGTCCTTACTTAGACTAGACGGGTGGTCGGAGTGGCCCCCTCCGATCAAACGGCTTGTCACGTCAAGCCTTAGCGCCTATATGATTGTCCCAATCCTATTGCCCTTAGGGCAACCCAAAACCCTTTTTATCATATATGTGCTAGAAGGTGGTGACTGAGGGTCTTCCTCTCCTGTGAATGTCGTTAAACTGATGGTGAGGTTCCAGTTGTTGAGGTTTAGGGAATGTGGAGCACACCTTCACCATTGCTCCGTGGTCCACTCTGACCTGGAGTGGTAGTACCTGTTAGGGTCCGATCTATGGGCTAAATAGAAAAATGTGTTTATAAAAAAATTGAGTATCCATTAAGAATGAATTTGTTTGAAAACTTTGTCGCCCTTAAATGACCTACTGAGGTTGATATGCTGTAAAACAAACAAACAAACAAACAAAATACAAATGACATGTCTTTTAATTAATTTCAATTTATCTTTGAGTTGCTATTTTTCTCTTTTTTTACATTCTTTCCTTCTTTCTTTCTTTCTTTCTCTTTTAGATCTTACTTCTTTCATTAAATCTTTTTTATCTATTTCTTGTGATTTACTTTCTTTCTTTCTTTCTTCACTCTTTCATTTTTTTCTTTCTTTCTTTCTTTCTTCGCTCTTTTTTCTTTCTTTCTTTTTTCTTTCATTTTCTTTCTTTCTTCAATCTTTCTTTCTTTCTTTCTTTCTTCGCTCGTTTTTCTTCTTTTTTTTTTCTTTTTCACTCTTTCTTTCTTCACTCTTTCTTTCTTTCTTCGCTCTTTTTTCTTTCTTTCTTTTTCTTTCTTTCTTTCATTCTTTCTTCACTCTTTCTTTCTTTCTTTCTTTCTTCCCTCGTTTTTCTTTAAATCTTTTAAATCTTTTTTATTTCTTTCTTGTGATTTACTTTCTTTCTTTCTTTCTTTCTTTCTTTCTTTCTTTCTTTCTTTCTTTCTTTCTTCACTTTTCATGTCACAGAGTACCATCGATTTGTTGCTCTAACAATTTGTGTATCTTCAGTGGATTCTCTCTTGTGATAACGGCCTTCTTGCTGACCATAATTTTCTGTTTACATAAGATTTCTGAATAAAAAATCAATTGATTAATGATAGCGATTCAAATTAATTCTAATATTTCGAAACGACAGTCCTCAATCATTGTATGAAACAATTTAACCTTTTTCATCCTTAGATATATAAAGTGATGATGATGACGACAATGATGATGATGATGATGATGATGATGATGATCCTAGTGAGTGTGTGTTAGTGAGGGGATATTTAATGAAGATCTTTCTTTGGTTATTTCCTATAAGTCTAAAATGATTACTCGTTAAGAGTAAAGGACTGATCAGAATTTGGATATCAAATCAAGGGAAACACGTTTCTAAGAAATTTGATGCTTTTCATTTTGTATTTCTAACAATGTTCCTTTTGGAAAATTATGATTTTTTGCTTCAAGTAAAACAACTTGAAAAAAATAATCACTTCATATTTCTGTGTAATATTTTGAAGTTTTAATAATATCTATGTCAATGATAAAAATGTTTTAGTGTTTTCATTTTTTTCTGTTGTTTGTTTTTGTCTAATACTCTCTCTCTCTCTCTCTCTCTCTCTCTCTCTCTCTATATATATATATAATATATATATATATATATATATATATATATATATATAGAGAGAGAGAGAGAGAGAGAAAAGGATATGAAAACACAATGCTGTTAAAATGAAAATATTTTATATCATATTCATAGCTAATATTGAACAATATTTCGATTTATAAAAATCATCTTCAGAGCTTGTTTTTTATTCCGGACTCATCGAGCGAGGAGACGAAAATAATATGAATTCAAAACGAAAACATTGATGTTCTAAAAAGCGTACAAGTCATGCGAACATCAATGTTTTCGTTTTGAATTCAAACTATTTTCAGCTTCTCTCTCGATGAGTTCGGAATAAAAAAAAAAACAAGCTCTTGTAGGTGTAAACATATATATTCATAATAGGATTTTTATAAATCCATAAGGGAGCTCAATGTATACTATCCAGTAAAAAAAACCGGCATTATACTATAATAATTCATTTCGAGCAGAAACTCAAAATGAGTCTAGCCTCTTCTGATAGATTTTACATATACCTGTTTGTAAGATCTATCTGAAGAGACTAATGTCGGTTTGTTATGTTTTTCTTTCTTTGAAATATATATATATATATATATATATATATATATATATATATATATATATATATATATAGTCGCAATAAGCCTATTGATCGATAGGTACTGTTATTCAAATGAAATTTAAGAGTTTTTGCTTAAACTTAACCGGGTACTATATATCCTGGACAAGGCCTGGTATATACGGCTAAGAAATATATATATATATATATATATATATATATATATATATATATATGCGTGTGCGTGTGCATGTGCGTGTTTTTGTGTATGTTTGTGTGTTGTAGATTAGCTAACACTCACTCAGTACTCTACCAGATGTACTGGCTCATAGCCATAAAATAGCTTACGAATAAATTGGATTAACTAGCTGAATAATATTTAGCGTTGGCTATACCGAATTGACCCACCTCTATTTAGTGGGATTTCTGTTGAATAATTCTACTTTAGTTTTCAGTTGCCTCGTTTTAATATAAAAAATTTGTTCATACGTGCGAAGAACATCAAAATCTTCTGGTTTGTGGATATTATCTTGTTATTACCCTTATACATACAACTTTTATACAACAATATATAACAATATATATATAATATATATATATTATATATATATATATATATATAAAATAAAGTTTGTTTCTTTATAGTATCATTTGAAGCATTGTGTGTGTGCGTAATATAAAGGTTTTGAAGGCAATTTACAATGCAATATGTGTTGAATTTATTTAACTTTCTTTTTTTTTCAATACTAAATATTTTCGGAAGTAAAAATTCCATCTTCAGAGTTATTGAAAGTTGAAAGTATTGAAAGTACTAGGTGATTTTTTTATAGTACGTATCCCACGGCGTTCATCAACTTCTTAAACAACAGAAGATTACAATATCGCCGTGGGATAAGTACTATAAAAAATCACCTAGTACTTTCAATACTTTCAACTTTCAATAAACTCTGAAGATGGAATTTTACTTCCGAAAAATTTAGTTTTGAAAAAAAAGAAAGTTAAATAAATTCAACACATATTGCATTGTAAATTGCCTTCAAAATCTTTATATATATATATATATAATATATATTATATATATATATATATACTCAGCTTAGTTTACCGATACAGGTTATCAACAGTAAGACACCCAATGAGGACCCAATTCATTTCAATTATTAATTAGTCTGCCATGCAGAGAGAAAGACATATACACACACTCACATGTACACGTGATATAACATATCTTGTCCGAGTAAATCTTGTACTGTATTAAATGTTTGGACTATATGAACTTAAGGCGATTTCGATTCGTGGGGACATTTTTTCCATTTACGTCAAAATCCGTTTAATTGTTAACAGACGATTTTTAGAGTTTTTAAATTATAAAACTAAACCCTAACCCTAATCCTAACCCCTAACCCTAACCCCTAACAAACAACTGGATTTTTACGGTGTAAATGAGAAAAGAGTACCCACGAGTCTAAATCGCAAAAGAGATGCCTTAAGGTCATATGGTTTCAAATGATTTAGAGAATACACATATGTTGCATACTGAGTTTTATAATAAACGAATACATATACTTATACCTGTATACTTATCTTGTAAAATATCTTCTTTATGGATCTGCGTAGGTGTTATTTAAGTAGCTCGGTCTGTCTATCTCCGTGTGGGATGATGGCTTCTCCTCTGTTATTCCTATTCTGATATTTTGAGCTGGATTTCTTGTATGTGTCCGATTATTGGTTCTTTGTTAACGAACGAACACCAGACTGTTGTTTTACTTAGAGCTCATATTATATTTTATAATTTAATCGAAGTTTGAGCCTGGTCGTACCACTTTGCTGGCTGTGTTTACAGTGTAAATATGGCCGCACCCCTAGCAGTATGCACCAAGGAAGTGACTCGATTTCTCTGGTCGAAGGGAATGTCAGGTGCTGAAATTTATCGGTGGCTTGTAGCTCAATGCGGCGACAGTTCCCTACCACGTAGAAATGTGTATGAATGGATATATCATACTAAACATTTCCTATATTTCAGTTGCACATTATTCGTGAATATACTGTTGGATTCCTTTTATCCTTCTCTTCTGAATTTGTATAAATGAAATTATCTCATTTCACCCTCAAGAAAAGAATAAGATTCAGTCATGTGGACATCCTATTCTGGAGAATTAGGTCTCAAAATTAAATTAAATTGAACAATTGGCCATATTTCTTTAATATTTCTCTCCACCTTAACCGATTTGTAATTTTAGAACTTAACTGTAATAGTTCAATAAGACAATACAGCAAACGAGTGAAACTTGTTCGTAAATGAGTCATGAATGTATTATATTTCTATATAATGCTTTTTGATACTGAAATAAAATTGACATATGGGTGGGCTATAGGGTACAAAGACCGCACACACACACACACAGAAACACAAACATATATATATATATATATATATATATATATATATATATATATATATATATATATATATATATATAACAGTAATAGTTTAATAAGTGAATGAACCAAATGACTGAAACTTGTTCGTATATGAGTCGTGAATGTATTACATTTCTATATAATGCTTTTTGAGATTGAAAGAAAATTGACTTATGGGTGGGCTATAGTGTACAAATACCATATATATAAATATATATATAAGTATTGTGTGTGTGTGTGTGTGTGAGTGCGTATGCGTGCGTATATATATATATAATATATATATAATATATATATATATATATATATATTATAAAAATAAATATATATATATATATAAATATATATATATATATATGATGAACCCATTTCCATAGTCCCCCCCATTACCAGTAACCAGTCACCGATTAGTATTTGTGATAGTGACAATGTTAAGAATCAGCAGGTGATGTCACGCCATTAATGTGTCATGGCGCAGCGGTTGTGGGCCGACGCGCACTCCACTTGGCAAAAATCATCCCGCCGGATCCCATGTTCAAGTAGTCCGAGCCAGTGACAATTCATTTGGTGACTTTCTTTTTTTTATTATCCGTGCCACCCTCATGAAGCTCCTTCAATAACTTGATGCCACCTGACTGATTCACTTTCATTTCTTGTCCACCACCCCTCCACACCACCCACATACTCGTAGAATTCTGTCGAATCGACATTCCAAAAAGCCAAAATTGCTGGCATTTCAGACTCTCAGTGATTGTCAGTCTCTTTATGTAGAAGTCACTTTTTCCATATAATATATATATATATATATATATGTGTGTGTGTGTGTGTGTGTGTGTGTGTGAAGAAAGGAAGTGAATCCGACGTATGTAGTATATTAGGAAAAATGAAAAAACACAGGTTTAAATGGGTTAAGTGGCGAGTTTATTAGCCGACGCTGCAGTGTTTCGATCTATTAATTAGATCATCTTCAGGGCATTTGTTGGTATATGGAAGGTGATAATAAATTATTCATCACAGAATAACGAGAAAAGCGAGTGGTAGTTATTTGTTATTCAGTTTAAAATTTTTTGAAGTTTGAAAGAAGAACGGTTTTGAAATGTGACGGTAGAGCGTCTGCCTTGGAACCACAGGTTTCCTTGTTCGATACAGGCCCTCGCCAACTCAGCGTATGAGTATCACAGGGATCTGTGCGGTAAAGTGAGGAAATGATGGTATGTGTGGCGCTCCACTTCAGACTCTAAAAAACTATATCCTTAGTCTAGCGCTGTTGAGAAGGGGATAGACTCCCTCGCTGTCTGGCTGATACCTACAATTATTTGTACAACTTGTGTCATAAAAGTATCGAGTTTGATCTGAGTTCTTCTGTTCAATTATAACGAACTAACCATCTATTTTTGTGCTTTTGTGGGAGAGCCGCTGTTGCCGGTTTAAAGTAGGCAAAGAGTTAACCAGCTCTGCCATTTTTTGGCATACATGAAGTCTTTTCAGGGTGAAGTGATCCTCTCAATTCTAGATTGAGAAGACACACTATCTTAAAAGTATTATTTTATATTGGATATATAGACATAATTGATGTTTAAGGACTGCCTGACGGACACAGGAATGCTGTCATCACCGTGGAGGACTGGGAGAAGCTAGCTTCTAACAGAACTGGCTGGATAGCCACCATTTACCGATTTGGGAAAGAATTTAAGTCCAACCGTATTAAACTTTCAAAATTGAAACGTGCTTTTAGAAAGGGTGAATTTCAGGGTAGCAACACACAAAGTGGAGAAGTTCCAACATGTAGTTTATAAGGAAGAGTATATCACTTCAGGGCAGGTCTGGGGAGTCATCTGATAAAATATAAGTATACAGTGCCAAGTACTACTGGCACTCAAGTATGTGTTCTTTATAGTAGAGTCATCTTTGTGCTCGCAGCCTCTCAGGTGCTTTCAAATGAAAAAGAAAAACAACAGGAAATGGTCTTGCTCGTGTGCGAGTTGACACAACAATATATATATATATATATATATATATATATATATATCATTATCATCATTATCATGTCACGCTATCAGCACGGATATCTATGACAATCTTTCACCAGCCGTCTCTATCACTCATTGTTCTTGGGAGGTCCTCTACGTACCATCCAGTATCCACACAGAGCTGGTCAGTGTACGTCTTTCCTGGTCGGCCCACAACAGGATGTCTCTTATGAGTTCGTCCTTGTTTTTCCAGCAGTGTCCTGCGTGTCTTTTCCTTCTTGCTCGGATGGTTTGGGTGAAATGGGGCCGGTGGCCGTACAGCTGTTTTTTCGTAGGGTGTTGTTTCCACTATTTGTTTAACACTGCACGCAGTATCCTTGTGCAGCTTCCATATATCTTATTATAATGGAGATTGTGTGTTTTTCTGTCTGTAACCGAAACTATATTATTACTTAAGTTACAATTCCGTTAGTTATTAACGTCACATTCTCAATGATTTTATTTTTTATTCAAACCTCAATTATTGATAAAATTGTTTTACATTATTAATACTGTTAACCTTATCTACATACTAACAACATGCAATTATATTTATATATACAACAAAATAGCAGTTTACAATGTGAATGGGAAGGCTAATTTGCATATTGATATATAAAATGTGATTTTAATAAATATGTTCTTAGTATTATTGATTTCTAATTGTTTGGTTTTATTTAATGAATATAAACAAAAA
>CM042143.1:110651948-110666948 GCA_023376005.1 Doryteuthis pealeii | reverse complement strand
AAAAATATAACACCAAATGAATATATGATTAAAAAAAAAACAACATTAAAACGTATTGCAGCACATAATCCATTCTATTTTATTGTGATTTATATATAAAATGTGCTATTTGTTTTATCTAAATAAACGTAATAAAAAGCTAGCGGGTTTTGGGAGGGTCAATAGATTTGTGGCATTTGAATTTATTCCAATGGGAAAATTGATTTGATATACGAGGAAATTGAGTGAAAGAATTAAACTCATAAGTCAAGGTTCCACTTTATATATATATATATTGGGTGCTATATTTATAAATGAACAGTGCTCAATGTGATTGGTAAAGCGTTTATATTTAAGTTATGGTAGCGTGGACATGGTTAGTTACAGTTTCTTGCCTATTTGATCTTCAGACGAAGGCCAAGAGAAACTGTAGTTACCAGGTGCAGTTGACTCCCTATATATATTATATATATATATATATATATATGTGTGTGTGTGTGTGTGTGTGTGTGTGTGAGTGAATGTTTATATATATATATATATATATATATATATATATATACACTCACATACACGCACGTATATGTATACACTTGCATATATATGTGTGCGTATAAGTCAAGCTTTCACTTTATATATATATTAGGTTATATTTATAAATGAACAGTTCTCAATATGATTGTAAAGCGTATATATATTATATATATATATATATATATATATATATATATGTGTGTCTGTGAAGAGAAATGGAAGTGAATCCGACGGTATGTAGTATAGTGAGAAAATTGAAAAAAAAAGTTTAAATAAAAATGAGTGGTAAGTGTATTAGCCGACGCTGCAGTGTTTTGATCTGTTGAGTAGATCTTCTTTAGGGCTTTTGTTGATATAAAGAAGAGTAAAAAAAAATTATCACAGAATAATGAGGAGACTGTGATAGTCCTTGTTTATCAATCTGTCCAAAAATATTTGAAAGGGAGTTAACGTTCTTAGAATAATTGAAAATTGAAGAAACGCTGGAAAGATAGACCGTTTGAAATATGACATCAAGTATTCTTCTTTATGGTGTGTGTGTGTGTGTGTGTGTGTGTGTGTGTGTGTGTTGTGTGTGCGTATGTATCGAAAAATGACATTGCGCATTTTTTAGGTGTTGTGTGCGTGTGTGTATATGTTACGAAATATATATATAATATTGTTTATGCGTGCAATCTTTTGACAGATATTAGTAGAATTTTGATATTAAATTTTCACTGCATAATTTACGATCTACGTGGGTAATATTTATTAAAAAATTAAATGTATCAACAAATAAATTCATTATGTTGAAAACTAAATAGTTTCTTTGTAAAGTGAATTCTTTGTTCATAACATAATATATATAACACAGATATACATACACGAACATAACACATACTGACTCATAACAAACACATACACATAATATACGCACACATATATATGCAAGTGTATACATATACGTGTGTATATGTGAGTGTGTGTATATATATATATATATATACATATATAAACATTCACTCACACACACATTCACACACAGGTATATATATATATATATATATATATATATATATATATATATATATATATATATATATACAGACACAGAGAGAGTAGGAGAGAAAGGAAGAAAGGAAGAGAGAGATAGAAGGGAGATTGAGAGGGAGGGATGGGGAATAGAAAGAGAGAGAGAGTGAGTGAGAGAGAGAGAGAGAGAGACAGAGAGAGAGAGAGAGACAGAGAGAGAGAGATGGCCTTGTTTACCAGGTGTGAAAATACTTTACTGTATCGAGTGCAAAAGCATAAAAGTTGTCACCAGTTCTTCTTTCGCACGATCAGTTTTCTCCTGACTTTTTCTTTATTATTTTTCTTCTTTTCCTTCTTTTAGTCATTATTTTTCTTAATTTTTGTTTTGTTTCTTTTCCTTTTCTTTTCTATTTTCACTCTGTTGTTTTGGACTAAATAACTTATTGGCAAACTTTACTTTTGTACACGATTCTATTCGATGGTGAAGTTCCAATTCTGGAGCTCTAGGAAATGTAGAGTACCCCTTAATCACCATTACTCTCAATTCAAATCTGACCCGGAGTGGTAGTAACTGTAAGGGTTCCATTTATGGGTTAAATAGAAAAAATGAGTGTAAAATTGTTTTAAAAATTTAGATTTAAAAATTACCCATCTTGAATGAATCAAACAACGTCTTCGGCATACCGTCAAATTAACCAACCAACCCTCCAACGATTCTTTGCTTTTATAATGGAATCATTGTTGCTGTTATTTACATCACAAATACCAGGAATTATATGCACCCTCCGGGTGAAAGTATTTAAGTTTTAATGTGATAAAATATTATATTAATTTAGAAAGGCTAATGAAATTCATTCTTTCTCCATAAGAATGGAGATAAAAGAATTGAAACAGAGGAAGGTACAATCGAAAAATAGAATATCTAAAACTTACTCTTCCACCACTCCCGTCTATTATTGCTGAACTTTCCTAATTTAACTATTTAGTTAAAATAGGAAGAATTAAAGAATAACATTTCTGTTATTTCTGCTTATTAAAATATGTATTTTTAGATCTATCTCTGAGATTTTTACTCATATTCATTCAGATAAAAGAAAACAATTAGAAATCAATAATCCTAAGCACTTATTTATTAAAATCATTTTTTTAATATCAATAAGCAAATTAGCCTTCCCGTTCAGACGGTATACCAATACTTTTTGTAAATATGAATTCAACTTCATGCTATTAGTTTATAGATATAGTAACAATATTAATAATGAAAAAATATTTTATTAATAACTGAGTTATAAATAGAAATAAAATCATGGAGAATGTGACGTAAATAAGAAAGGGAATTGGGAATTGAGTAGTAATATAGTTTCGGTTACAGAAAGAAAAACATACAATCTCTATTATAATAAGATTGTTGTTCTCGTTTCGGTGTTCTTATCGTTATCATTACTTTTGCCTATTATTATTATTATTCAATTTGTCTGTTATTATTATTTTGCTTACATTTCTTCTTTCTTATTGTTCTTCTTTTCTTTTCCCTTTATAAATTATTATCTTTAGAATATTTCTTATTTTGACATGATTATGATATATATATATATATATATATATATATATGTGTGTGTGTGTGTGTGTGTGTGTGTGTGTGTATATATATATATATATATATATATATATATATATATATATATATATAAATGAAATTTAAACAATTTTTTTAAAGAATAAAGATAAATCATATGAAATATAAAATATATATATAATGAAAAATGAAAAATAAATAAAAAAAATTAGGCAATTAAGTAATTAATTATATGTTTGGCTTGTTGTAGTTATTGTAACTTTGATTGTGTTCTTCTTTTTATGCTAATTCTGTGTGCCCTTGAGACGAATTTTGGGGGAAAATGAAATTTGCACCAAATCCTGGCAGCCAGAATTATTCTGATAATCTTTTAAGATAAACCTAGGAAGATATTTTCTCATTCATTAGACTTTATTTTATATATATATATATATATATATATATATATATATATATATATATATATAAAGAGAGATTTTGTATTTCTGTATGTCAGTATGTTTGTTTGTTCAAATACCTTTAATCCAGGAAACTTGATGGAGACAAGCAATTTATGAAGTTCAATAAAATCCATATCATATTTTTGTCAGAGACGGGGTGAACAAATATTTTTAGTCTTCATTTTCTATCAGAAAATCTAGATAAAACATAACATACCATAAGTGTATTAATCGATTATATATTTCTAAAAACGGATTAGAAATAAAACAAATTAATAAAGAATAAAATGCAATAAAAATCAAATAAAAGAAAAATACAAACAAGAATGATAATATAAATAAACAACTTAAAAAAAACAAGAATATATAAATAATAAAAAATAATAAAACAAAGATATTGAAATAGATATTTTTTGTCTTCTGTCTTTGCAGGAGTTATCTTAAATTTTGATTATGATTACAAAATTTTCCATACAATACCATGTCATTTTAATTTTTAATTTTTTCCCTCAATCAATATAAATTTCAACAAGGAAGCAGCTGTACGGCCACTTGCCTCCTATCTCATAAACGATCCGAGTGATACGAACAAGACAAGTTCACTGCTGGAGAAGCAAGGACGAACTCATAAGCGACGTTCTCCTGTTGAAAGCAGCAAATGGACATGTCAATGTGGGCCGTCAATCAAAGACCTACATTGACCAACTATGTATGTGTGTCTTTATTCTATATGTTTGTGTTTACAAAGAGAGTATGTCATTTTATAATTAACACAGATAAGTACAAACCGAGAGTGCGTTAATTTATTAATTCCTCGTTGTTACCAAAATCTAAATAAGAATATTATAAAGTTATGAGTCAATATTGTATTAAAAATGATTTTAAAAATAGTAAACTTGCTGAGTTTGCTTGTCATGATTATTTTCAAAGATTTTCAAATTTTATACGATATGCGCATTGTAATTGCCTTTAAAAATATAAACAATAATATACTTTACTTAACAATGCTTCAAAAGCAAATTATCAAATTCTAGATTTTTAAAATGTATTAAAAGATAAAAACAAATTAATAAAGGATAACACATAATGAACAGCATATAAATTACAGATAAAAGAAGAAATACAAACGAGAATAATAGTAAAAATAAACAACCTAAAAAAATCTAAAAACAAGAGTTTATAAAGAATTAAAGATAATAAAACAGATATATACAAAGATAATTTCATTAATTCATATATAAATATAGATAAAATATTTATTTGTAAGTTTTTAAATCCCACGTAATACCAAGTCGGTCTGCTTTTTATACACTATTTTGTCTTCTTTCTTTTTCTCATTATCTTTGTTATTGTTATTGTTAGTTTTCCTTTCTTGATTTATTTATTGGGTTTTCTTTATATTTCTATTTCATTGTCATAAATCAACTAATTATAACACCGCTTATCTTCTTATTACTAATGTTGCACTCGGTAATATTTCCCAGTCGTTATATCGTGTGGCTTTCCCGAAAGATCAAACAAAGACAAGTGTCCTCAATAATTCTCCGCGTCTGTCGGCAGGGCTTACACTACACCGACAGTATCCCCAGCAGAGAGGTAACCCCTTCCCCAAAAGGCTGATATGGGTATGATAATAAACTGTATCTAATGGTGACGCACCAGGACTGAATCTCTTGGGGTTGTTGAGTACATCTTCATTGCCATTACTCCCAGATCCACCCTGTCCCGAAGTGGTAGAACCTGTTAGAGCCCCATCTATGGGTCTAATAGATCTGTTTGCAAATTATTTGCATTTGCTTGGAATACTGGATATCATACATGTATTTACCAGCCCCTCCGCATGAGCAGAATGCAAGAGAAGGTCAATTTCTTAAGCGGGGTTTAACATGTTTGAAATCAGTTTTCCTTCTCCTAAACTGGTTGCCTAACCAAACTTAAACAGGCCAGTTCGCCCTATTATTTACCCATGGCTGGATTGGGAATCGTTGGATGCATACCATTCCAAATGGTATTAGATCTATATAAAACACAAATAGCCTCGTCCAGGAATTGAAATTAACGTCATATACCTTTGTGCAAAATAATCACTTAAGAAACAGGTACACAAAAAATGTAAATATGTAATTACTATGTACCTGGTCTTTAGGCATAAAATAACCCCTACTGGTTGACATGCCGTTAAAATCAATCAATTAATAATGCAATCTTCTCATTCATATTCTATCATATCATCGTAGTCAATTACAAAGCTTAGTTTGGTTAAGAAATAAGCTCAGAATATTTAGACACCCAGTGAGAATCAAACTCCCAAATAATGGTATTCTCTCACTAACCATTTTATCATTAACAGCTTAATAATGCTACTATGTGGATGGTTCCAATTTCCTTTGATGGTTTCATTCTTTTAATATTTTTGCAAAACTTTTTCTTCTATTCTCAGACCACCAAAATCCAGGACAGGAAAGCCTAAAAACTGGCAAGCGACTGCTGGAGCTAAGTACCATCGAGTGGATCAAAGGATGAAGGATAAATGCTGCTGCCGGATGTTCCGAAGAACTACGGTGGTAGAATATAGTAAATCATAGAACATTCATCGAATTAAGATCATTTTAAACGTCTAATTATTTCACAAATAACCAGTGATTTACTGGAACAGAAAATTAAAAAATATGTGAATCTTTGCAACAAACAATTTCAAACAACGCAAAGTTAATATTCATGGAAAAAATTTGAACAAAATAAATTTGTATTTTTCAAAGAAATTCCCTTATTTAATGAACGATCAAATAAATAATGTTTATAGGTATACAGTTTCACATATTACTATTCAATACTAATGTTTTTAAACAGATATTTTATCCATAGACAGAACCCTAATAGGTATTACCAGGTAATTATTTATTTCCGTATCATAAAATCTTTATTAGTTAATCAATGCTGAAATGTAATTTATTTGTACATGTAATATTGAGGGCAATACTATATTTTCCATGTTATATTGTATCTATTCAGATAGCACTTTTGTATAATCATTTCTTTGCAGTTATATGATATCAAGTATTTTATCAAATACAAATAATTTGCAGGAAATTCTGATTTTTAAATAATTGATTATAATAATTCTTAGTCGACAACCATATCATCAAGTAACTATTATTAATACAGATAAATAGCATACAGTTATATAACCGCAAGTGTTGCTATTTAATACAAATAATTTTGTGATATTTATGACTCATCAGTGAGATCACATTTCCGTATGACAGACAATTTGTTTGTGGCCATCCATGCCTTTCCTATTTGTGCATTAATATCTGACAGTGACAAGCTAAAGCGACATCTCTTCCAGGCTGTAGTCATATCAGTACTGCTGTATGGCTGCACCACCTGGACCCTAACGAGGCGCCTCGAGAATAAGCCAGATGGGAGCTGCACAAAATGCTGCGAGCAGTTTTGATGCTGGAAACAGCATCCCACAAGGGAGCAGCTGTATGGTCACCTGCCCCCTATCTCACAGACCATCCGAGTGAGACGGACTAGGCCTGCAGGGCACTGCTGGAGAAGCAAGGACGAACTCATAATCGATATTCTCTTGTGGAAGCCAACACATGGACATGCCAGTGTGGGCCGCCCAGCAAGGACCTACATTGACCAGCTATATAAAGATGCTGGCTGCAGCGAGGAAGAACTCCCTGGGGCGATGAATGATAGGGTAGGTTGGCGAGAGATTGTAATGGATATCCGTGCTGTCTGCACGACATGATGATGATGATGACTCATAGATGGGACCCTAATAAATATTATCGCTCGACGTCAGAATGAAACTATAATGGCAATAAAGAGGTACTTCACTCTACCTCGAGCTCCAGAAATGTAGCCTCACTACCGGATGCAGTTAATGGTACATGCTCCGTGAATAAATTGGAAAGTATTATCCAGGGAAATTTGCGGAACAACAAAACCTGTAGAGCAGTGTCATTATTGGACAATGCTCTTTTGGAAATCACGGGGTTATTCAAGGGATTTGACCAATGAAAAAATTATTATAATGTATTTTGAGGAAAATGCTTCGTCCATTTGTTACATAATTCGTGGGTAGCCTACGAATTATGTATATAAGTGTAGTTAGAATTCTAATGGTAAATGGAAAATTACTATTACCCATTGAAAAATTATTGGCGGTAGTTAACCTTCTCTGACCTGAAGGCTGATTGGCTAAAGAAAGACGTGAGAACAGAAATTAGAGTTAGTCAGATACTGGCCGTTAGCTGAAGAAAGCAGACGAAGGGACCTTCGCTCACATGATGCTAGCTTCTCACCGCGGTAACAAAAACCCAACCTTTTGGAGCTTGGGGTGTTTGTAATAAATAATAGACGTTTTATAAAAACTGTTGTGGGTTTTAATGGGTCAAAATAAGACAAACACGACGAGTAACAATGTAGACAAAATTATTTAAGAAAAGAGTAGAAATTTACAGCAAAGAAAGTGGAGATGGCGTCCGACCAATATAGTTACGAGCTGACTCGTATTTGCTTCCCGTCAAGCCACAATTATTCCTATTACTTATAGTAGCCGTCAGTGCATTCCATTATTGTACATAGGTTATATCACCTATAACAAAAACAAACCAAGTCTTGCCTGTTTAGTATAAAATAATCAATAATCATAGACGGAGAATGAAGAATTAGCCGAGAAGGAGACGGCAGCGACGATGTAAGAACAGGTAAAACAACTAAAAGCCAATCTCTTTTCATCATCTCTCTCATTTCTCCCGATTATACAAGGGGTATATAACACATTGTTTATTTCAGAGAAGATTTCCGAGTCCGAGAAGGTTCCTGAGTCCGACAAGAAATACCTGAAGAAGGCCCGAGGGTATATAGGCCGAAACGTTGTACAGATAACAATGAAGATCAAGACAATAGTCCGAATAATCTTATTATAATGGAGATTGTGTGTTTTTCTGTCTGTAACCGAAACTATATTCCTACTCAAGTCACAATTCACATTCTCAACGATTTTATTTTTATTTAAACCTCAATTATTAATAAAATTATTTTACTTTATTAATACTGTTAACCATGTCTACATACTGACAACATGCAATTATATTTATATATACAACAAAATAGCGGTTTACAGTATTAATGGGAAGGCAAATTTGCATATTAATATTAAAAAATCAAATTTAATAAATATGTGCTTAGTATTATTGATTTCTAACTGTTTGGTTTTATTTTAATGAATATAAGCAAAAATCTCTTCAATGAATCTTAAATGAAATCCATTAACAAGATAAAATAACTGTCATTTTATTCTTTACTTCCTCTTATAACTAAATACTTAAATTAGAAAAAATAACAATGAAAGACGAGGGTGATGGAAGAGTAAGTTTCAGTTGTTCTATTTTTTATTATACTCCCTCTGTTTCAAATCTTTTATTATACTCCCTCTGTTTCAAATCTTTTTATCTGTATTCTTATTTAGTTTCATTAGCCTTTCTGATTTAATACAATATTTTATTACATTAAAACTTAAATACTTGCACCCGGAGGGTGCATATATTTGCTAGTACAAATAATAATGATTAAGCCTCATCTAAAAAATTCAGAGACTTTTAAAAAATATTTCTGTCTTGGTAAGTACAGCTTCAGACTCTTTTTTTAACACAGCTGATTCAAACAATTTAACATATCTGATTCAAACTGTTTTCTTTTCTTAGAACAAAAAGAAAAATTATGTGTTGCTATTTTTTTTTAAATACTGAAGTTCTGAAATTCGATATTTTCATTAATTTTTCATTTTAGCTGAAAACATCCTACTTTTAGGATTTTAAGATTATTACCACAGAAGAAAAATCAGAGTTTTTGCTCCTAAAAGATATAATTTAACTAAGTATTTACACTTGTACGAGGTGGTACACTGTCGCAGTATTATGCTAAAAGCCTTAGATTGATCTCATTATCTGACATTTATTCTGAGCAGAAAAATCAGGTCACTTCCTTGGTGAATGCTGTTATTGAAGCGGCTATGTTTACCCTGTACGGACAGTGATTTGTTTAAATGTCTGCATTTGGAACCCAGATCGCTTCTCGTTCAATAAATTTCCATTCGTATTTTGGAGAATATTCTCCAAAATACGAATGTATTATCCAAAGATCGAGTGAAGAAATCTTCCTTACGACTTTGTAGTTTTTCATTGTCGTAATGTGCAAAGCTCAATGTGTGCTCGTATTTCGGTATTAAACAATCATCAGGATACTGTTACAGAAATTTTTGTGAGGGAGAAAAGTCAAAATTGTTAAGTGTATAGTGAATGTGTAAATATAATATTATTAAACGTTAATTTTTATATGTGCGTTTGTTTACGAAAGCTGATGACGTGATCATTGCATGTGAAAAAATGGAAAATGACGATCATAGGATGACGCATGCAGGTAATATATATATATATATATATATATATATATAATATAATATATATATATATATATATATATCCCTACGGATGAGTTTTTCACAGAAATCTTAGCTGGTGGTTATTCACTGGAGTCTGAGTAACAACAAGTTTCTTTAGATATCTAGATATATTTTGAGTAATGTAGCTGATATTAACAATGCCATTGTCTAAATCGTCTTATTCCTTCTCTGATTTCCAATTCCTTCAGTATTTTTCAACATTAAGTTGTAGTAGTTGCAGCAGTAGTGTTGGTAGTCAAAATTCATCGATCGACTCAACTATATATGAGATACATCCAGTAATTACTTATTATTATTTTCACTCCTTTTGAGTTTTTCACATCAGCGTTAGCCGATGGTATTTCACTTGAGGCTGAGTGACAACAAGACTTCTCGGGTCTCCAGGACTCTTCTGGGTATTCTAGCCGATTGCAGCAGTGCAGTAGCCTGGATGGTCTCAATTCTTTCTCTGATTTCCAGATCCTCTAGTCTATTTTTCCAGGTTTATTGGGACCGTTCCAAGTGCACCAACTACAATTGCTATCTCTCTCACTCTCATATTCGACAGATTTTTCAATTCTCTGGCAACGTCCAGGTATTTATCCATATTTTCATTTTCTTTAACTTTACCCTGTGATCTGCTGGAACCACAAAGTCCACCAGTTGATACGTTTTCTTTTTCTTTTTTTTTCTTTTTTTTTTTTTGTTAATCAACACTATGTCTGGCCTCCTGGCTGCCATACGGGGATCAGTCTTTATCTCAAAGTCCCAGTGAATTTTATGCATTTCATCATCATCATTATTATTATTATTATTATTATTATTATTATTATTGTTATTATTATTATTATTAAAAAGTAGGAATCCATATGTCCACTCTACACCAATGGATAAATTATCGGGTAGTGTCAATTGAATTCTTTCTTCTTAGTAGGGCAACCAGTCTTGGAGAAGGAGAACTGTAATCCGTTTAAAAATTGACAGATATTGCATCCGGTGGTGAGACTCTACTTTTGGAGACTTTAAAAGAGAGGAATCATTACTTCGTGGCCATAACTTCATGGTCAACTCTATCTTGGTTTGGTAGAACCTTTTACAGAGCCATCTATGAGACGAATAAATCTGTTTAAAATAACAAAACGTTTACCAATTTAATTAGTTTTCTTTTTTCTTCCAATAATTTCTTTCTTTTGCTTTCTTTTTTCTCTTTTTCTTTCTTTCTTTCATTATTTATTTTCTTTTCTCTTTTTTTCTTATTCTTCACTTTTGTTCTTTCTTTCTTTCATTCTTGTCCCTTTTTCGTTTTGTTCGTTTTCCCTTATATCTGTGTTTCTGTGCTTCTTTCTTTTTCTTTAATTATTTATTTATTTCCCTTTTTATCTTTTTTGGTTTCTTTATTTTTCGTTCTTTCTTTCAATCCTTTTCCACTTTTTTGTTTTCTTCGTTTTTCGTTCTTGCTGTTTCGTTTTCCTTTTTCATTCTCTCTTTTTCCTTGTTTTGCCTTTTTAGGTTTTTTTTTTCGTTTTTTTCTTATTTCTTTCTTAATTCATTCATTCCCATTTTTCTCTTCTTTCTTTCTTTCTTTCTTTCTTTCTTATTTCTCTTTTTGATTTATTTGTTTTCTTTCTTTCTTTCTTTCTTTCTTTCTGTCCCTTTTAGCTATTTTGTATTTTAGTTTTTTCATTCTTTCTGTCTCGTTTTCTTTTTTTTCATTTTTTTCTTTCTCCCTCTTTTTCGTTTTCTTCGTTTTTCCTTCTATCATTCTGTCTTTCTTTCTCTATTGACTTTTTCTCTTTTTTGTTTTCTTCCTTTTCCTTTCTGTTCTTTCTTTCTTTCTTTCTTTCTGTTCTTTTTCGCTATTTTATTCGTTCATCGTTCTTTCTTTCACGTTTTCTTTTTCTTCTCTTTCTTTTTTCCCGTTATTGCAAGTTTTCCTTCCTTTTTTATCGTTTTCATTCATTCTTTCTTTTCCTTTCTTTCTTTATATATTTTTTTATCTATTACATTTTCTTCATTATTCGTTTTTTCTTTCTTTCTTTTTTCATCTGTATACATTTCATCGTTATATCTCCCATTTATCTATTTCCTTTCTTGTACTTTTAGTGTTGTTTCCCCTATCTTTTCTCTTCAATTAAATATCTCTTTATACATTTTTTAAAACATAAATTTGCTTATTATCCATTTGCTTTTGTTAGGCCGGAAATCAGTTTCAACGGACGAGGCGGCTCCTACCGAAAATTAAAATATATAATAAGAATAGTCTGAAAAATATAAAAGAAAATAAATGATCATTTCCCAGTGCTAATGACTTTAGCAGTTTTATCGTGCTGATCAGTGAGGTATTAGAGATAAAAATACTAACAAACTTAATTTAGATAATAACATAAAAATCGTCTCTGCCGCATTTATTTAATATAATATTTTTTATTAATGAGAAACCGATTTAGATGCTTAATCTGATACATGAGTTAAATGCTCCTTTTTTGATAGGAATGAAATATAAAAGACAATGAAAAAAATATCCGTACATTGAATATATATATATATATATATATATATATATATATATAATATATATATATATATAATGTATTTCTATTTTTTGTAGTATTTGAGAGTTGAAAATAAAGTGCCTGATTACGATTGTAAGAGCAGTATTATTTATTCATTAAGTGTACAATACATTTAAGGCACGATTGTTACCATTGGCTTCAAAGCAGCATGTTAGCCACTTATCATCATGACAAATATGCAAAAATGAATTGACCTCCCCTGCATTTCTGAACGGACGCGTTGTATTGAAAATAAGTATCTAACATGCTGCTTTGAAACCAATGATAACAATCGCGCCTTAAATGTATTGTACACTATAATGAATAGATAAATCCAACTCTTACACCTATAATCGAGCATTTTATTTTCAATCCTCCAATACTAGAAAAATACCAACACCAGTCAACCACATGTCTGGGGATTAGCTACGTCCGACCTATGCAGAGCTACACGTGGAGGCACAATGAAGTCCTCAAGAATGTTGCGGAGGCGTTGAAGATATGTTGTAGGACTGCAAATAAAGCTGTTAATAACATCAACAAAGTAATACATTTCGTTAAAGAAGGAAACATTTCGAAATTTTCGCGTAAAAATAAGCACATTTCGTCACTCTTTGATAGCTCCACGGACCTGACACATTGTATATGACTTGGAACATCAACTCGTTTTTCCAACTGAAATAACGTTAACGGCCAAGCGTCCTGATATTGTCATCTGGTCTGCTAATCAATAAGTTTTCATCGTTGATTTAACAGTTCCTTTTGAGGAAAATCTTGACTGAGCACATCAACGTAAGTTGGAAAAATATGAAAATTTATGAGAACAAGGCGTCAAAAACGGATGGATAACGGATGTATTTCCTATCGAAGTCGGATGCCAGGGATTTACTACCAACTCAACCTTGGCATTTTTGTCTAAACTTGGACTTTCTCCACCAGGCAACAGGAAATACATAAAAAGATCTAACCGCATCAGCGTGGATATGACAATCCTACAATGTGACATCAAACCGACAGTCTGGTGGTATTGTGAGATACTGCTAGGGCGCTCTGGGTAAGTGGCAATGATGCTTCGGTCCCGAAACCATGCCTGAACCCAGAGTCATCATCTGATGAAGGCTTTGTTGGTTGCAATGCTATTGTGCAAATAAGATTATATATTCATTGTATAGTTTGCTATAAGTAAAGACTTCTCAGTATCATTGATAGAACATGCATATTTATTACAAATAAACTTACACAAGCAGTATCACTGCTGCATAGCCTAGAGAATGCTGCAAAAGGCATTGGTCTCTATGGGAACTTATATAGTATGTCTCTGAAAGTAGTATACCAGTTTACAAACCTAGGTATCACATCTAAGGAAAGCGAAGTTAATACATGTTTAGGTAAGACATGAAAATTAGAGACAGATTATTGCTCATATGGAAATACCCCCTTTGATAAGATAAAGCAAGAATCCTTCCACTAAGTAGCCGTATTAGTGCTACTGGATAGCTGCAACACTTAGATGCTAACGAAACGCTTGGAGAAAAAAAGCTGGATGATAACTATACGGTCTTAAAAAAAAATTCTGGACGTTGCACCCCAAAAAAAAAGCAGCTATTTGGCCACTTGCCTCCAATCACACCAGACCATCCGGGTAAGACTAAAAATGCATGCTGCACACACCTGGAGAACCATAACGAGCTCATTAGTAATTTACATATGCTTACTTTTAAAGAACACACCTGTTGGAGACAGCCTGCAAAAAAATACATTAATCAACTGATGATATGATGAGGATGATTCATATGATGGATGATGATGATGATGTAGGTTGTGATGATGATCTATTAAGTACGAAATACATAAATTAACGTTGCTTAAATTCAAAGGAATACCCTTCATCACCATTGCTGCCCAGGGCCACTCTGGCCCGGAGTTAGTACCTGTTAGAGTCTCATCCTATGGTTAAATATAAAACACCAGTTAAAAAAATGTTAAGTAAAAAGATAAAATACAACCAACCACCAATGTAGTAGTAATTAAAAGTTAGCATAACATACAAAAATTTGTATTTAACTATATACACTTATTTGACTTATAATCCATATTTTTCGCCCAAGGTCTAAAACTTCGATTCGAAGTTTAACGACAGAGCATAGACATTTGTATGGATGACTAACCAGAAATCCACCCTCATGTCTGACTGCATTCGCTAACAGAACTAGCAAATCCTATGCACCTCCGGATCGTAAAGATTAAGTTTAATGCTAAGAAAAAGTATAAAACTAGAAAGGCAATGCAACTTAAAAAATTCAGAGAAGAAAAAAATTAAACAGAGTCTATAATAAAAACTAAACTACTGAGCTACTCTATCCATCACTCCCGCTTTTATGACTGAATTCCTAATTTTAACTATACAGTAAAATGAAGATAAAAGATAAATACAGTAATCTCCTCTTT
>CM042143.1:110634809-110649809 GCA_023376005.1 Doryteuthis pealeii | reverse complement strand
TATATATATATATTTGCATCCTGTTCTAAAAGAAAGTTTAGGTATATATATACTAGGTGTGTCAAAACGTATCAGTTTATTTTTGTACTTTTTGACACACCTTGTATTCTGAAAGCAAAATAACGTTCCATTTCATTGATTCTTTCAGAATACAAGGTTGTTCAAAAAAGTACTAAGTTTAAAGCTGTATTTACCAGGAATAACACACACACACACACACACCACACATATATATATATATATTATATATATTATTATATATATATAATATATACTGAAGCAAGAGATATATTGGGTTGTATTGGTATTCAGGTTATAAACCTGAATAATAGTATAAAATAGGGTTTTCACTCAAGTTCGAGTGATTTTTTACAATGGTCCAGTCGGTATTCAATTGCTGGGGCGTTTCGAACCCAACTCGATATATCTATCTCAAAGATTAGCCAATCGTCTCAGATGTGTTCATTCGTACATACATGTACAACCATATCCACATTAAAATATACAAGCACACACACACACACACACACCACACCACACACACACAAATATATATATACACACGCCGCAAACTACACACACACACACACAAAACCTAAAATGACTCAATGCCATTTCGACACACACACACACACACACACACACACAACACACACACAACACCATAAAGAAGAAAATTTGACGTTCATATTTCAACCGGTCTACCTTCCAGGTATCCTTCTTCAAATTCTGAACAGATTGATAAACAAGGACTATCGCAGTTTTTCTCGGTATTCTGTGATAATTTTCCCCCTTTTCCTTATATCAACAAATGCCCTGAAGAAGATCTAATTAACAGTATCAAAACACTGCAGCGCTCGGCTAATAGACTACCACTCATTTTATTAAACCTGTGCTTTTTTCAAATTTCTTACATACCGTCGGATTCACTTCCATCTCTTCACAACCACACACACACCACACACACACACACACCACACCACACACATCCACACACACACACATATATATTATAATATATATATATATACTAATATATATATAATATATGTGTGTATGAATTGTGTTGTGTGGTGTGTTTTAGAGAGTAACGATCATGAAGTCAAACACCCTTTGGTAACGGACAGTTTCTCACCTATGCAATTTTTTCAAACGGAGTGTATATTGTTGTTCGTGTTTTCCTATATCATATGAAGGGTCAAACATGAGCCCGGTGGTATGGCTAGATTCGTTTTGTGGAGCATGATGGGATGCGGTTCATCGTGTTGTTGTGAGGGCGTCAAGTCTTACTATTTTCAATGTAGTACTTTATTTTCTATGCTGTTTTAACTTAATAATCAAATCGTCAATTCAATTGCGTTTAATTAAACAAATTTTAAATTCCTATGGATGTTTGTGAGGGTGTTGGATAGTGTAATTTATTACATATGTTACAGGGATAGTGGACCTGTGTTATTTATACATATATATGCATTTACATTATAGACAGAACATTTCCCCCTCTTCGAAATACCTTAATGTTTAATTTACATTAACGTTAGTTTAACCAACTGCTGATTTTTTAATTTATGTTAATTACTAGCAGCGGCTACCGGCATCGCCTAGGTAAGGGGGATGTTTTAAGTTAGTTCCCAGATCTATTATTACTAAATCGTGAGTTGAATCCTCGTGGGATGCTCATTTTAAAGTCCCTATGTTAAAAAAAAATAGACCTTGCATTATCCAGCTACTCGAAAAGAGAAGTTAATGTCTACTATCTAAAATAATTAAATGGGGAAAAAAAAATCCATTGCTGTTATCATTTTAAATTTATTTTCTTAATTATCTTCACAAATATATATAAAATCTCTATCATTTTTGCTCAAAATCAAGCCCTGATGATATTTAATGTGTGTATAAATGTATAGATGTAGATATTTGTTCCAATTTGATTTAATTCTCCCTCTGTTTTTTTGAAACATGTCTTCCATTTCATAACACATAGTAGTGAGATTTGGAGTTGCTATGTTAAAATATTGAACTTTATGAAGGAAAAAAGCTTGACTAAAAAATGACCGGTTAGAAGTAATAAAAAATAAAAAATAAAAAATCCAACAGCCGAAGGGAAAAGGGTGGCTGATTCCTCGAAGTAAGAATGTATTCCGGGACAAAAACCACCCCTAGGCGACAATATCACCACCACCAGGTTTAACTATTTCCCCAGTCATCAAACACCATCACCTAAGACGATCAGAGGAATTAAACCCGAATCCTTTTCAGGTATTCCAGATAAATTTACTGTATAAAGACTCATTAAAATATATGTTTTACCATTTTTGATAAAGTTAGCGGTCTAATGAAACTCATAGGTTAAAGCAGGATAACCTGTTGCAGAAATTGTTCTATAAACCGCAAAATGACCGATTTATCAATTATATATATATATTATATATTATATATATTATATTATATATAAAACAATACCAGTCGAAAGGGATCTGGAAGTTTCTCCTCTTGATTTTTGTATCCCCCTGGTAGTCCGATCGCGAGAGACGCTGCCAGCAGTTTTACGGTTAGGATCAGATTTATTAGAAGAGCCACTGTGAGCAGCTTAAGTAGGCAAATCGTTAAAATATACTAAAAATGGTACCCTGGCTATAACACTAGAATTGCATCTGGTGGTGAGGCTTCAGTTCTGGAGATCTGTCGAAATTCAGCTTATATTCACAAAATCACTTATGTTTGTCCTTCATTCTCCAGCATTGTTTCAGCATGTTGTGTTTGTCTTACTTAAAATGGGTTGTGTGATAGGATGTCAGGGACCATAAAGCTGCTTCTTGTTGGATGCTGATTCAAAGATTTGTTCAAGACAGCATACTGCATCCTTGTGCAGTTCCCACCAAACTTTCCTTCAAACGTTTCGTTAAAGTCCAATGGTGCAGCTATATAGTAACGCTTACACGGTTACGCTTGGAAGAATTCTCGCTTTATCTTTTCAGAGACGTGATTTTCATATGATTAATACGGGAGAAATAAGAGTAAATTACTCCGAGAATATCTGGAGAAAGGTAGACAAAACACGGTATGTTGTACAAAATGGATGTTTATTGTTGGTAGTGATGTCGACGTTATAACGTTTCAGTCTGTTAGACCTTCTTCAGGACGTTGGATTGAGTTCTTGCTTCAATGGTGAACATTTTCCTACTGAAGAGTTAGGAGTTCGGGAATACGGGAGGGGTGGTCAATTTGTTATACTCCTGCTAACGCCAACAATTGATCATCCCTGCCGGATTCCTGACTTCCTAACTCTTCAGTATGAAAATATTCCCATTGAAGTAAGAACTCAATCCAACGTCCTGAAGAAGGCCTAACAGACCGAAACATTATAACGTCGACATCACTACCTACAATAAACATCCATTTTGTACAACTTCCCGTGTTTATCTATCTTTCTCCAATATGATTAATATATATATATATATAATATATATATATATATATATATATATATATATATATATATATATATATAGCAATCAATGGGTTTTCTGATGCGTGTTTTTATTGCTTTCTGTAGATGAGATGTTCCTTAACTTTTATTGCACTGTCAAGAATAGATATTTAAAAATCAATAGAAGTTTAAATGTGATATTTTAAGAAACATTGATTCTTCTTTAATTTTGATGCAATGGTTAGCAAAGCTAGTCCTGCAGTTCCATTATTACTGAAAGCAAGTTCAAACCTCACTGGATGGACATAAAAAAAAAACGCTGTTAATCGGCTATTTTTGAGTCCAAGTAGTGCAGCAATACGTGTAGACAATTAGTAGTGTGTTTGTTTTTTTACTGAGGACCCAATGATTATGGCCTTGTGCCTCAACAAAGCTAAGCTTAGTAAACAGCTATATTCCAAAACAACATCAATACTTCTAAAAACATTATAAATACTAAATAAAGTCCCAAACTTCTACTGAAAATGATACAGTACATTTCGTTTATAAAAACGTGAACATTTTCTGAGATTTTTTTTCTAGATTTTTTATTATCTGTGTCTGTTTTGTGAGGGTTTATCGTTAAGACTGATATATTTACTAGCATTGTTTGGTTGGTTAGTGGCCTTCTCTGTTTATTTCTTCATTGATTTTGTGGTTTATCGGTCCCAAACGAGGAATTACCTTCGTCTGATAGCGTTTAAGTTGAGTTTAGAAATCCCTGAGTTCATATGTCACGTGTCTTCTCTCGCGTTTGTTTTTTCCCTCTCTGTTCCAATTTCAAAAAAAAAAAAAAAAAAAAAGAATGGCGTGCTGAAAATAAATAAATAAAAACAAACAAACAAACAAACAAACAAAAAACACAACAACAGGGAACGTTAAATGGTACTAGAAATAATGAGGACGGCAATTCTCATTATTTTTCTTTATAATATAGAAACAATGAATCAGCGTAACGGTTATCGTCATAGGATATGGAATCAAAGGCCCGAGTTCAAATCCTAGACGATGCTGTTTGATTTTCAATTTGCATTATTGTCCCTGAGAAAGGAACGAATCTATATTTTCTCCCCCCCCCCACGACCATGGGTAAATAGCAGCACATACTGGTTTCTTTAGTCTTTGTAAAGCAACCCATGTAGGAGAAGGAAGTCTCTGAATTCGAATAAGATATATTCCGCTTAAAAATTTACCTCGTCACATTTTACCAATGTTGGAGGTGTTAAGTAAATATATATAAAAGTAAAAAAGTAAATTCGTCGGGGCGGCCTAATGTCGGTATCGGCCAGACAGCGAGGGAGTATATCCCCTTTTCACAATCACTAGACAAAGGAGATTATTTTAGCATCTGAGGTGGAGCGTCACACCTTATACCAGCTCCTCACTTTACCGCACAGATCCCTGTGCTAATCATTCGCTGAGTTGACGAGGGCAGGTATCGAACCAAGAACCTTGTGATTCCTAGCCGAACACTCTACCGACTGGGAAAATGTTCGTAAAATATATAAAAGATATATAGTATAACTCTAATAAAGGTTCAACCGCTAGGCATGATATAACCCTGGACCGGTTGATATGCCGTTAAAATTAATAAATCAACCATCTTATAAAGGTGTCTGCTAGTAGAATACATGAAATTATCCTACGGTCTACTTTAGATTCTCTTTTCATTATGCTGTTTCATATTAGAACAATTTAGTTGATAATATCTACTTTAATTTTATACTAAACAAGATTAAGTAGATACTTATATATAATATATAAAAAGATATATATATATATATATATATATATATATATATATATATATATATGAGAAGTAAACAAACAGACAATGTGTTTGATATGGCTTTTAGCTTTGGGAGAATATGTGCCTAATTGAAGTCATACCTAATTTTGAAAATTAATTAATTGAAAATTAATGATTTAGGCGGGCATATCTGTTCAATTGTAAGGCTAGATAAATCAAGAAAAAGTCAATCTCTGTATGTACATTTCAGCCTATTAGGCCTCATCAGCAGAGCTATAGACAGGAAGACTGCTTTGTGTGTGATTCGAACCCTGACTGACAAATATATATATATATATATATATATATATATATATATATATATATTTTCAAGAAAGATTATGTTTGTCTGACTGTATGTATGTATGTATGTATGTAGATCGCGCATTCTTTCATGAAGGAAAATTGGTAGATCCCAGCAAAGACGATATATCAATAAAATCAACTCTAGATTGAGGCCATTTCTCGATGGACAAATTGGGATTGGAAAACCAAGATCTCGGGAAAAAAAAGACAACAACATAAAGTCTTTTTTTCTTTAATTATAATAAAATAAGCAACGGCACAAGACAATACATCCCAAGAAGCAAGTGGTTCCAGATCCGAAGAACAGAGAGAATGACAGCCCAACAACAATCCCGGCAACCCAGATCCAGAATAGCGGAAACCACCGATCCAGTAGATAAGTAAAGCAACACTAAGATAAGTATACTAATGAATATAACATACATATTTACCAACCCCTCCGCACGAGCAGGGTGTGACACAAGGTCAATTTCTTAAGCGGAGTTTAACAGGTTTAAATTCACAGTTTTCCTTCTAAACCGGTTGCCTAACCAAGGTTAAAGAGCCCAGTCTGCCCTACTATTTACCCATAGCTGGAGGGAGAGTAGAATTCGTACCTTTCCCAAGGGTATTAGCGCTAAGTGAAATGCAATTACCACGTCCAGGATTTGAACTCGGAGCGACGAGTCCATTTCCAATGACTTTAACCATTACACCACGCACTTTCTAATACTAATTAATATATATGTTCTTTAAATTGGGAACCGCAACGTTACATTATTAGGCTTATTTATTTTCCTAGTCAGCTTCTGTTTTATGTTGGTTTCATTTACATAGTCTAACTCAGGTCGTTTGCCGCCCTGTCAGTGGGGCTTAGAATACGCTGACTATATCTCCTGCTGATAGGTAAGACCCCTCACCTCAATGGGGTGTTTTTAGTATAACACAAAACTGCATCTGATGATCAGTTTCCAGTTCTGAAAATCTTGGGACCGTCGAGTACCTCTTCATTGACATTACACCCAAGTACACTCTGAAAAGGTAATACTTGTTACGATCCTATCTATGTGTCAAATATATCTGTTTAAATATTAGTTGTATTTAATAGGAATACTTGATGCTATATCAGTATAATTATCTGTATTAAGAATGGTTACTTTTAAGCTATAATTCTTTATTCAGGATTATCGTTAGTTACTTAAAACCATATATTTAAATTATACTTAAGACCATATGTTTTAACAACTATGTCCAAACAAATGTCTATGTTCAAATAGAAATAATTATTTGAAACCATATAATTATGAGTATTATATACTAAAACTTGAAATCATACAACGGAATAGAAATTATTTTTATTAGATAGGAATACTTGATATATAACTATGGGTAAAAAAAGATCTTACTATACAAAATGTATAAATATACAAAGAAAGCGATTCCCTAACTTAACGGCCTCACATAACCGTAGACAATGTTGGCTTTCCGTAAACATCAATCAATCAATTAATAAAGTCAATAATATCTTTTGGGTGACTTTTCTAACTCACACATAACTAGGGTTAATTAGTAACACTACAGTTCTTCTACAAGGATGTATTTGGCATTGACTAACTCAGGATGCGATTAAAACAAAGAAACCAAATCAATGGACAATTGTCGCGGGTACCCTACCGGAAGAGCACAGATACTTCCTTTATTAAACGTATAATAATTATAAAATTAATTGTATAATTGAATTACCATCAGCTCTTCACTTTACCGCACAGATCACTCTGCTACTCATACGGTATGTTTGCGAGGGCCGGTATCGAACTCGGAACCTTGTGGTTCCTAGTCGAACGCTCTACCGACTGAGCTAAACCGGTCCTATTTCTCCCCTCGTTTAATTTCAAAGTTGAGAACTTGAGGGCTCCTCCTAGCCAGAAGTGCCCCGAGCCTCCGTACTACTCAACAATATTAGTTTTTAATGTTGCAGATTACAGATTTTACAACTCTTTTGTGAATGCTATATTTCCCGGTTGCTCCAAAATGGTGGCCTTTTGTCAGACTAAACTAAACTTAGTAAATCCTTATACATCATCAAACTTTGCATATTGCTAGACATATTTCTCGATTAAAATGTCCAAACGTTTAATATTAATCCTTAGGGTACTGACTGACAAAGTTTTTAAATGATAAAATATGTGGCATTTACTGGGTAAAAACATATTCAAATTAACGGGAGCTGTGGATATACAACTGTATGGTGATAATTTAATTATTACATTTGATATGTTTACTGAAGAGCATTGCATATAGTTATGTAAAAAGTATAATCTTGATTTATCTATTTCTCATTCTCCCCCTCTCACTCTCCCCCCCTCTCTCTCTCTCTCTCTCTCTTCTCTCTCTCTCTCTCTCTCTTTCTCACTCATTTTTTTCTTTCTATTCCTTCATCTTTTCATTATGTTCGATTGAAACAGATAATCGTTATCACTTTAGTGTGCTCACCATTTTCTCTCTCTATCAAATACCCTCTTTCTTTCTTTCTTTCTTTCTTATTACATTTCTCTGTGTAGCCTGTCTTTTTCTTCCCTTTGTTTCTTTATGACAAATAAGGAATGGTCCATTATTTAGCTGAGGTGACAACACACATTTAGAAGGTCTCATTCTTAACCAAAGAGTGTTGTTGTAAGATAATAACGGTCGTACATTCTAGGGAACACGGGTATTGATATCTCTATTAATAATGAAGATTCGCTTCCGGTTTTGTCTGTAACAAAATACGTCACTGCTTACATCACATTACCCAAAATCGTCATAAAATAGAATTAATACACTCAAAATTTGAACATGCAGCATTAGACAGGCCTCATTATTTTTTTAAACAAGATTTAATAAATACATGACTAGTATTATATATCTATATTATAGTTTGTTTTATTTTAATACATATTTAAAGTTTACATTTCAAATTGTTTTATTTTTTAATCCTTTAATGGATTTGATAATTTTACTTACTTAGGGTAAAAACTCGCTGATATTGAATTTTTTAACTCCCACCCCTCAGGCAATATGTTTCAAAATCTATTTTTACATCACCCGGAGGGTGTTTTTTATTTTGCTAGCATAGATTAAAAATGCAATTTCGTAGTAAAAATGTTCTCTTTTAGATTATATGTTAACATATTTCAGTGACGTGGGTATTTCTATTTGTATCAGGTAGGTAACGGGTTAATAAGACTTAGCTCCTAAGCTAAAAACTTTTTTTGGAAAAAAATGATAAAACAAGTAACGATATTAAGAAAAACTTGAACAATGATAAAATCAGAAGAAGAAAAAAAAAACTCCAACTGCTTCGCCTTATTGGATCTCTATTTTTGTAACGTCGTAACTCAAGACCGGGACTCGAGAAGTCGGAGGCGTGAACAATGGTTGGTTTCACTTTCGAGATCACCTGGTTTGTTTTGGGGAGACTCGACCCAAAAGGTTTTTAGTTTCCTCACTGCTGAAGATATCACGCAGCGATTGTATTCAGCGCTTGTCTTGATGTCCCACTGAATGACGTTGGCTAGAGTAAGCCGTAAATCACGAGGCGGGCGACAGAAAGCAAAATCTTGGCATAGTCGTTCTGCCCTCCCTTACAAAATAAAAAAATAAATGAAACAAAACAAAAAAGCAAAAACAATAACCACACACATACACGCAGTTACAATACAATACACTTACAATATCGATAGAAACTCTCATACACTCATGTGGTTTCGCTGGTTTGCACGTGCGGGATAAGGCATGCCTGGCCGCCAAAGTTGTATGTGCAGTAAAAGAGAGAGAGAGAGAGGAGAGAGAGAGAGAGAGAAGAGAGGAGAGAGAGAGAGAGAGAGAGAGAGGGGGGGATGTTATTTTTCCTCTGAAGATTTCTGATTATCAGTTTTTACGTCTGTCTCAATGCCAATCTTGTACCTTGCTCTAATTTTGTTATTTTTTTATTTTTTTTTTTACCTTTCCATCTCTGGCCTTTCAAAAATTCTTATCGGTGTTATTGCTCAATATAATTCTCCTCTCTGTCTGTCTTTCTTTCTTTCTTTGAACTTGTTCTCGTTTTCCCCTTTGATTTGCTTCATTTTCTTTTGTTCCTCTTTTGTTCACCATTTCTTCTTTCTTTCAGATTCTCATTGTCATTTTTAAGTTCCGTTCTTTCTTTCCTTCTTTTTGTTTTAATTGATTTTCTTTCATTATTTTCATTAATTATTATTCCCGTTTTCCTTCTTTCTTTTGAAAATGTATGAGGAAGTGCGTCCCGGTCTCCTGCTTCAGAAATTGCTACCGGTGACTATTAAAATAACGTCCCCAGCTATGTCGTCTCGGCGGTGTTACTTGAAAGAAAACAACCAACTTAGGGCGTTAAATGTATTTTAGAGGGGGGCTTCTCTTTTTTGATATGAACAAATGGAGATGGGTGGATAGATATATATAAACAAAGTAAAAAATGAACAAATTGAGGTAGATAGATAGATAGATAGATATCCATCTTTATATCTAAACAAGAATTACGACAAATTTCTATAAATAAACAAGAATTACGACAAATTTCTATAAATAAATTTCTAAACAAATTACGATAAATAAATAAGAATTGCGACAAAAAAAGTGAAGCCTCCCCCTCTAAAATACATTTAACGCCTAAGTTGGTTGTTTTCTTTCAAGTAACACCACCGAGACGACATAGCTGGGGACGTTATTTTAATAGTCACCGGGTAGCAATTTCTGAGGCAGGAGACAGAAAGACACAAACACAACACAGAGAGAGAGAGAGAGAGAGAGAGAGAGAGAGAGAGAGAGAGAGAGAGAGAGAGAGAGAGAGAGAGAGAGAGAGTCTTTCTATTTATGAGATGTTTACAAAATTACATTTAAAGTTTAGACCCCGCTTATGATCCATGAATAGGTCGGGCCTTTTTCTTTACTTAATTCTTAAGTAAATTCACAGCATTGTCATCTTGTTGGTATCAAGTGGACAGTGAGGGAGTCTATACTTCTTCCCCTAGTGCTAGATTAGAGAGATTTTAACGTCTGAAGAGGAGAACCACACGTGTCATCTTTTTTTCTCTCGTCTTCTTTTTCATCTTATCTCTCTCCATCTTTCTTTCCTTCCTTCTCTCTCCTATTCTCTATATATTTGTATAATTGAGAAATATATATATATGATATATATGTTTAAGAATCTGACTGATATGAGAGGCGACATATTGAAATTTCATACAACCTAGCCCAAAACCGTTAACCATGCTCAAGAGATTCTTGTTGCTAAAGTGGATAAACATTTTTGGGAAATCGTAAATTTTCTATCAGTAATTGTTGACTTTCTAGTTTAAGTTTTCTATTGAGTGAATTTTTACATCAACTGATACGCAACTTCGGGGATACTGGATACAATAGCTTTAAAATCATGGCGACCGGTAGAAAAACAAACCAAAGTCAATCAAAGACTACATGATCATCCGATCACTGAACGTTACACACACACACACACACACACACACACACACACACACACATATATATATATATATATATATATATATATATATATATATATATATATATATATATATATACAAGGTGTGTCAAAAAGTATCAAGATTCTTTGTACTTTTTGACACATCTTGTATTCTGAAAAACTAACATTCCATTATTTTTTTTTTTCAGAATACAAGATGTGTTTAAAGCTGTATTTATCGGAATAGAAATGAAGAATGATTGGGACTTTTTTTCAGGATACAAGGTGTGTGAAAAAGTACAAAAAATCTCGAAACTTTTGACACACCTTATATATATATATATATATATATATATATATATATATATATATATATATATATATATATATATATATACCGTACCGGACTAGCAGGCACAAGATCCATACTATAATTCACGGTCAGGAAGAAGGGATGTCACTGTCCTGAAAATTCAACATACGTCTAAATAAAAGAAACTAAAAAAAAAAATCCAGAATTTTCTGATATTTATTCATTGATTAACATATTATGGTAACAACATTAGCATAATATTGTACGTTAATGCTTCACACCTATGCCCAAACCTGGTATATGTATTTCCAACAACGGATACAAATATTAAAATACATCTCATATATATATATATATATATATATATATATATATATATACGAGAGTAATTCCAAAAGTTAACATCTTCAAAATATTTAGAAATCAAGGAAACGTTTATTGATTATTGTCATTGATGTTTATATAATTTAAAAGTTACAACACAGGCCTATTTTTCTACATAACCGCTTTTTTGGTGGATGTATTTTTGAAGGCTCTGTAGCAAGTTTTGTATGCCCACATCATACCAGCCATGTCGTTGAGGAAGCGTTGAACTTCACCGTCGTTAAAAACTTCCCACACCACTTGCAGACTTTTTTGGCATCCATGCACAAGGGATCATATACTTAAATTAATTGGCGAGGAATTTCAATAGGCTTAAAGCTTTTTGTGTTAAAGAACCTAATAACTGGCCTAACTTCACTCTTGGTCTGAATCGGGACCTCTAAAATAAACGACTGCAAGACTGAGCGTGACAGATTGGCGCACGCAGAACATGCAGTAAACGCACAACAGTGTTGCCAATAGCCATACAAACATCTTCCCTATGTCTCAGCGCTTGGAGACCTTCCTTTGTGATCACCCTCGTATATATATATATATATATATATATATATATATATATATAATATATATATATACATATATATATATATATATATACTGTCCAGTTGTCGTTTCAGCATTTCCTTTGTAGTGGCATTAGTAATTTATCCAAGAGTGCTTAATATATTATAAACATAGAGCTATATAATATAAAAAAGTGATGGATCTACCATGGTTTCGATCAATATGATCTCCTCAAAACCCTACCTTATATTTGAGTAAGTTGGAATCATTAATTAGTTTAATCAGCCCTGTCGGGTGGGGCTTTAGAATACACCGACTGCACCTATTTAGGGAGGTATGACTCCCCCTTTTGTCTGTGAGTAGCGACTGTGATACTTAAGGATGGAACCAGGTGGCTGAGCAGTCCATGACTTGCAACACTCCACTTAGACCCTTACTTAGGCTAGACGGGCGATCGGAGAGACCCATCCGATCAATTGCTACCAGGTCCACTCTGACCCGGAATGGAAGTACCTGTTAGGGTCCTATCTATGGGTTAAATAGAAAAATGTATTTATAAAAAATGAGTATCATTAATAATGAATTTAATTTAAAATTTTGTTGTCATTAGAATTACACACCGAGGTTGATATGCCGTGAAAAAACAAAAACAAACAAAAACAAACTTAAATACATATATATATATATATATATATATATATATATATATATATGTGTGTGTGTGTGTGTGTGTGTGTGTGTGTGTGTGTGTGTGTGTGTGTGTGTGTGTGTTTCTCCATCATCTCATTCTACTATAGGACATAACCCTTCCCTAATGGTGCGCTTTAAAATTCTCCCTCACCTCGCGGGACAATGAAATGTTGGTAATTGTATTTCCTTCCCCTAGACTGTTTGTGACACCAGAAAGTCCAAACTACTCAATTACTTACTCATAGCAAAAGTTTAAGCTAGGAAATCATTTATTTCCTAAAGATAGTTTTCAGTAGTGAGTAATTCCATGTCAAATCATTCAGAAAAAAAAAACATTGTCACCACCTCCTTCAATTTTTCTAATCAAACTATCTTTTTTTGTACAAATAATGTTCAATATATGTGAAATAATAATAGAAAATGTTTGTTGTTGTAGATTCCACATCAGGAAAAGATCATCAGTAACTTATAATTTGTTGACTTTATGACTTTTTTTATAGAATTGTTGTATTCCGTCATCGGAAGTGCTTTTATAAACCAACTTTTAGGAGTAGGGACGCTCTAAAACTCCTTTTACAGACAAAAATAGGTTACAAAAAGTCTATTTTTGGCAACCTCACCTCAAATTTAAAAAGAAGAATTAAAAATCGACATAACTCCGCCAATTTTTGGAATTGAAAGCTCAAATGTTGGTGATTGTCTAACTTTATCATAATCCACAATTCCACACTTTCAGAAAAATTGAAGTGGGTGGGTGACATGGCCTGGAGGATTTGACATAGAATTACCCTGTAATTGTGAAAGAAACTTTTTTCGTGATTAAAACTCGGCCCACAGAGTTTGTTTTCCTCAAAAATAGCTATTACGTCACACACTCTCTTTACTATACCGTACATTATACTCATTCATATATACATATATATTTACTAACACTCCCTCGAAAGAAGGTTGTGACATAAGGTCAATTTGTAAAGCTGATTTTTTTTAACAGCTAAAAATTCAGAGATATCCTTCTCCTAGACTGATTGCCTAAACAAGGCTAAAGAGCCCAGTTTGCTCAACTATTTTCCCCTAGCTGCAAGGAGAATAGTTGGATTCATACATTTCTTAAGGGTATTAGTGTTATCTGAAATGCAGCCAGTCTCGTCCAGGAGTTGAACCTGTCTTGCTGTGTCCATTTCCTCCGAAGGTACCCATTACAGCACGTGCCTCCACTCATATATAATCAAGTATTAGCATTTATATTCATGTTGTTATCGATAAAATAGTGTGAGCTAATGGGTCCATAGGAAATGTACACATAATAGGAAAACCTATATTATACTCACTGCCTGGAGTTGATTCCGAGTGCGCGCACACACACACACACACACACACACACACACACAAATATGTACATGATATATCCCGGCTTCAATATAAACAAAATAAACAAAACATTTAACTGTCTCTCTATTTTTAGATATCTACATAAAATTCGCCTGTTATTATAAAGCTATAGACTCATAGTTTTCTCAATGATAATTTTTATGCATTTATTACATAGCTGAATAGCTTTTTTGTTGTTGTTGGAGGAGGAGCGTGGTGTACGTTGGAGGCGCTTGTTGCAATGGTTATTATCGTAGTAAATGGACACGGTGAGACGAGTTCAAATCATGAACGCGGCCGTTTGCATATCGCATAGAGTTAATACTCTTGAGAAAAGTATAAATCCAGTTATTCTTCCTCCAGCTATGTGTAAATAGTAGGGCAGACTGGGATCTTTAACCTTGGTATGGCAAGAGGTCTAAGAGTAGGAAAACTCTGAATTCACTCACACAAAAGGAAAAAGAGAGAGTCACACAAAAAGAACAGAGAGAGAGAGAGAGAGAGAGAGAGAGAGAGAGAGAGAGAGAGAGAGAGAAGAGAGAGTGACAACACACACACACACACACAAAGAACAGAGAGAGAGAGAGACAAAAGCAACAGAGAGAGAGAGAGAGAGAGAGAAAGAGAGAAAAGGAACAGAAAGAGAGAGAGACACACACACAAAAGGAACACAGAGAGAGAGAGAGAGAGAGAGAGAGAGAGAGAGAGAGAGAGAGACA
>CM042143.1:110619809-110624809 GCA_023376005.1 Doryteuthis pealeii | reverse complement strand
CAGGGCCATGCCTTCCTATGCATATAGCCATACATTTCTGTAGATGAAATATTGCTACCTAGGTATATAAACTGCTATACCAATGTCTGCGACTTATTATCTAGTGTGTAGAAGTCTCTATTTTGTTTAAGAAATTCGATTTCCATACGACCAATAATCTGTGTATAGCAGGCCATGCTTTCCTATGCATATAGCCATACATTTCTGTAGATGAAATATTACTACCTAGGTATATAAACTGCTATACCAATGTCTGCGACTTATTATCTAGTGTGTAGAAGTCTCTATCTTGTTTAAGAAATTCGATTTCCATACGACCAATAATCTGTGTATAGCAGGCCATGCCTTTCCTATGCATATAGCCATACATTTCTGTAGATGAAATATTGCTACCTAGGTATATAAACTGCTATACAATGTCTGCGACTTATTATCTAGTGTGTAGAAGTCTCTATCTTGTTTAAAAAATCCGATTTCCATACGACCAATAATCTGTGTATAGCAGTCCATTCCTTTCCTATGTATACATTGACATCCTTTCTGTAAATGAGATATTGCTATCAAGGTATATGAACTGCCCTACTAATCTGAGGCTTGCTATCCAGTGTGGAGATGTCTCTATCTTGTTTAACGCACATAAAATTCGTTTTATCTGAGTTCACATAGAGCCAATGCCTCTTCCGGTCTTGTCTCTTGCTATGCCGCAGTGAATCGGATTGTGCAGATGTACTTGCAAGAAGTGCTAGATCATCTACGATGTCGGGATCTGTAAAGGTCTCTGCAGGATATCGCCTACATCTTGACTTTTTATACGCTTGAAGAATTTTCTTTTATCAGATATCATTGGTAATGTGCTGGACTGTGAAAATCCACAGTGATTTGTTTATAGTGGTGAAGGCTTGTGTTGAACCATCCACACTTTTTGGCACAGTCGATAGGAAAGAATTGGTGCATCAAGGGTTGCCACAAACCCAATCAATGACCGACCTCAGGAATTTTGAATTCAGAGTTATCCCTCTCTTAGACTGGTTACCTACCCAAGGCTAAAGGGCACAGTCTGCCCTACTATTTAACCCATAGCTAGAGGGAGAATATATGGATTCATACCTTTCCCAAGGGTATTAGCGCTATGTGAAATGCCAACAGCTTCGTTAGGAATTGAACTCGAATCGACGAGTCCATTTTCCTCGACTCTAAACCACTAGCCCACGCGCCTCCAAATCTAATAAACGAGTTCGAATTATTATTATCTGCGTTATTCGGACTATTGTCCTCATCTTTTATTGTTATTTGTACAACGTTTCGGCCGATACACCCTCCGGCTTCTTAAGGTATTTCTTGTCGGACTCGGGAACCTTCTTTTCGGACTCTGGAACTTTCTTGCCGTAATCGGGAGCCATCACGGAACTTTGATCTTAACCCTTTATTCAGTTCGAATTAAAGTCACGCTATTACGATCACTTTTGGGACTAATATCTTTGGGAATGATACGAACCCCCTCATCCAGCCAGCTATGTCAGACTTTAAAATACACCGACTGAACCTCTGCAGAGAGGCAAGCCCCCCCCCCCCCCCAATGGGTCACCTATTAGCCATGGGTAGCGACTCGTGATGGCTTAAATATGGAATCCTGGTGGCTGAGCAGTTCATGACATGTAACACTCCCACTTTGGTCCTTACTTGTGCTAGTTGTGCGGTCGGTGAGTCCCCATCCCGATCAATCGGCAGGTCACGATATATATAATTGATAGCACCTATATAATTGTCCCAACCCTATTGACATTATGTCAAGCCTCAACCCTTTCTATCATATATGTGCTAGAGGGCGGTGACTGAGGATCTTATTGTCCTGGGTATGACGTTAACTCTCTGATGGTGAAGTTCCAGTTCTGGAGCGGGGGCATGTGAAACATCCCTTCATCACCGTTACTCCCAGGTTTACTCTGACCCAGAGGGGAAGTATCTGTTAGAGTCCCAATGTATGGGTTTAAATAGAACAAAATTTGTTCTAAAGTATTTTTTTTTTAAATTGAGTACCCATCAGGAATGAACCGTCTTGGGCATAAAATGACCCAATGGGTTGACATGGGGTAAAACCAACCAACCAACCAACCAACCAACCAACCAAGCTATGGGATTTAGTCAGTAGAGCTTCCGCCTAGGAACCACAAAGTTCTGGGTTTATACCACCCATGACACAGTTTGGATCTGTGTTTGAATCTGTGCAGCAATGTAGGGAACTGATGGTAGGTGTGACACTCCACGTCAGACATGGTCTAGCGCTAGTGAAAAAGGAATAGACTCTCGCTCTCTCTCTCCCTCTATCTCTCTCTATCTCTCTCTGTCCGGCTGATACCGACGATTAGCCACTCTGCTAACTTTACTTACTACTCCCTGTTGTTCTACAATGATAGTTTCGTATTTGATAACCCATGAAGTTGATATGCCATTAAACAAAGAAACTAAACTAAAACTATAATCTTCCTTTCCCTTCATGACTAAACACTTTTTCAAATAATTTCTCATGATTTCTCGATCGTATTTGGCTATGATACACAGATAAAGTAAAAAGCTGCTTCGTCAACCATCTGGCCATTTTATCTCGGGCTTCTATCGCGCAGTTGTCTCATAAAGCAACCCTGGCAGGTGGCCACTATGTAATTGCCTTACTAATCACGCCGATTTGCCAACGTTCTTTTTCTATCCAGTTCAACATTATGGCGACATTGTCCCGACTTTACAAAAACCAATCACTTCGTTTTCTGTTTGCTTAGTTTATGTTTCTTTGTTTAACTCTTTGCCTGATTTAAAACCGCTCACTGCGGCTCTCCCACCACTGCGATACCACTCAAGCAAAATACACAAACCGACGGTTAGTTAATTATAACTGAGTAGCAGGACTCAGTTTACAACAATAATGATAATAATAATAATAATAATATAATAATAATAGGGGCGGTTTAGCTCAGTCGGTAGAGCACGCCATGGATCACAGGATTCTGGGTTCGATACCGGTCTCCGCCAACTCAGCGCATGAGTAGTACAGGTTGGGTAATCTAATCTGAGCGGTAAGTGTGAAAAACAATTTTCCTGGTCTAGATCTAACGAAAAGGGAAAAGGCTCTCTCGCTGTCCAGCTGATACTGACAATATGATTACATTGGCATTTCAGTCTCGGAAGACTAAGATAAAGTTTTTATGTGCCCCTGAAGTTACAGCGCCTCCTGTGACTGTGAAGTCCGATTTTTGAAAAACATTCTCGACCACAGATTTTGCATTTGAAAGCTGTTCCTGAAGATGTTGATATTCCGATGCTTTGTTGCCGCTGTTTTCTTCTGGAACTCTTAGCTTCATGGTGTTGTGTCAGAGTGACTTCTGACATGAACAGTCCTCTACGGAGATTCTGCCGCCACCGAGGGCGGTCCTGGACCGAATTTTCCCAACCAAAGCACCTAAGATCATTCTTGCAGACATCCTTGAATCGCAGCTGGGGGCTAATAATCTGTCTTTTACCAGACGTAAGCTCTCCATAGAGCATGTCTTTCGGGTTTCGTCCATCATCCATCCGACGTACGTGACCCAACCATCGGAGACGACGTTGTCTCAGTAGAGAGTATAAGCTGGGGAGTTGAGCTCTCTCTCTAGGACTGCTGTGTTATTGATCCTGTCCCCCCAGGTGATGCCCAGTATACGTCTAAGTCAGCGAAGGTAGAAGTTATTTAGCCGCCGCTCTTGGTGGGAGTATAAGGTCCATGTTTCAGCTGATACTGACAATAGGATACTCCGCAAAAAAAAAGTTTTTGAATAGAATGAGTTCTGAGGTGAATAGATAGTGAATTTAGAATATTCCATCACACTAGTCAAAAATACAAAGAAAAATTGGTTCAACCGTAGGGGAAATTTGGTAGTTAAAGAGTTAATAAAATATCAAACTTGGTCGGTTATTGAATACAATAGCCATGATTGTTGAATAACACTAGTGGTACTATTTAACTAATAGTTGATTGATTATAGTTGGTTTATACCCAATGGTGTTAGTTTGAAAGGGAAACTATTAGTCATCCAGCAGGGCTCCAATTCCTTATTCAGTACTAATGGATCTAGCTTGCTAACCATTAAACCAAAATGTGACGCCCAAACTATTGACCAGTAATATGGGGTCGGAAGTGAACCTTTTAAAAACGGTTGTTAGTCTCATTCTCTAACCCAGCAACGTGGAGAGGTTTTATGATACCTTTTGTGTCGTGAGTAAATTGGCCAACTTACACACAAAGAGATCTAAGAGATATGTAAAGTGAATGAGGCGCAAGTCGAGAGCTTTGTTGCAGTATATTTATTCGATCATATATACATACTTAATAACTATCTCCTCGTCGCCTTTGTCTAACAGCAATTTATCAGACAGACGCAACCATTATTTAATGGTATAGAGGGGAGCTAGCTAATCCTATATAACAATATTTTAGGCTAACACTTGATTTTATTCCTTACAAAAAATAAATGTTTGAAAAAATACAAAACCGAAGAAATTTATGAAATTAGCTTTTTATTCAAATTACACATAATTTGTCACATTGATTACATGAAAATTCATGATATAAACGTAATAATTGGTAAATTTGTATACGATTATATTTCTCTATTTGATTGGATATTCCTATAAACTGGATGCCCGGAACCATAACCCTATACAAGCCACTTCTCTAGCATTCACATCTCTTAAGCATATAGAATTGTATTAGTATAAGAATAATTTCTACATATTCACCAACGCAGATACTTCAATTCAAATAGAAAAAATATTACAACTTTTCCTTCTTGTCAAATAAAGAATCTGTATATATATCATACACATATACCCATGATGGGTATATACACAAGTGTTCTTTTATTAGAGAGGGGAGATAGATAGACATAGGTAGACAGAGAGATGTATATGCATTTTGCATTACTTACTTATTGGCCATTTTTGTGATCCCTAGTCGTTTCTATTCTTTCTCT
>CM042143.1:110607309-110614809 GCA_023376005.1 Doryteuthis pealeii | reverse complement strand
CCCTTGACTTAAAGGGACAGGGCTGATTTATTGCCCGTGCTGAGGCACCCCCTTGAGGGGAATGCCGACAGGATCGACGCAATTTTCTACCTGCCACCCATGAGTCTCGGCTTGTGGGTGGTCTCACGTTAATAGGGCCTTGTGCCTAACCCGTACAAGTGGGGTACGAGATAAATAATCAGAGGCTCGAGAGATGTCTTCAGCGAACTTCAGTTGCTTGAATAAAAATGAATAATTTTAACACACCTTGATATTCATTTAATTCTTCAGTCTTTTTAGGATGGATACTGATACATACTTGATCCTACACTCCTTAACGCAAACAGTAACCAAACTTCATTCAATTATTTTGACGCTTTAAATTCAGTTTGCCATGAGATATTTGTGTGTTTAATAGTACGATATATCAGACATGACGCACAGAAGTTTTTTGTCAGTCACCGTCGGATGAAATGGTGGAATCTACCAGATATCTAGAGAAGTTCATCTATGTTTTGCTACCAAATGATAAATCAAGCTAACAACGTTATCTGAAAAGCGGTAAAAAAGAAAATGTCGGCACGGCCAGTTCACCTCCGTCGAAGACATGTCAAAGCAAATAAGTACAAACTGTAGTGAGTAAAAGTGAGATAAAATAGGGTCCAAAGTTTAAAGGACACTTTATATCACAGGCGTCATCATCAAGAAGGAATATATAAAGGTTCAAGTGCGTTCGGTTCGTTGTTTGGTTAGTTGGCTGGTTGGATTTTACGTCATGTCAACTGTTAGGGTATTTTATGTCGAAAACATTGGTGTAATAAGTAATTGAGAGTTACCTCCACTATGTTATTATTACCTTGTGTTTGGATAACTCTTTAGTGAATACTAGACTATATAAACTTTCATTAAGTGTACCAATTATCCTAAGTAGAATAAAGCTTTCCACAGTCTATCGGTTTTATCGTTTGTCATTACATTTGGTTTGGTTTGTTTTGTTTTACGGCATATCAACATCAGTGGGTCATTTAATGCCGATAAAATTTTGAAATAAATCAATTCTTAACGGATAGTTTTTCTATTTAACCCATAGATAGGACCCTAACAGGTACTACCACTCCGGGTTAGAGTGGACCAGGGAATAATGGTGATGAAGGGGTGCTCCACATTCCCCAAACCTCCAAAACTGGAACCTCACCATCAGATAGAGTTTAACGTCATTCCCAGTACATGTAGACCCGCAGCCACCACCTTCTAGCACCCATATGATAAAATCCATAGATCGGACCCTGATAGGTCAGAGTGGACCCTTGATTAATGGTGATGAAGGGGTACTCCACATTCTTCAGAACTCCAGAATTGAAACTTCGCCATTAGATGTAGTTTAACGTCATACCCAGGACATTATTATCCTCAGCCACCGCCTTCTAGCACATGTATGATAAAAAGTGTTGGGGTTTGCTATATAGGCAATAGGTTGGGACAATCATATAGGTACTAGGACTTGCCTAGCGGATTGATTTGGGGGGATCGATGACCACGCGTCTTGCCTAAGTAAGTGTAATGTTGGACTTGTCAACCACCAGGATTCCGTCCTTAAGCATCGTGGGTTGCCAACAGGACCCATTGTAGATCGGTACGACCCTGCCCCCAAAATGACGGGTGGAGGTCCGTACGTTGTCGCTCATAAATAAGTACACCCAATCAATTATTATTTAAAAAAATTTTTTTCCTGAGCAAAAAGGTACCAGGTATTCATTATCATAGTTGAAAATTATACAATCAAAACTGTTTTTTATTTACTATATTTTTCGGTTGGTTTGATGTTTTTGTTTTACAGCAAATCATCCCTTTTCGTGTCATTTAAAAGTGAATTAAATCATTTTTGATAAAAAAAAGACTCAGGTTGCTTACAGTACCAGCCATTGCTTAAGTGGTCATGCAATTAATTATTGAACAGGCTCATCACTGCTTAACTTCGGTGATCTAGATAGACTAAATAGTCCGAGTACATGTACTTTCGACCATTTCGGTCATTTTCGAGGGCGTAGTTATTCCTATGTTTTAGAGGACTCGGGTGATTCTCCCTACAGCTATAGGTAAGTAGTAAGACATAGAGCACTCTGTAACCTTGTTATTGCAACGAGTCTAGCAGAAGTAAACTCTGAATTCAAATCTGTTAAACTCTGCTCAAAAACCACCTTGTGTCACATCCTGCTTCTGTGGAGACGTTATATATATATAATCAATGGTTATATTATGGTTTTACACTCATAATTTGAAGTTTCATGGTAATCCAATCATCAGATTAATTCAGTGGTTGAGATCTTAAAAACCAGTCGTGAAATGGTTGAGATTTTAAAACCAGTAATTTTATATATATATATATATATATATATATATATATATATATATATATTATATATATAATATATATATAGGGTTTTATAGCTTGAAGCACTGTACGTATGTAAAATAGAAATTAGGAGGCAATTGACAATGCAATGGAATAAGTGATAAAAATGATGTTTATTTACAGGTAAATAAACATCATTTCATCACCTATTCCATTGCATTGTCAATTGCCTCCTAATTTCTATATATATATATATATATATATATTATATATATATATTAATATAAGCTTAATGGAGTCGTACCTAATTTTGAAAATTAATTAATTAATAAGAATTAGGCGGGAATACTAATTCATTATTGATTAATTAATTTTCAAAATTAGGTACGACTCCAATTAAGCACTTATTTCCCAAAAATTATCGGCAAAAAGCCATTCCAAACAAACGTGTTTACATATATATATATATATATATTAACATTCAAGAATGAAAAACTTTAAAAAACTGTCATTTGACTATAATAATGTATTAACATATTAAATATGTAAAATATTATCTTATAGACAAATACATATATATAATATATTCTGATAGTCAAATCTAAACAGATAAAAAATGAATTTAAAAATGTGTTTACAAAAAATTTGAATACTCATAAGAATGAATGAAATAAAAAATTTCAGCATAAAATAACCCAGGGTCGACATACCGTAAATCCAACCACATCAACCCAACAAAACTACATCATGGACGATAATAAAATAACTTGGAATATACAACTATTCGACCAGTCTTTTGAAACATGTTTTATATTTAAAAAAGAAGTCAACATAGATGTATAAATTAATTCATGTCATGTGTGTTATTCATCTGTTCATATATGTATATCTATACTCGATAAGAAATTATTTGATTGTCCTATATAGAGATACCGGCCTCGCCAACTCAGCGTATGAGTTGCACAGGGATCTGTGCGGTAAAGTAAGGAGCTGATGTAGGTGTGGCTCACCTCAGACGCAAAAACAATCTCCTTGGTCTAGTGCTTGTGAAAAGGGGATAAACTCCTCGTTGATTGGCTGAAACTTTAGGCCCGACGACTTTTACTTTTTATATAGACTCAAAAATAATTTGATTCAGATCTACTATATTTCATAAGCATATTATTAGACACTAGCAGGACCTCTGGATATACCACATGATAATTTAATTATTACAACATTTGATTTGTTTACTTAAGAGCTATTGCAATAGTTCAATATGTAAAAAGTATAATGGTCTTCATTTAACTCTTACTCCCTCTCTTTCTTAAAAGGGGCGTTGTAAAATATTTACATTGATTTGCCGATGAAAATCTTTGGAAAGGCATTTAAAATATCTACGTTAATTTGCAGACAAAAAAGTGACAAAAATACGATTCGGAAATTTGGCCGGAAATTTGGTTGACGCTGGTTCGCTAAAATATAGCGTAAATGAAGGTAAGAGGCCGTGATGACATAAGAACAAATTTACCAAATATATTCCGTAATTCCCAATTTGAAATAAGTCTCTTATCTATATTTATATATAAATTGGTAAACATTCTTTTCTATATATTTGTTTTTTTTTTATATAATGTTTTATTCATATAATATTTGTTTTATTTTTTAATCATTTTTATGATTTTAAATTTTATTTTTTTTATTTGTCTTTTATTTTATTTAATTAAGATTTATCCCATATAAATTTGTTTTATTTTTTAATCATTTTTTTAGATTATTCCTAAAATACATCGTTTATTTACACGCTTATTGTCCTTTTATTTATCTTTTTTTATAGAAATTGACAGATAAAATATCTTGAGCCTCCTCTTGGACGAAAATAGATGGAGGTTTTATTGAAATTTCCTATTTTGCTGGTCTCCACAAATTTTCATTTATAAAACGCCGTGCATAATCTTTCTTTTTTAGATACGTAAATAATTGGATAAATTAGCACATTTAGTGGATTTTCCCTCTTGTTTTTGTTTCCAATATATTATTATGTTAAAAAGAATAATTTCTAATGCATATTTTTTATAGGGAAATATAATTTTGAATGCACTTTTATAGTACCCCTGGGGTTCTAGCATCATTAAGTAAAATCGTCAAATTTATTAAAGGAATAAAATATTAAATAATTTGAAATAAGAATTTGGTACTGTCTCCCTCAAATAAATGTTACATGCATGTATCAATTATTAATTAAATGATTATGTCGTATAATTTACTCATCAATTTTTCAGTAAAATCGTAGGTATCTATTCATTTGTAAACTTTTTAGTTAACCTCTTGATACGGCGAAAGTAAAGAATATTTTTAAAACTGATTACAGGGTTGTTCTTTATTCGATTTTTGGTATTGTGACGTCAGGAGTGAGGTAGTTTTGGTTACGGACAAATGGAATCCCCATTATTGATAGATTTGAAATCATATGATTACTTGGTAAAAAGGAGGGTCTTCGCTATTACGTCTCTGCCTACCAATTTATCCACGGTTGTATAAAATTTGCATAGTATTTTTACCGGTTTGAAGGGATATCAAAAGGTTCACTATTTATTCAACTTAGAACTCATTCTATTAAAGTCCTATTATTGTTGTAATCTGTGTCCTTCAGCTCAATAATTATGAACTAACTGTCAGCGGTGGTGGAAGAGTCGCTGTGATTGGTTAAAGTAGCAAAGAGTTAAACAAACCAAGAAGAATTGACATGTTGTAAAACCAACAATCCAATAAAATTAGTTTTGATTTTTAGGAAACGGATGGGAGAGTGGTATCCAGTAATTAACAACCATGATCGCGAAGTCACTTTTGCTACAAGACGTAACTCCTAGGGGGAATCGAAAAGTAATGTATTTTGTTTAGAACAGGTATAATTAATCATGGCTCAAAGAAAAGTCAACAGAATTTTACGGTTCGGGGATACATGGTCTCCTTCGAAGGTGGAACATTGCTATGAGAGAAACGGTGACTATGTGGGGAAATAGCGATATGATCCACAGAAGACCAGCTTCATTTTGATATATGATACATGTTACTGTGTTGGTAATTACACCTGTCCTATTCAAGATTACTATTTGAGAGAAACCGTGATAGTGAGGAGAAGTAGGGATGTGATCCACAGAGGACCAGCTTCATTTTGATGTATGATACATGTTACTGTGTAGGTAATTATACCTGCCCTAAACAATGACATTACGTTTTTAGTCAACCTCGTATGAGAAAAAAATTGAATTACCATGTATAAATCATTGAATTATGCAAATTAATAAATTAACTTTAATTAAACATTAAATTTGAAAATAAGTTATGAAATGAACAAAAATGTTCTAATACCTAAAACCTTTGGATTCACCCAAATAAAAAAGAATACTTCTTACTAAACATTTCATGAATTTCATATAAATATATGTATTTACCCAACGGCTCTGCACTGCAGGTGGCGACAAAAAGACAATTTCTTTGATCTGAGATTAACAGTTTAAAATTAACAGTTTCCCTGCTGCAACACATGTGGCCATACCAAGATTAAAGAACCGCCTGTCCAATTATTTTCTCGATTGGTGGAGGGAAAATTGTTAGATTCACACTTTCCTAAAGCGCATATGAATGCAAACAGCCTCGTCCTAGATTTGAACTCGGGTTACCGGTCCATTTCCTTCACGATAACCATTACAATACGAGTGGTTCGCCTATGAATTCATAATTAGTAAATAATTTTCTGTGGAAATGAATATCTTTTTTTAATAATAATTATTAGTGTGTTAGATTAAATTGGCAGACTACTGATGTACATCTAGGTGCTTTACTTTTTATTTAAAAAGCTACATAATGAATTTCTAATAACAAAATACGAATTTCAGTGTCTCAGTGCGTCACATTTTAATTTACTCCTAAAGGCGTAGCCCAATATCATACTATTTTGGAATCAGACGACCTCGTGAGTAAATTAAAAATTCAAGTCGAATCCGAACTAGCAATCTGAAATTTGGGATTCCTATGTTTAAATTACAGCGATTGCTATCGATGATTTTTACGTGATTTAAGTATTACATTAATATTCAAGCTTGCCGTTAAACAGTCAACGATAACTCTTCCGTTTTCATCTAATGTAAAGATAGTTTGATGTTCGTAGGACCTTATTTTCTATACAAACAATTATCTTTTCTTTCATGAGTGATTTTCGTTGGATTTTGCATTTAATTTCGATTATTCACAAATGTATATCCTTGTTAAAAATAGTTATCATAAAAATATTTTACCCTAGAAATCACGTAGAATAATCGCAAAACAAACCACATGTCAATTAATTAAATTAGATTTTAATAATTCATTTGAAGCAGAAAAAAGAAATTATTCAAACACGTTTTGAATTCGGCACATTTTTTTATATTTAAAAACTGACGTTTCTGAGTGTTTTTAGTGAGGTTAATGACAAATTAAAAATACAAATTATAATCTTTTGATTATTAAAGTTTAATAACAAAAGATCAAAGCAATGTAATTAACAGTTTTTTTATTTATTTTCTTAACTAATGAATACAGAAAACAAATATCTAATACTCCACACGAATAAAATTGAACATTACCATTAAAATTATTTTAATTTTTCAGATGGGTAGTTTTTCGGTCCACAGACATTTACATTGTGTGATTTAAAATTTAATTTTGAATATTGCAATGGCAAAAATTAACAACTAAAAGTATTTTTTTAGAGTTTTTAATGATTCCAAAATGTTTAAAGTTAGCTGCCCGATTGGTCGGCTTTTTGAATTAGCACAAGATAACAATGCGATAACAATCTCATAAATAGGAAATAAAATTTTGAATAATATGAAATTAATTTAGGATTCTCAAGTTTTAATTATTGCTGTGAGCTTCCCAACTTTTTGGAAGCTCACAGCAAGAGTGTGGGACAACAGCAAGCTCATATCCGTACAGAGATACAAGTGTATAGGGCATGTGTTATCAGCACCCTCATGTAATGAAGTGTATAGACCTTATACTCCCACCAAGAGGGGTGCTGAATAACTTCTACTTCGCTGCTTAGACGTATACTGGGTATCACCTGGAGGGACTGGATCACTAATACAGCAGTCCTAGAGAGAGCTCAACTCCCAGCGTATACTCTCTACTGAGACAACGTCGGCTCC
>CM042143.1:110602309-110604809 GCA_023376005.1 Doryteuthis pealeii | reverse complement strand
ATCTATGTTTATGGCTCTGTTGAAGGATATAAATATAGATGGATAATTTGATAGATTTTTGCTTAGGTTGGTAAATGCACTGTTGTACGCATGAGAATAAATATTATCGTTTTTTTTTCTAAATTATGGATTTATTCATTAAAAATATCGATATAATATTTCCTATTTACATATACATGGATTTTATATAAATAAGAACATATACGAACATTATTATTTTAAACTAACCCCTCAGATATATTTATCAATATCCGAAATCCCAATTTATTGTGATGATTTTTATATACTCACACATTTTTATTTCTAATTCATTTTAATTTAATTAGATTAGAAATAATTTTAAATCTATAAATCAAAGATAATATATTCAATATAATATTAATTAACAATGATATAGTATTAATTGAATATAATATTAATTCAAATTACATGATACAAATATACCCATCAAGCATTTATATGATTTCAAGTATTCTTCTCTAATACTAATAATTTGAAATCAATTACATTATTTTCAAGTATTCCTCTCTAATACTATTATTTTGCAAGCAATAATATAGTTTCAAGGATTCCTCTTTAATATTATTAATTATAAGATTTGAAGTATTTCTCTCAACAACTAACACTTTTCAAGCAATTATATGGTTTCAAGTATACCTTTTCTAATACTGATATTTTTGCAAGCAATTATATAGTTTCAAGTATTCCACTTTTAGCCTAATAATTTGCAAACAATTATTGGTTTCAAGTAATGTTCCTAAAATATGATAATAATTGTAATAATCACTTTTGCGGACAATTATTTTTCAGGTACTTTTTATTCCTATTTGATAATAATTTTCAAACGTAAATATTGACCAATAGATGAAGCCCTAAAAGGTACTTAGAAATGATGCAATAATGGCAACGAAGGGATATTCCCACCTTCATCATATCTCCAAAATTAGAGAAAACTTCACTGGGTGCAGTTTAGTACCATATCCATGCACTCTTTTTGAGAGAGTCTAAGATCCTTGCAGGGAAGAACTTTTAATACTACGATTAATCATTGCAGGGTAAATGCAAACATGTATGGATTATGAAAATTTTGTTCTCACCTGCGTAAATTATGAAAGAAAGAAATGTGTGTGTGTGTGTGTGTGTGTGTGTGTGTGTGTGTGAAAAAAAATGAAGACTCAAATATTCAGAGGATTTATTTATTTATAAATGAATGCACAGTTCTGCGAATGTTCCATCGTTTCAGTTATCTTATATATACTAAATGTATTAAACATCATCAGGGCGATATTAAGGAGTGATGTCATGAAGTTCCCTCAAGAAATGAGATTTTCAAAATGAAGCGAAAAATATTATAAATTCATTTAGTTATCATTAACAACTTTCTCTTTTTTTTTTCCAAATGTGTTGACATTACTTAATATTTCCCTGATGATGGTTAATATATTAGATTCCTTTTAAGGAATTAGATGTAATGCAATGCAGATAATATAGACATTTGACAGAGATAAAATCGCATGGACACATGACATAACGGGTATAGAGTTTGAGTTAATACAGTTCTAAGAGACAATCATCTGTAGGTTGCAGGTTCAATCTTAAACACGGGTGATAGTTACATAGAATACTTACATAGCTTAACACATGTACCTAGTCATAGTTAATAGAATGGAAACAGTCTACCCCGGTGGATTGAATAAAGGGCTCGGTTCGAAGTTTTGTGAAGTCCCCCGATTACGGTACGAAGGCTCTCTAGTTCGACAAGAAACACGTGAAGAAGACTGGTGGGTCGACACATTGTTTATGTAACAATATAGACGAGAACAACTGTCCGAAAAATATAAATAATTTAAATCATCTAGCCTGATCTAACAAATTCAGACAAATCATAAAAGAATTTTAGCAATAAAGAAATGTGAAATAAGTAAGTAAAGTCGTCGGGGCGGCCTAATGTCGGTATCAGCCAGACAGCGATGGAGTCTATCTCCTTTTCACTAGCGCTAGACCAAGAAGATTATTTTAGCATCTGAGGTGGAGCGCTACATCTACAATTAGCTCCTTACTTTGCCGCACAGATCCCTGTGCTACTCATACGCTGAGTTAGCGGGGGCCGATATCGAACTAGGAACCTTGTGGTTTCTAGCCGAACACTCTACCGACGGAGCTAAACTGGTGAAATTCACTAAAATTTTCCACATTATTAAATATTTTTTATTGATGTTGATGTAATAATAGGTAGGTGGGGGTGATAAAGTTAAAAAGGCACTTATTCGGATTTATTTTTTAGTTTAAAAAATACAAAACATTCATTTACATACGCCTTCTTTTGTTTGGCCAGGGAAAGTTTGTTTCATGACTTCATGTTTGAAATATTTTTAACTATGCATTTGTACTATTTTTGTCTAAAAGGATTAAAAGCATATATTCAATAAATACTTATTTTACAGATACAAAATGTTTTCGTTGCAATGTTTTCATCACAAAATCGATTACTGTTTGTCCA
>CM042143.1:110592309-110594809 GCA_023376005.1 Doryteuthis pealeii | reverse complement strand
CCACATTCTCTCTCTCTCTCTCTCTCTCTCTATATATATATATATATATTATATATATATATATATATATATATATATATATATATATATATGTGTGTGTGTGTGTGTGTGTGTGTGCAAATATATATATATGTATGTATATATATATATATTATATATATAGATATGTGTGTGTGTATGTGTGAGTGTGTGTGCAATATTATATATATATATATATATATTATATATATATATATATATATATATATATATATATATATAAAATAAAACAGTTAATGCAAGCGAGAAAATATATACATATATACATCAACAACAACAATTGGTCAAATATATTTATTTAAATATTATTCATATTTGATAGGTCCATGTGAGAAAAAAAACCTTAAGGAATAACTATACAAAAAAGTAAATATGAATGTACTATGAAACTTATTTCCTAACCTTAGGCATAAAATAACCTTAGATGGGTTGAAATACCATTAAAATAAATTAATCATTTCTCATCTGTAGGACTAAATATTTTGGTCTTCTTGCACTTCATATGGACATATATACACATACAAGGGTGAAACAATAAGTCTGTATCCTGAGACAGTTATTATGAATTACCAAGCTTTGGTTAGTCAGACCCCTGACAACAACAACATTAATAATAATAATAATAATAATAATAATAATAATAATAATAATAATAATAATTGCTGCACAAAATAATGCCATAAGGACAAACTACATCAAAGCAAAAATTGATAAGACCCAACAAAATAGTAAATGTAGACTATGTGGTAATAGAGATGAGACCGTAAACCATATACTCTGCGAATGTAGCAAACTAGCACAACGGGAGTACAAAACTAGACACGACTGGGTTGGGAAGGTGATCCACTGGGAATTATGCAAAAAATTAAATTTTGACCATACAACAAGATGGTATATGCATAAACCAGAATCTGTTCTTGAGACCGAAAGGCATAAAATTATCTGGGATTTTGAAATAAAAACGGATCACCTTATCCCAGCAAGAAGACCAGACCTAGTGTTGATTACCAAAAAAGAAAAAACTTATCAACTGGTAGATTTTGCAGGTTCAGCAGATCACAGTGTGAAGCTAAAGGAAAACGAAAAAATTGACATATACTTGGACCTTGCCCGAGAAGTGAAAAAGTTATGGAATATGAAAGTCAAAGTGATACCAATTGTAGTTGGTGCACTTGGAACGGTCCCAAAAGGATTGGAAAAGGGTTTGGAAAGTCTGGAAATCAGAGGAAGGATTGATAGCATCCAGAATACTGCACTGCTGCAATCTGCCAGAATCCTCAAAAGAGTCCTGGAGACCTGAGGAGACTTGCTGTCACTCAGACTCCAGTGAAAGACCATCAGCTAATGCTGATGTGAAAAACTCAAAAGGAGTGAATAATAATAATAATAATAATAATAATAATAATAATAATAATAATAATAATAATAATAATAATAATATAAATCAATTGAGGATTGACTTGAATATATCACTGAATTAGTGATTGATTCATGAATAGCAGATTATTTCTTACCTTTTGTACGAATCAAATTTAAGTTCTGTTAAGTTGCCCGAGTCATCCATGTTCTTCTTGTGTTTAAAACTTCACGAATATTTTTTTTTTTTTGGTCAAGACTGTTCACAAAACGTATACTTCTCTGGATTCATCATCTCTAATAACGAATATTTTACGTGTGGGTTTACTCCAGTCTAAAATAGCAGTTACAGTTTATTTTTTCTCGTGTTTTAAAACATTCGTTGATAATAGTTCGGTTTGACCCATGTGTTCAGCTCACCCGTCTCCTGATCTAAAACCTTCGTCATTTCACGTTGCTTATATGTTAAAAAAACACCCAGATTTTATATATATTTTTTTAAAATTCTTGTACACATATTCTCAAATAATTATACTTTTTTGTTAGATAATTCTAAGAAAAAAATCTTGTAAAAAGCATTGAACAATTACAAAAGGCAATTCACAGCTTTTATATGTAAACTTCACCTGATTCGAAATTATTCAAGGATAGATAGTTTATTCATTTTTTATTTTTTATTTTGTTTTAATTTCTCTTTTCATTAAAACGAAAAAAAAGAACACCCATCCCCCCACTACAAAAATTAGTTGTTATTTTTGTATTTATGTTGTTTTTTTAATTTATTTATTTTTTTCATTTTTATTTATTTTTGCGTTTGTCTGTTAGCTAGTTCGGTGCACACTCTGCTTAAAATAAGAGTCTCATAAAATCCTATTAATGGTCTGAAATGACCTTACAGGTATAAAACAGAACCTGATAGCCTTGGGGAAAAACGTTTCACAATAGAAGCACACATACACACATATATACACCTCCTACAAAAAACACACACTGATGGGGTACTATATACACTTACTTATACGTACCTTGCGTATCTTTCAATCCACTGTGTTCTATCTATGTGTTTATTCCGCATACACGTGCATAACTGCATCTTATAAACACA
>CM042143.1:110567309-110582309 GCA_023376005.1 Doryteuthis pealeii | reverse complement strand
TACTCGTAGAAAATAGGCACGGCGAACCGGTTTCAAATCATGGATGAGGCTATTTGCTTTTCACAATGCTCTTTAAACTTGGTATAGTGACCGTTCTAGTAGAAGTAAAACGCTGAATTCAAATCTATTAAAGTTCGATTAAAATTAACCCTCTGTTGCAATCTGCTAAATACACGTATTGTCTATATTAAGTTGATTTCTACATTTCGACCGTTACATTTTCTAGCCTAATTATTGTTACAGTTTAGAGTTGAAATTGTGTTATTATCAATCAAATTGCTGTTGTCTTGGTTGGTTTTTTTTACAACTTGTTGACGGGCGTATTCTCCGGTCTTCTTCAGAAATGATTATCAGCCGATGATCGATGAATGAATGAAAATAACCATGATAAGGATTATAGTTCGAATAAATGATGGAATATATTTTATTTTTCCCAATTTTTCAAAATAAAATTTTCACTAATTTCTTCCCATTTTAAGTGTGATAGATCGTTGATAAAAAAATTAGAGATAGACCTAGATGTCACACACACACACACGCACACACACACAGATACATATATATATATATATATATATATATATATATATATATATATATATATATACATATATACATACATACATACATAAATACATACACTTTCATTAAGAAAAAGACTCAACAAATCGTCATTTAGCTATTGTAAGACTATTTCGGCCGGTAACTCCCTAAATGAGCCCAGTCTCGCCAGATAGCCATCACAAAATAAAATCTCTATAGCCATCACAAAATGCAATCTATATAGAACGGAAAGGATAATTTGCATATTGATCTTTAAAATTTGATTTTAATAAATATGTGCTTAGTATTATTGATTTCTAATTATTTGGATTTATCTTAATGACTATGAACAGAAATCCCGGGAATGAATCTTAAAAGAAATCCATTAACGAGAAGAAATAACTGTAATTCCATTCTTTACTTCTTATTTTAACAAATAGTTAAATTAGGAGAATTTAGCAGTGAAAGGCGGAAGTGATGTCAGAGTAAGTTTCAGTTGTTCTATTTTTCGATTATACCCCCTCACTGTTTCAAATCTTTTCATCTGCCTTCTTATTTAATTTCATTAGCCTTTCTAATTTAATATAATATTTTATTACATTAAAACTTAAAATACTTGCTCTCGAAGGGTGAATATATTTGCTAGTAAAGCTCATGAAAGTTCAAACATAATAATTATTTCTACTAATTTATTTATACACATAAAGTTGAACACGCAATATAAAAACAAGACTTAGCATTAAATAACCCACATGTTTTAATATTCCATTAAACATTAACCAATCACTAACCAATCAAATAATTATTGACCTGTCCAATAATAACTGGATTTAATAGGGATGGGTGGTAACAAGGCATACATAAGCATTCATCTCAAGCATATATACATTAAAAAGATTATTTAAAAGAACGCTAGACTTGATTTCAAAGTTCTGTAAATAGGTTACTTATATATATATATATATATATATATATATATATATATATATATATATATATATATATATATATATGGATATTCCGGTTGAGGTGAATTGATTAAAAAACTATTATCGTATACTAGCAAATATATGCACCTTCTGGTTGCAAGTATTTAATTTTTAATGTAGTAAAATATCATTAAATTAGAAATGCTAATGACGCTAAATAAGAATGCAGATAAAAAGATTGAAACAGAAGGGTTATATATATATATATATATATATATATATATATATATATATATATATATATATATATATATATATATATACAAAAGCAATCCCTTTTTGGTCTATTACAATACCTAATATATCATTTAGACTATATTTTCAGCTATACATTAGAATTAAAAATCAAAGTATTTCAGTTTCAGGTATATTTACATTTTTCTAGGACAAGTTTTTTAAATAATGTATTTTTATTACTCGAACAACAACTTCGATTAAAACACCTAACTTTGTTGCATGAAGTCGTATAATCTCACATGGTTGTTACTACCGTAAGGATTGTAATAACAGTGTGTGATTTCCCTCAAATACATTAGTGCAACTAATTCTTATAGGTATAAGTCTATATCAATTAGTTGCATGAGGTTATTTTATCATGTACATGATTTTATGTAATGTATTGTTATCAAACTATAAAAAAAGACGGCTTTCTAACTCGCTGATGCTATTACATTCAGCTCACAAGATATTTAACGTTGTCGTTTTACAGTCAAAGGGAGACAAGTAAACTCGTACTAAATTCTGAATCGCTTTGGAACTGTCGGTAAATTGTAGTATAGTAAAACTATGTAAAATAATTGATAAAATGTAATTTATAGTTTAATTTTGCAATTAAGTTAAAAGAAAGGAGAAAAGTATTTAGTATTTATGATAGTGTGTTCTGTTTTATTTTTATTTGTTTAATTTTTTATTTCTGAATATTATTCAGAATAAAATCAAAATAACTATATTTCTTTTTCTTTTTTAAAATAAATATTTTTCCTGTCCAGACAGATTTTCTTTCGTACATACTTAACTGAATTTTCAAGAAAATTCTTTTTCAAATACCTTAATTGTAAATAAACCTTTAATTAATTAATTTCTAAATACTTCATTTATAAATTTAAAAAAGTATCTAAAAAATTATTTATTTGAAATCCCATTTAAGTATTTTGAAAAAAAAGCTGTCTGGACAGGGAAAATATGAAACTAATCCTAAGCTTGCTTAAGTTAAATTAAACATTATTCTGATCATGTCTTTAGTTGAGAATGGGCAAAATATAGGATTTTATCTCTAGAAAAGTTACACAAGCGAAAGAAGAATCATTACTCATTTTGTATTATTATCATGAGTTTATTTTTGATTTTCTAAATTCAATTAAATTCAATAAAAGAAATTAAATTCAAACAGAAATATGAGTTTGAATTTACTCATCATTACACACACATAAAACATGAGTGGATAACAGTAAATAATTAAATAAAAATTTAAACGGAACAATACGCTAAAAACGTTGTTCGTTATGCAAACTGTTACATTTTTCCAGCTATTTTCAATCATTTTATTTCATATTATTACAGTATCCATTTAATATATATAATATAATATAATATAATAATAATATAATATAATATAAATTATTATATTAATATATATATAATATATATATATATATATATATATATATTTATATTTATATATGTATATATATTAATATATATATGTATATATATATATATATATGTATATATATATATATAATATATTATATATATATTATTATTATTATTATTATTATTAATAATAATAATAATAATAATAATATAATAATAATAATAATAATAATAATAATAATATTATAAGAGTCACGCTAATGCGAGAAACACTTAGGTCGCTATATCTTAACCGATTCGTATTTTAAATCATTCGATTTTAATCGTGTATATATATATATATATATATATATATATATATATATATATATATATATATATATATATATATATCTTTAAGTGATCAGTTATAAATTTATTTCAGCTTCTTCATTTTTAAAATCTTATCCTTGTCTCGATCTTTAGATTTTAATAAAAAATAGGAAGCTGAAATAAATTTGTACCTGATTACTTAAAGGTCTTCATTTATTCATATAAATATATGTGCATATCTATCTATCTATCTATCTATCTATCTATATATATATATATATATATATATATATATATATATATATATATATATATATGCGTGTGTGTGTGTGTGTGTGTGTGTGTGTGTGTGCATAAGCTTAAAATATCACCTTCACCATAAAAGAAATAAAGTTGCATTAAATTTTATTGAAATTTAATCACCACGTCTATTGTAAATTTTCAAAATGCAAAACTTGAATGATTACACTGAATGATGCATAAAATGCTGGACAAAAAAAAAAAAAAAAAAAAAAAAAAAAAAAAACAACCAGCTACAATTTTTGAAATAGACCTAAATTTGTCAGTAACCGAAAATACGTCACTGTTTACGTCACATTACCCCAAATCGTTATAACATAGAATAAATACACTCAGAATTTGAGCATATAACCTTACACGATTCTCAACGTTTTCTTTAAAAAGTTTTAATAAATACATGCCCAGTATTATATATTTATATATAGTTTGCTTTATTTTGATATATATTTAAAGTTATTAGAAACCCATTAAAAAGAAGAAATAACTGTAATTTTATAGTAAGTAAATTAGGAAAAATTAGCATTGAAAGACGGGAGCGATGGAAGAATAAGTATTACTTGTTTAATTTTTCGATTATTCACCCCTTTGTTTCAATCTTTTATCTGCATTCTTATTTAGGTTTCATTAGCCATTCTAATTTAACGATATTTTACTACATTAAAAAGTAAATACTTGCACCCAGAGGGTGTATATATTTGCTAGTATACGAAAATACTTATTAATCAATTCACCTGAACCGTAATATCCATATATTAATTTTCGTGTTCCTTAAAAGTATATCCGTTATCATATTGCAACATCCTCTAGTTGAAGATGAGACCCTCCAAACTGTCCAAGAAGAAATACAAAAATGAAAATCCTGGTGTTGCTTATCCGCCGAATTCTTATTTCTTGTTAGTATCCTTACCTCAGCTAAATACGGGACAATTCCGTCTTTATTATTAGGAAATAAATGTTATAAATTTTACAGAGACAATTATAATAAGAAAGAGGGAAAGAAAGATAGTAGAGGAAATATATATATAGAAAGGGCTGAGCGCACAGAAGCGATAACGCTAAACTCTTTCAATTGAACACAACGAAAATATGGAAAGAAGGAAGGAAAAAAGTGTGAGAGGGTTGAATTAAGTTCATTATACTTTTCATATTGAATTATTGCAATAGCTCTCAAGTAAACATATCAAACGTTGAAATTATTAAAATATCATACTGTGGTATATCAAGAGATCCTGCTAGTATAACTTTTTCGTATTACACGACCCAGGAATTTTAACACTAGGTAATTACAGGCATTTTAAACAACACAATTAACCCATAAAGTAAAATTATATTACCGTTAGCATTTATCAACTCCTCCGCACGAGCAGGATCTGGTACAATATCAATTTTTTAAGCGGAGTTAAATAGGGGGGGGGGCACCATAATATTTTATTTGGGGGGGGGACCATAATATTTTATTTGGGTGGGGGACACCATAATATTTACAAATTATTATCATTACTTACTGGAAACCGTATAACTGTTTTAACTGAAATTGTTTACTCCAGCATTACATAACCCCATTGACAAGAACAAAAACCAACCAACCAACCATATCAATAAAATGACACATTTTATCAATAGATTATATATATATATATATATATATATATATATATATACAGTTGAAAAAAAGTAGTAAGACAAACAAAAATATTTATTTTATGTTGCTTATTTTTCTCAACTAGTTTGGACCTTTGGTCATCTTCAGAAGGAAATTTCTTGTTTCAGAAATTGAAATATTTTTTAATTGTTTGACAAGCCGCCATAATCCGGGCAGAAAAATGTTTTAGAAGTAACAAGTGCATCTGTTAAGGAAAAAAACTTTTCAATTCGTTTGAAATGTTCTTATATATACGTAAGGAAGGTTCTTTTTAAGAAGTCATATATATATATATACATATATATATATATATATATATATATATATATATATATATATATATATATATATATATGTGTGTGTGTGTGTGTGTGTGTGTGTGTGTGTGTGTGTGTGTGTGTGTGTGTGTGTGTGTGTGAAATTGGATGGCCAGTGTTTGATTTTTTTAGGTTTTACTGGCCCACAATATATATATATATATATATATATATATATATATATATATATATATATATATATATATATGAATATATATGAATATGTACGTGTTTGTGTGTGTATGTGTATGTGTATGTGTGTGTGTGTATGGGAGACAGAGACAGAGTGAGGGAGGGAGGGAGCCAGAGAGAGAGAGAGAGAGAGAGATGATGCTGGTATGGGCACAAAATATGCGTCAGGTATTGTTGATAAACGTCTTAATTTAAAACCTGGGCAAGTATTGATCTGTAGATGTTACCATCAACTGTAATTCAATTATATTACCTATAGGGTCAATCTAAATAAATTGAAAAAATATTAGTGTATTTCAGATTTATTGCAGTTAGTGCATTTTCGATGAATCTAGTGATCCCTCTTTTCGTATATGTATTTTCATAGGACTCCTTCACCTAGATCGTTTGCCATACATATCATGTTTAAAAGAGACTATGCCCGATTATTTACCCATAGCTAAAGGGAGAATAGTTGGGTTCATCCCTTTTGCAGACAGACAAGCAGAGAGACATACTACATACTGATAGACAGATAGATAGACACGAACTAACCCATAAGGTAGATAGACAGGAACCGACACATCAGATTGATCGATAGATAGATAGGTAGATAGATAGATATGAACTGACTCAAGACAGACAGCCAGCCAGCCAGACAGACAGACAGATGAGAGGATAGATAGATATGCGTTTGATTTTTCTCTTTTTTGTTGTTGTATTTTTTGCTTTTTAATAGTTAAAACACCGCTCCTTAACGACAGCTGTCTATGGCCGAGTAGTTAACTAATCCGGCTGATGAAAAGTCAGTCGGGTTTCGCTCCTGGTCGATATAGTTGATGTGTCTAGCCACACTGATGAGATGTGAAACGTCGAAACACTGCGTTTGTGGATGCCAGAGTACAAATACAGTTGAATATAATATAAAATATCTTCCTTGTAAACCTATTTAACCTTCATGCATTTGTAACTTCGCAGACATTTTACGACAGAAATGTACTCATTTGTTAGTATGTGTCAATAAGTAACCTTTGATCCTAAGATTAATAAATTATTGGCTACATTATATATATATATATATATATATTATATATATAATATATATATATATATATATATATATAATTCTTAGTATTATAAGTACTTAATATTCTTATCATAATATGACCATACATTATATTCGGGTAGGTGTTACACACATGATATACTTTTATTTCGTAAATCTTTTATCGAGTTTAGACCCTCAGTATTGAAATAGAACACTGTGATATGAAAAAAAAATCACATGAAAAAATGTTCTTTTGTATTGATTCTTGAGTCTATGAAAACAAGTTAAGTAGTAGAATGCACATGAAAGGGAAAGGTTAAAATGAAAAATAAAAAAGCAGCAAAATACGGAAGAAGAAAAACGCTGTCAAAGGGAGATAAATGCTGCAGTCACGAGTGTTTAATCGAGTATAAATGTCTTAGAAAGACGGACAAAGGCTCCTCCAGACATAACACTATATTCTTCGGGTATATTTTACGCAGAATTCAAGTTTGCTTCTTTTAAATTCTTTAATTAAATTTGTGATCTCATATTCAGAAGACGTCCACTTTGTGTTCACACCCTTTATTTAGGTTCCTGAAAAAGAAAAGAAGACATAAATTCAACCTGAACAACCATTTATATAAACATATAATATATATATTTATCAATCCAAAATAAGTACATCGTTTATATATATTATATATATATATATATATATATATATATATATATATGTATATATCATCATCATCATCATCATCAAGTCGCGCTGTTCGCACGGATATCCATGACATCTCTCTCCATCCGTCCCTATCGCTCATCATTCTCGGGAGGTCCTCTGTGCAGCATCCTGTATCCGCACAGAGCTGATCAATGTACGTCTTTGCTGGTCGGCCTACACTGACGTGCCATGTGCTGGCTTCCACAGGAGGACGTCGCTTATGAGTTCGTCCTTGCTTCTCCAGCAGTGTCCCTCGTGTCTTTTCCGTCTTACTCGGATGGTTTGGGTGATATGTGGCAGGTGGCCGTACAGCTGCTTTCTCGTGGGGTGCTGTTTCCACGTCTTGTTCAGGATCACCCGCTTGTGCAGCTCCCATCTAGTTATTTTTCTAGTCGTTTTGTTAGGGTCCAGGTGGTGCAGCAATACAGCAGCACTGAAACGACAACGGCCTGGAAGAACTGTCTTTTTGAAAACAGTGAGTATTGTCCAAAAGGTGTCGCCTTTCAAGAGATTATGCCCGAATATTTAACCATAGCTAAAAGGGTGACACCTTTTGGATAATCCTGATTGTGCTGCTGCATAGAAACATTGAAGGTTCACCATATTGGCATCCTCAACCAACGAGTTACACCTAGCTGTACTCGAGCCCTCCTCATCAACAAATTTCGTCCTGCTCTTTGCATACAAAAGCAATTTTATTCTTTACCCCTTTTCGGTCCAACCGTTCTTGGTCCCACAACACACACACACACACACAGACATTTGGTTTAGGATATTTATAATAACCAACACAGGAGCATATATCATAAATACAAATGAAGCTGGTCCTCTGTGGATCACATCCTTACTTCTCTACATAGTCACCGTTTTCTCTCAATAGCAATGTTCCACCTTCAATGAGAGCATGTATCTGCCCCATATAAATCTGTTGATTGTTCTTTGAGCCACTTCTTCATTACAGATTTCACTTCCTCGTCACTGGAATAATGTTTGCCTCTCTTTGGTCTCATGAAAGAGGGTTTGAGAGGCAAACACTATTTCATTATTCGTATGACGAAGATCTGAATTTCTGAATCCCCTTATGATTGCAGTTATCAAATTTTGTACCTACAAACACAACTGATTAATTCTTTGCATCTTTGTTATTATACGAAATCTCTCTTATTTCACCATTAGATACTCAGTTTTGCAGTTTTCTCTTTTTAACTCTTTGCCTATCAAATTTCCCATATGGTTATACCAACTTTTTATATTTTTATAACTAACCATCAATTTTTATACTTTCCTTGCGGTATGATTGCTGTGACGGGAGAGTCTCTGTGTGCAGCTTAAATTAAGCAAATATTTAAATATGATTTCCTTTCATTTTTTTTTTTTTTTTGTAAAAGGTAAACAAAAACAATTATACTTGTATCCTGCTTGGTCTCGGAGTAGAATATCATTACGGTGTCTATTTTTTGGTTTTAACAATCACTGACGGATATGTCACCATAATATGCAATTATCACAACAGATAAGAATGTCTTAGATGCATATTTGCATCATATACTGAGTCTGTCAAGAAAGTAATGTGACTTTAACTTTTCCCTACTTTAAAACGTTCGCAGCGGCTCTCCTTACCACACATAAGCAAAGTACAAGAAAGTGATGGTTAGTTCATTATAACTGAGTGAAGGACTGAGATAATAATAATAATATAACTTTATTTGAATATAATGAGTTCTGAGGTGAATAGATATGGAACTTGAAATATCCCATTATACAGGTAAAGAATACCAAGAAAGCTTGGAACGGCCGTGGGGAAATTTGATAGGTAAAGAGTTAAACAAATATTCCAACACTTTCATTCCCTTTAATGATTACATATATCAGGTAATAATTTTATACTTTATTTGTGGTGCCCATCTCGATCTATCTCCCTGTTTGTCAGGGGTTGCTATTGAAAAGAAAGCCCCGTACTAAGATCAAACAAACAATTTCTAGGGTAGAATTTTAGGGAGAATCCAGTGGCCATACTTATATTTATCCTTGAATTCATTTGAAGTCATTAGATATCAGATTACCGGCTGTGGTGGGAGAAATAGGCAAAAATGAATATACTAAGGCAAATAACTTCGATACATTTGAACATTTAACTCTTTTTCTACTTTAAACCGCTCACAGCAGCTCTCGCACCGATGCGATCCTATACATACCACGCCAAGAAAAGTACAAAAACTGATAGTTCATTATAATTGAGTAGAAGGATTCCGATAACAATAATAATAGGACTTGTTTTGAATAGGTTGAATTCTGAGATGAATAAATAGGGAACTTTAAAATATCCCATCTTAAAGGTTAAAAATAAGAAAAAACAATTTGGTACAGAATGTTATTCTTCTTTTTTCTTTCTTTATAATAAAAAAGGAATGGTTAATTATTTAGGTGAGGTGACGACACTCATAAAACATAAGTAATATAATAATTTTCATTGGATACGTGACACCAGATAATCAGGATTTAAATTTTTGCATTTCATCTTGGACGATTTAGACGGTCTCATTTTAACTATAGGATATTGCAAGATGATAACGGACGAAAGATTAAAGAACAAGAGTAATATATATATATTTTTATTTTTAATACGTAAGTGTGTATTGATTGGAGAGACGAAGATTCAGAATATATATGTATGTCTGCACGAATAATGTTTTCACTTGCGAGTATCACAAACTAGATTCAGTATTCAATAAAATATATTTTAAAAATAAGTAGCAAAGGCAGAGAAGAAATTATGTTAATCCATGAACATAATTGAAGCTTAATGTTTCTTCCGATTTTTATCCATCGCAAATTCAATTAAAACTAAGATTTATCGGTGCGTATAGAATGTTGAATCTTAATAAGTTTAAGGTCAAACTTAGATTTTTAAAACTCCATGGAGAAACAGGAACTTAAAATCCTGGAATAGTGAAATGGAAAAATTCTTCCACCAAAAACGCAGCGTTTTCAGCAAACAATATTGGCACTATGTAGATGATTAGTATTAATAAATTTTAGTTTTAAACAAATTTACGTGTAGTTTTGTATTAAAAATGGTTCAAAATAGATTTTTTAAAACATAATTCTGTTATTCATTAGTTGCAAATATATTACGATATTATGATAGAATTAGCTCACTTAGTTCAATTATTTTTTTGTTTAGCAGTAAATAAACTAATAACAGATGAGACAAAAAATAGTTGTATTAACATATTTTAGATTTAAACAAATTTACAAGTAGTTTTGCATTAAAAATGGTTCAAGAATAGATTTTAATATACAATTTTGTTATTCATTAGTAGCAAATGTACTACTCATGACAAGAATTATAGAATTAGCACGCTTCGTTCAATTGTTTTTTTTAATATTTAGCAGTAAATAAACTAATAACAGAAAGGACGCAAAAATATCTTTAATGTCTGAACATTCGGACTTCATAAAAGAGTCCTTAGACAAACTAGATTCATGATCATGTCACGCTGACGGCACGAATTTCCATCTCTCTCTCTCTCTCTCTCTCTATATATATATATATATATATATATATATATATATATATATATATATATATATATGTATCATACATGCATACACATCAACTGTCCCTGTCGGTCATCGCCTCTTAATGTCTTCTATTGGTTATGTAGCACATGATTCGGCTTGTGCAGGCGTATTTGTGAGAAGCTATTGATCATCTACGTCGTCAGCATCTGTTATAGTTTGTGTAGAATATAACCGGCTTCTTACCTTTTTTTTAGCGTGAAGCCTATTTTTTTTAGATCTAATAGCGTCCGTTGTATTTAGACCTGACATATTAGGAATATAAATGGTGTTAATGTAACTATTTGTAACGCTCCAGTACAATGTCAAAGAAACCTGTGTGATCATCAGGTGTATGAACATTGTTTTTCGTGTCTTGTAGAGCATCATTACAGCAATAACGTAAATTTCCTAAGAAGCGTCGCTTTGAGAAACGTTTCTTGAACCACTTCTAGGATCTAGTTCTAAACTAGATTGAATCATTCAATTTAATATCATGATTTTTTTCAAGCCACAAGGAGGGAAATATGGAATAATACAATATTGAGGAAAAAGTATGGAATTCATAAAAAAAACGAAAAAAAGAAAGAAACAAACAAAAAACAACAACAACAAAAAAACAATGTGAATTAATCCTTATCATCCACGTCAAACGTTCATATTTTTTCAGGCACGGATTTTACTAATTTAAAGGAATACCCTTTATGAAACTGGTTCTTAATTTCCTGAATGTTTTCTTAATGCATACAGAGAAAAAGAATTATGGAATAGACCAATGTAGAAAAAACTATTATGGAATGATTTTGTAATTCTTAACACAAACAGCAGCAAAAATCTAAAAAAGAATTATAGATATCTCTATAAAGAACAGTAATTGCAGACCACAACAAGTGGTTGGGCATATCTAATTAAAAGGAAAATGTCTCCAACCAAAGAACTGACAATTGAAACACTATACTGTAACAACATATATATTGAAAGCTAAAACTTTATTTACCCCTGAAATTTGACTTTAATTTGATTTAAAGTTGGGCATAAATAGGTATAAGGTGTGCACCAATCACTACTTATATTTATGAACTTTCCCAGCAACAGCAGCAGGCAGCAGGTCCTTTCGATAAAAATTGGACAATCAAAAACGAGCACAGAAAAGCATTTAAGATCTTTTGCAACTGTCCTCAAATCAATTGTTAATTTGACTTTCTGCCAGAAGGAAAACTACGGACTAGGATTACAATAAGGTCTACTGATACTAAACTCTTTTATGCCTAGTATTTCAAGGATTAACCAATTGAACCCAAACTCAATACCGATTTGGATTTACCAACAGAAGACCTAAACGCCTAAAATAGTGACCAGAATTTTAACAATCTCCGTTTTAATAAATTTCCGGTTTTCAAAACTAAAGCATCTAGATTTAGATAAAATTGATATTTGGTGGGTGTAAGATATTAGTTTTATCATCTTTGCTCGTTAACCACACGGACTTCACCTGTTGTAGAAGCAATAGAAGCTTCATTGTTCATCTCTGTTACATAATAGCTAAAGATTAAAACTGCAATCTCGTTTAAGTTTTTAGTGTCCCCTGAAAAATGAGTTCAGAGTTTCACTACGTTCCCGTTTTCTGGTAGTAAGTGAATGTATCACAAAAAAATAAATAAAAATAAAAAATAACCCAGCACTTAAACCTTAGTCTTTGCCTGGCCGCGTAGATTAAAGCCAGCCAATCAAAAGCTCGAATACGTGGTTAGTTAACTATTAAATCGACGATCTTGAAAGCCGTTCGTTTGACTGGATTTGACATGGACAAAAAGATCTGTATCCAAGGACTCTGTTTCAGTGAAAAACAAATCTATTCGATTTTATAAATAAATACTTAAATAACGCGATCATTACTTACGATACTTCTACTTATCTATTGGTCTGAGGTTAAGGGGAAATAATTGGAATTTTGAATAAGTCCCATATTTGCCGATATGATAGACGCATATGAAGCATTGAAATAATTATATGCCAATATCACAAAGAGTCACATTCGCTGATATTATAACTAGCTTTCGGGAGTGAGGAGTATTCCCACATTACCATTATTCCCTGGTTCACTCTGACCCAGAGATAGGACGTGTCGGTCTCCCATCTATGGTTTAAATAAATAAAAACTGCGTTTACAGAAATGGGGTTTTAAAAAATGACTTTTGAATAAATGATCCTCTATCAAGAAGGAATATAACCGAAGAGTTTGACATGTCAACCAACTGAAGTTTGAAGTCGACAGCCAAGGAGTTTGAAAGAATTGCAATATGTAGTAGTTCTTCACCCAAACCTTGTAAACCATGCGTCTTATATACCAGAAAATTGTATAATGGTTAAAGTGATGGGAAATGGACCAGTCGCCCGAGTTCAAATCCTGATAGTGGTAATTGCATTTCACTTAGGGCTAATGCCCTTAGGAAGGTATGAATCATACACCCCCTCCTGCTATGGATTAATAGTAGGATAGACTGGGCTCTTTAACCTTGGTTAGACAACCAGTCTAGTAGAGGGAAAACTTGGAATTCAATCCTGTTGAACTCCGCTTAAGAAAGTGACCTTGTGTCACATCCTGCTCGTGCGGAAGGGTTCATATATACATATATATATATATATATATATATATATATATATATATATATAATATATATGCTGTAATAGAAGGAAAGTGGTCAAGAAATGATCAACTCAAAACAAGTCACAGGGTGGTACGTTTCGTCTGTATGCACAGACTTTCTCAGCAGATCGTAAGAAAATACGGTAGGCCATGTCTATTCGAAAGTGTCATACATGGTTCTTGGGTAGGAACCGAATGTAGCGTAACACTTATCGTCTAAATGGAATCTAGGAAACGAGTTCAAATCCTGGACAAAACTGCTGTTTCTCTGTGCGCTAATAAAAAAAGTCGTCGGGTTGGCTTAAATGGCGGTATCAGCCAGACAGCAAAGGAGTCTATCCATTTTTCAGTAGCACTAGACCAAAGAGATTGTTTTTGCATCTAAGGTGGAGCACCACACCTACCATCAGCTCCTTACTTTACCGCACAGATCCCTGTGCTATTCATATGCTGAGTTGGTAAGTGCCGATATCGAACCAGGAACCTTGTGGTTCCTAGTCGGACACTCTACCGACTGAGCTAAACCACTGTCAGAAAAGGCATGAAACTATCTGTTCTCATTTAGCTATGGGAAAATAGTAAGGTATGTATTACTCAACTCCTCCGGACAAGTAGGATATGACGCAAGGTCAATTTTAAGCGGAGTTTAACCGTTTTCTTTCTCAAAGACTGGTTGCTTTACCAATGCTAGAGTATATACTATTTATGCATAGTAGAATTATGGAGAATAGTTGGATTTATTCATTTCCAATGTTATTAGCGTTATGAGAAATACAAACAGTCTCGTTCAGGATTTGAACTCGTGTCAACGTGTCCATTTCCTACGACCATAATCATCACAAAAATGGGATCATTGAGGAAATTGTAGAGGAGGCTGACAACTCTGAATTCAAACTAGCTTTACTCCGCTTAAAAATTGACCCGTGTCACATCCTTGCGACGAAGTTGGATGAATACATAGTTACTGTTTACGTTTCCGATGCTGCACAAAACTAATGCATTAAAATGCAATATAATCTACAATAAACTATTTAATCTGCTATGGAGAGACAAATAGACATAGTAGACATTTGAATCTAAAAACGGGGTTCATGACAAACGGTGCTTTTTATGTTAGTTCAAATAGGTTAAATAAGTTGGTGTTTGCTTGCATTTAACCAGAAGGAAAAGCTTA
>CM042143.1:110547309-110564809 GCA_023376005.1 Doryteuthis pealeii | reverse complement strand
TATATTTTTGAATTTTATTGATTCCATTATGAGAGAACTTAAACGTAAATATTCTAAAAAAAACTGTTCTACAGGTTGACACATTCGAGTAAAAAAAATAAGGCTATAAAAGTTACAGAACAGAAACAGTTTATTATAAATATTGTTGCGTCGAAAAGTAAAGAACAAACATTGTCGTTTGAATCTATAACTGATTTCTAAAAAAAATATAACAGTTCTAAACGAAATACGTTAACTTTGAAAATATAAACAAATATTTATTATTACTTTACAGTATTGTATCCCTAGTTATCACGATGGTAAACCGTGTAAGGTTAATGATACATGTAGGATTGTGTTCTCACACTAAAAAACTCAAGGGATTAGATTTTCTGCTATTGCAAAAAAAAAAAAAAAAGATTTAAGACTGTATTTTTCAAGAATACTAAACTTTATGATGACACTAGCCTTTTCTTTAATTCATCTAAAACACTAGGGTAGCTGGTTAAAAAGATTTCTTGGCAGAATTGAGTGATTCAAAGACTTGGATGGTTTTGACACACCAGCGGGAATTTCGCGTTCGTTAACTGAAGAATTTTGGCATCAAAATCAAAAATACCATTAGTGTGTTTTGGTTTGGTTTCTTTGTCAAATTATATATATAATATATATATATATATATATATTGTGTGGTGTGTGTTTGTGTGTGTATATTTCTTTGGTGGGTACCAAGTTTTTTTTGTATAAGTGTGATTCTAAGCTGATCCTTTAAACTCGGTGGGCCTCAGATACCCATGAGTGGAAATGGTCCATAATCACGATACCCGGTATTTAAGGCCTTGGTTTTGACACACCAGCGGGAAGTTCGCGTTCGTTACCCGAAGAATTTGGCATCAAAATTCCTCAGCAGACACAACAGAGCACTATGCACGTTCTCCTTCTTCTAAGGAAAACTGAAGAGATAAAGTAGCCTTCACAAACGTGCAAGTTACTTGGACCGATGGAAATTAAGCAAGACCAATCTTCTGCGATAAAAGTAGGGTTTTTTTTGTTTGGCTCTAACAAGCAGTATTTCAAAGACATAGAGGTGAGAAATCAGTATTGGTGAGGGATGATGAGATCTGGGCCTCGTCTTGGTCCGCTTATTTAGTTAAATAGCCAAGTAAATACTGTCTAGTGTATAAGAATACTATTCTAGGGATAAAAAAAAAAGTCATCTTCCTTAAATAATGAGTGCCTCGTGAAGTGTTACATGATAGTTCCAGAAATCCATTATTGACCTCATTTGACTCTGTTCTAACAACAGGAGAAACGTTCTTGGATCCTGCCAGGCGAAGGAAAGCCAAGTGGAGATTTTACTTATCAAGTAAGCATTTTTTTCCATTTTCTTTAAAACCCCCTCTATTACTGTTTATTTGTGGAAACTATGTGCAGTTTTCTACTTTTGGAGACACGTTTGTATATTCTTTATTATTAACACCATTAGTGTGCTTTGGTTTGGTTTCTTTGTCAAAGTTATATATATATATATATATATATATATATATATATATATATATATATATATATATATATATACTTCTCAGGTGGGACACCAAGTTTCTTGGTATAATGATGATTCTAAGCTGGTCCTTTAAACTCGTTGGGCTCAGATACCCACGACTGGAAATGGTCCATAATCACGATACCCCGTATTTAAGGCCTTTTTATTCACACACACACACACACACACACACACACACACACACACACACACATACACATACACGCACATATTATATATATATATATATATATATATATATATATATATATATATGTGGGTGTGTGGAGTGTGTGTGTGTGTGTATGTTTGAAGAAAAGTTAGAACAAACATAGTATATTACAATGCATAGAAATTTCGAACATTTCTGTTTATTAAGAAACCTTCTTCAGGATAATGAAACTAGTCAAGGAGAAAAAAGGATTCCTCTAGGTAAAAATATGTTGGATATGTTGAATCCGTTGAGTTTGGAAAGTGTGTAGAAAAGGTTCGTTACTGTTCGTTGACTAGCGTTCGTAATTGAATGCTAATGACGTGATTGGTACTCGCGAAAGTGCTTGACGAGTTTCATTGTCCTGAAGGTTTCTTTATAAATCGAAATTTTCGAATATCGACACTACGACTAATAAATGTGCATACATTGTAACATCCCGTGTTTGTTCTACCTTTTCCCCTCATTCTATTCCCATATATATATATTTTTCCTTCTTTGACTGCATCTCCTATATTTGGGTCTATTTTTATATTTCATTTGCTTCATTGAAGAATTGGTAAATTATTCGGAGCTGGTTGGCTTGTTGGTTGGCTTGATTTTAACACATTTTAACCCTTGCCTGGTTATTTTATGCCGAAGACGTTTTCATTTATTCATTCTTGATGGGTATTCAAAAGTTGTGTTTTTTTTTAAATTTAAACTCAATATTTTTAAAACAATTTTTAAAACTCATTTTTCCCCATTTAACCTATAGATGACCCTAAAAGGTACTACCACTCCAGGTTAAAGGGGACCTAGGAGTAATGGCGCTGAAGGGATTTCCAAACTCCCTAGAGCTCCAGAACGGAACTTAACCCTTTGATGCAGTTTAACAACATACGCAGGACATAAAAAGTCGACATTGCCCAATCATAGTTCAGATTTCAGTCCAATTAGACAACTTGGGAGGAACATTGATGTCAGTGAGGCAGAAACTTCGGGTTTCACAAAATCCCCAACAATGTGATAAACTAGTGAAACCGTGTGGTCGTAAACGTATATACCCAACCCATTCGGCAAGGGTAGAATATGACACAAGGTCGCAAGTATGGAACACCCAGTGAGGATCAATGTATTGGATTGAAATTTTAGATTTGATCTTTTTCACTTTAAATCTCTAATATATATATATATATATATATATATATATGTATATGCGTGTGTATGTGTCAAAATCAATCGAGACTTTACAAAGCATTAAAACATAAGTGTTCTTTACTTGGGTCAACCCCTATATATATATATATATATATATATATATATATATATAGGGTTGGACCCAATTAAAGAACACATTATTTTTAATACTTTGAAAAGGCACGATTGATTTTGACATAAGTATTTAATTCATATTGTTACTTTAACATCTTCCCGAATCTATCTATCTATCAGTATATCTATCTATCCATCTATCAATCAATCAAAATCTTTAATATTGCTGTTTCACTCATGACTGAAACTTACATATTTCCCATTGGTATACGTCCTAAGATAAAAAGCCATGATATCGAATAATAATTTTTTGATCAGATAGGTTCACTCCATTAGAATTCTGGACATAACACAATTTTATTATTATTTAGATTGTGTTAAACTTAGTAAATATCTAATGAATCTAAACTGATGATCGTTTTAATATGGAATAAATTAGAACGAGTAAATTTTCTGAGTTTAGAAAAATATAGGAATTCATTAATCTTTAAATTACTACTGCAATTTATTTCATTTTATTTTATAAAATATTTTTCTTAGATATTTGTTGTTTTATGTAAAATTCAAGTGAAAAAAAAAACAAACTTGATGTTAAATGTTTTAAATAGTTGTTTTAATCATAGAGACGATCGATTTCTTGGGCTTAAAGATGTATGTAAGATAAGAATTTGCCACTTAGATTACAATTTGAATAGTATTACCTGCCGTAAAGATATTGTTAGTTCGCTATTTTTTCAAATAATTATTGGTAATATTTGGTTTTCATCTTGTGCTTTGCGAAAAGCAAAATACAACAAAACAACAAAACAACGCACAATGAGTATCTAACGTGGTGTAATGGTTATCAAGCTTAACTAACAAAACTAGTTGGTTCGAGTCTTACTTGGTGCTCCACACTTCCGGCCTTGTGCCACAACTAAGGCAAGCTTAGTAAATGACTTGTTCTCGTGGTCTGGTTCTTTGTAACTTCGTAGACATTTATATCAAATAATGGTTATTATTATCACACCTTTTTTCCCCATAATACGAATATGTATATCTTTCTCCACCCATCCTATCGATCATCGCTCCGGACAAGTCCTCTGCACTGCATCCAGAACCGCACAGAACTGATTGGTGTAGTTGTTTGTTGCTCAGGCAAAACTGGTGTGTCCATGTGTCCACTGGAGAATGTCACTTATGAGTTCATCCTTACTTCTCCAGCAGTGATCAGCATGTCATACTTATCTTACTGCATGGTTTGTGTAAAAGGAGTCTCTCTCTCTCTCTCTCTCTCTCTCTCTCTCTCTCTCTCCACACACACGAACACACACACACACACACATATATATAATGATAATGTTGCATGGTATATATATAAGTTAAGAGTGTTCAATATCATTGAAAAAGCATGTATACCTAAGTTAGGTTAGCGTGGACATGAATTCAACGGTGCTTGGTAATTGAGTTTCTGCCTATGCGATTTTCAAACCGTTTATTTAATGTCCACTTTATCCAAACTTTATATATATATATATATATATATATATATATATATATATATATATATATATATATATATATAAGTTTGGATAAATGGACATTAAATAAACTATAAATTAGAAAATATGGCTGGTGTATTTTCAAATTAGGATACTGGTTACGAATAGTTTATATAAAAGCTCTATCGATGATTTTAGCATTATCTGCCTAGAAATATACCGCCAATATTTTCCATAATATATATATATATATATATATATATATATATATGTGTGTGTGTGTGTGTGTATGTGTGTGTGTGTGTGTGTGTGTGTGTGTGTGTGTGTGTGTGTGTATATATATATATATATATATATTATATATATCATATATGTATATATATAATTACACATGAATATGAAATTTTAGAAATTTTGAAATTAAAAAACAAAGTAAGAATGAAATACATTTTCTTAAGTACATTTTTCCCCCAATATTATCTAATTAAATTCGCTCTGATTTTGAGAATTGGCAGAAATAATGATTATTTAAACTAAACTTGTATTAAAACTCAACTAATTATTCCATTTCAATTAATATTTAATACCTATAATATTTAATAACTAGTTATATAAATTGGACATTTATAACAGAAATTAAATTAATGATTTTTCGATTATAAACAAACCATATTTTCAATATTATTCTGGTTTAAAGAACAATTAATGTGGTTTATTTAAAAGATTTATTCAGGTTTGTCGAATTAAAGGGAGAATACTCTGACTTTTACTGTTGTCTGAATGTCATCAAAACTATACAGTCACCAGGGGCTGATACACTTGAAAATACTGTGTGTAATCTCCAGTTTCCCTTACTTATTCATTGAAATATTTGTCGGAATATTTTGTAAAATAATAGAAAATACTATTAATCAACCAAAAAATTATTAAACGAGAAATTACATTAGAAAAATGTTCCTAGTAAGAATGAAATAAAAATTAATATAATCTAACAATGACAATATAACAGAAAAAAAAATATTTTGACATGTAAAAAAACACGATAACAAAGGAGACAAGTTATTTAATAATTATTGCTTGGTTGTACACAAAGCCGGGTGTATGTAGTACCCAGTGAGAATCGAACTCAAATGTCATCCCATGCTAACCAATACACCACCTGGGGAACCTATTTTCTATGTCTTCCTTTATTTAATACAACAAAAATTGTCGTATATAATTGTACAGTTATACTTTTTATGGCTATGTTTTCAATATTCGCGTCATCCTATATAAAAAAATGTAAGGTTGAATTTAAAACATCTTATTATAATGGAGATTGTGGGTTTTTCTGTCTGTAACCGAAACTATATTACTATACAAGTCACAATTCCTTTCGTTATTTACATCATATTCTCCATGATTTTATTTTTATTTAAACCTCAATTATTAATAAAATTGTTTTACATCATTAAGACTGTTGAACATATCTACATGCTAATAACATGCAATTGTATTTATATATACAACAAAATAGAGGTTTACAGTGTGAATGGGAAGGCTAATTTGCATATTGATCTTAAAAAATTGATTTTAATAAATATATGCTTAGTATTATTGATTTCTAATTGTTTGGTTTTATCTTATTGAATATGAGCAAAAATCTCTTCAATAAATCTTAAAAGAAATCCCTTAACAAGAAGAAAAACTGTAATATTATTCTTTACTTCCTATTTTAACTAAACAGTTTAATTAGGAAAATTTACCAATGAAAGACGGAGTACGGAAAATGATGGAAGAGTTAGTTTCAAAGTTGTTCTATTTTTCAATCATACCCCTCTGTTCAAAAATCTTTTATCTACATTCTTATTCAGTTTCATTAGCCTTTCTAATTTAATATGATAGTTTATTATAAAACTTAACTAAAATACGTGCACCCAGAGGGTGTATATATTTGCTAGTAATTTAAATGACGGTGCAAACCTTTAATTTTTAAAAATTCAAGTTTTCGTGTTTTTAGGACTACTAATACACCAACTTATACACGAGTATATACAATGTTTTTTGCCACTAATATCATTGGGGAATGTATAAATCCAATTATACCACCAGCTATGGTAATAGAGGACAGACTAGGCTCAAAACCATGGTTAAGTAACCAGTCTAAGAAAAGGAAAACTCTGAATTTAAACCTGTTAACTCCGCTTAAGAAATTGACCTAGTATCACATCCTGGTCGTAATGGAGGGGTTGGTAAATATATATAATAGTTTTTTTTTTTCTTTTCACTTTTTTTGCAATTTTAACCTTTCGTGAATTTAGATATGATAAACATTCTAAAATGTCTAAATAATTGTTTTAATTTTCTTCCATATAATTCAACGCGTATAGAACAAACGATGTTGGTATAGCTAATATATAGACACATTTATCTGAATGTTTGTCTGTCTGTCTATCTATCTATGTATATATCCCGGCAGTGTTTTCATTTTGCTTTCCCTTGGTGCTTAACATAGCAAAATAGCCGAAACTGAATGTTGATTTTAAAAAATAGGTGAGCATTTCCACCTCAAAATATTCGTGTATAAATATATGAGCAAGATTTTGTTTGTATTTTGCATGTGTATCTCGGTGTCTGTCCATCTTGCTTTAGAAAATGCAAAAAAGAAACTAATTGTAATGAGACAGTCATGAAGAGCTAAGTAAACATTTATTTATTTCATGTTTTATCCAGATCAACTGGACAGTATTTAAGCATTTTACTGACTTAAGAAAAAAGTATTTATAACGTTTTGTTTATTTCACCATATACATGTGATTTGTTCATTGCAATATATATATATATATATATATATATATAATATATATATATATATATATATATATGCATACAAATTAATGTTTAATTTTATTTAAACTGTACGCATCTATTTTAATCTTCTCTCTCATATATATATATATATATATATATATATATATATATATATATATATATATATATATATCCAAAAATCTGGAGAATAAATCCTCCTTAAGACATTTTTTTAAAGTGTCGTAGTTTGCAGAGCTCAATGTGTGTCTTATTCTCAGAGTCACAGAGCAAAATTATATAAGTAAAAAATATAACAGACGATTTAGATTTTTAGCGTTATAGCCTATTTCAGGAAGCCTAGAGCAAATGCCTATCCATTCGAATCAGACATTCTATTTGTTTATTGCCTGTCTGTATATCTGTTTGTACTCGTGATTGAGCCAAAATTCTTTGGTAAAGAAAGATTATTCGAGACAACGTTCATTAAAATCTGCCACTCTAATTTTTCCGCGAGTGTGTTAAAACACTTTTACCCTATATTTTCCATTAAAAAACTAAATAAATACATAATAAGTGTATACTTTTATATATTAAAAAATATTTTTTTTAAATGATAGAAAATAAAACAAATTAATAAAGGTTAAAACATAATAAAATACATTAAATGAATGAAAGAAATACAAACAATAATAATAAGAAGAAACAATTTAAGAAAAAGTAATTAAGAATAACATATTATACAATAAATATATAGAAAAATAATTTTCATTTATCTATATATAATTATAGATTAGAGATTTATTTGTAACATTGTAAATCCTTGGTAACGCCAGGTAACTCTGCTAGTTATTCAATGATTTTATAAAGCAAAACAGTACTATATATATATATATATATATATATATATATATATATATATATATATATATATATATATATATATATATATATACCAACCCCTCTGCACGAGTAGGATGTGACACAAGGTGTATTTCTTAAGCGGAGTTTAACAGCTTTGAATTCAGAGTTTTCCTTCTCCTAGTCTGATTACCTATCCAAGGTTAAAGACTCCCATATCTGGAGGGAGAATTGGATTCTTACTTTTCCCAAAGAGTAATTAGCGCTATGAGAAATTCAAACAGTTTCGTCCAGGAATTGAACTCGGGTCAACGAGTCCATTTCCTATTACTTTAACCATTAGACCACGCGCACCCAGAATTTACTATAAATGGGTTCTAAGCAAAATATAAATTTTGGGACAGAATCCTATAAAATATTATTTTCAAAGTTTTATTATTTTATGTAAAAAATGGTTGATTCCTATCAAAATATGTTTATTCTTTACGTTAAGATGGTAGGAATGGCTTTGTAGTCTGTATACAAATTTGAAAGATGTTTATGTAATTGGAATGATAAACGATAAACAATAATTAATGGTACATCCTCACTTGAATGGGTCAGTTTTTATTAAAAAAACACAACATATTTATGTTTCTCTTTTTGATTTTAGTGTTACTTTAAAATGCATTTGATGATGAGGTTCCATTTCCGGAAAATCTGGAAATTGTGGAGTACCCCTTCATTGTCATTACTCCCAGGTCAACTTTGAACGAAAGTGGCAGTACCTGTTCAGGTGCAAACTTTGGTTCAAATAGAACAAAAATCATATTCTATAGGATCATTAAGAAGCAAACTACACCAAAAGTAGATATAAATCTACAATGAACGCAATTCCCTAACCTCTAGTCATAAAATAACAATAGATGGGTTGACATGCCGTAAAAATTAATCAATCTTTGCATGGGAGAAATATTGTCCAATAGCTCGTAAGATGCTTCACTACAGTGTTATTGTTTTGAAGATGGATCATCTAATCATGACTATGGAGGAGTTCGAGTCTCACAACATGTACTTAGCCCTTTGACAGACTTGACTGGGCAAATATACTTATATAAAGGGTAATAGTGTGTATGTATGTATGTATGTCGGATGAAACTACTGAAATAAAACAATTAGCGACAAACTAAATATCTATACACATTTACTATCACCAGATCTTTCTTTCTGCGTGCAGATTATGAAGATTTTATCTATATTCGGGAAGATAACTGAAAAGAAAAAAAAAATAGATAGTAACAGCATAAATTTTTTTTGCATTAAATATTTTCAATATGAGACACTGATTTTTATTTTCAGAGTGTCTGTGCACTTGTTTATCCTGACGCCCCACCAGGCCCTTATCGACGCAAAGCCTTTTTTACAATGGGGCATCCTGCGAGTATACAGTAATAACGGATCTGCAAGATTACATTTTTTGCCCTCCCACCTTTACTCAGGAAACGCCGGGTAGCCGCTTCTAGTTTGATGAAATTGCACGTTCTGTATAAATTGGTGGAATAAGTGTTTTTTTTTTCAATTATAAACATTTTGTTTATTTATTTGCTTGGTTTCGTTTTACAGCATGGCAAATCTGTTGGGTTATTTTATGCCGAAGATGATGTTTTATTCATTCTTATTAGGTATTTAAAAAATCTAAATGCCTTCTTTTCTACCTAAACCATAGATGGGATCCTAACATATACTACCATTCTGGGTCAGAGTGAACTTTTGAGTAATGACAATGAAGGGTACTCTATATTCTCCAGAACTGCAAAATTGGGACCTCTCTTCTAAATGCATTTTAACGTCATGCACAGGACACTAAGACACTCAGCCACCAACCTCTAGCATATTTGATGCAAAGGTTAAAGAGATTTGTCATGAAAGCAATAGGTTCTGGAAAATCATAGTGATTATTGTGGTGATCAGAAAGAACCTCTCTGATCACCCGTCTATCCTAAGTATGGGCCAAAGGGGATTGTTGCATGTTATGGACTATACCGCCACCAGAATTCCGACCATAAGCATCACAGGTGGCCATATTGGGGGATATTACCCGTAAGCAGAAGAGCAGTTGGCTTATTCTACAGCCACAGCTAACAGGGCTGCAAACATTTTGGTGTCTATAATTCACACATGTAATCTATTCAGAAACATTTCTCTGTATTTTTGCCCCAATTTTTATAAGGCGTACGTTACAGAAGACAAACAGGATAATCAAGTTTTATGCTCGGATTAACGTGTAGTATAGTTCCTTTCAATTGGCAGGCTTCTTTTCTTCATGCAAGAAACGGTTAAGTCTGAGGTTACCAAGGTCCCGGTGATTCTGACCCGGCGGTTCCATCTTGTGTTGCCCCAAAGAGGATGAGTCGGTAGACTGTGACGCAGCGTGACAGTGGTGGCGGAAACGAGGGAATATTTTTAAGTGTTGCCCATGCGTATGCACATATTTCCCCTCGTTAAATTAACCATGAGTCAATGATCAAACCCAAGGAGATACCATTGAATAAAAGAATAAATCAAGCATACGTAAAGATATATCTATATATGAAAACGTAGAGCAATATATATATATATATATATATATATATATACTAGCAAATATATGCACCCTCCGGGTGCAAGTTTTTAAGTTTTAATGTAATAAAATATTGTATTAAATTAGAAAGGCTAATGAAACTAAATAAGAATACAGATAAAAAGATTTGAAACAGAGGGAGTATAATAAAAGATTTGAAACAGGGAGTATAATCGATAAAATAGAACAATTGAAATTTACTCTTCCATCACTCTCGTCTTTCATTGTTATTTTTTCTAATTTAAGTATTTAGTTAAAAGAGGAAGTAAAGAAATAAAATGACAGTTATTTTATCTTGTTAATGGATTTCATTTAATATTTATTGAAGAGATTTTTGCTTATATTCATTAAAATAAAACCAAACAGTTAGAAATCAATAATACTAAGCACATATTTATTAAATTCGATTTTTTAATATTAATATGCAAATTAGCCTTCCCGTTCACACTGTAAACCGCTATTTTGTTGTATATATAAATATAATTGCATGTTGTCAGTATGTAGACATAGTTAACAGTATTAATAATGTAAGACACTTTTATTAATAATTGAGGTTTAGATAAAAATAAAATCATAGAGAATGTGATGTCAATAACTAAGAGAATTGTGACTTGAGTAGGAATATGGTTTTCGGTTACAGACAGAAAAAACACACAATCTCCATTATAATAAGATATATATATATATATATATGAGATTGTATAATTCTTTCTTAATGTGGAAAGTAACATATTTTCGTATGTATTTATGTATGTATACTAATAGACGCTTAAGTGTGGTATCATAATATACTTATATAATAAATACGAATACACACAGTTTAATTAATATTTGATCTCAGTTAATTTCAGAAACTTCACCAGAATCACATAAAATCCTGAAATTAACAGACGAAATATTAAACTGATTGTTTCTATTCGTTATTCACCTTTCCGATATATTTCTTCACAGTTAGGGTAGCATGGACATGGATTCAACGGTGTTTGGTTACTGACAGTTTCTCACTTATGCGATTAATCTAAACCAAGCTTATTATATATATATATAGTTTATCATTTGTAGTAAAAATCTCAAGGTAAAACATATTAATCCGTAAAATCTTCAACAACCTCCCAATGCAAGAAAAGGCACATCGATATCACAATATATTTCAAGTATAAATAAGATATTAAGTAGGATAATAACACACGACTTAAAGTTTCACGCTTTTTATCATAATATCTCCTATTCTTCACTAAAAAAGTGTTAAATTAATTTCATCCGAGGATAAGAAAGCGTGAAACTGTGAGTCATGATTTTTATCCTGCTTTACTGCTTATTTTACACACACACACACACATATATATATATACACACACAAACACACAAACACACATATATATTCCCTCTCTCTCTCTCTTCTCTCTCTCGTCTCTCTCTCCTATCTCTCTTCTCTCTACTCTCTACTCTATTCTCTCTCTCTCTCTATAATATATATATATATATATAAATGTGTGTCTGCTTGAACTGTGATGTGTGTGTGTGTGATAGTATGTATGTATATTATATATATTATAAGAAAATGAAAATGATTTATATATATAAAATAATATAACAATTTATATGTATATATATATATATCACATATATATATATACATACATATATATATACATCAATAGAATAAATCTCTCTCTCATATATACTATTATATAATATATATATATATATATATATATATATATATATAATGTATCGATTATATCGGACATACATGCATCTTTAATTCGTCAATAATATTTATGCTATACCAGTTACATCTGTAAGATCGCAAACACACACACACACACACACACACCACACACATATATATATATATATATATATATATATATATATATATATAGCTGTAACCCTCCTGCGTATATTCGTATATTCGTTAGCATGCAATCTGAAGACTGCTACTTTTCTTCTTATTTACTTGGTTTAATATAAGGAATTTAACAACACTAGAATTGTTTACAAATTCCCGTTTGTTACTAATTGAATCCTTATTTATCTGAATCGACAGCGCACTGCTTCATCGACATTTATAGCGTTGATATTACTGCTGCTTTCTTATCATAAAAGCCAAAGAAAACTGACGGGATTACTCCCATGGAATGGAAGAAGGGCTTTCTGTTCCTACCATTCTGTTTTGAGATAACGTCTTATTTTCTATCTTTCTTCTCTTCTTCTTCTTCTTCTTCTTAATTAATCATTATATATATATATATATATATATATATATATATGTGTGTGTGTGTGTGTGTGTGTGTGTGTGCAAGTATACGTACAAATGATTTTGTGCGTGTGTGTGTGCGCGTGTGCGGGCATGTAAACTTATCCGCGCGTATACATGATAGAGAGAAACATGTAATTATTGGCTATGTACAAAAGTTAAAAAACGCTTCCTAATCTAAAAACTAACGAATGGATACTTTGTTGATATCGAGTACACATACATACTACACACACACACATGCACACACCACACACATACACACCACACAAATATATATATATATATATATATATATATATATATATATATATATATATATAAGACAGAGAAAAAAATATAGTTGATGCAATGATGCAGAAAACAGAAAGGTGCAGAAACACAATGATGCTATCACTCGTATATATATATATATATATATATATATATATATATATATATATGGGGATTAAAACTTCTTCACAGAAAAAGGTCAGTGCTACGAAAGTGTTCGATTGTGAGCACGTAAATGGCTCAGAATCCAAGAAAGAAATAAGAAAGAAAGAAAGAAGAAAGAAAGAAAGAGAGAGAGGAACACAATATTGACACAGTCCTTTTGTTGCCATTGCGAAATTGGTCATTTAACAGATTAATGGTATATATATATATATATACATATATATATATATATATATATGATGAGGAGTGAAGAATTGGGAACGAAAAAATCTAGCTCTACTTCTATTTTCTCTTCTTCTTCTTCTTTATTTAATCTATTATTTATATCATTTATTTTTAGGCTTCTCTTCATTGGGTTTTTATGATTTATTTTTCCGCGCCTGTTTCTTTTACAAGGATGGCTTGTGGCTGAAATTAACGACCCGGAAAGGTTATATGCATTAAAAAAAAAAAACCTATCCAAAACTATTTATTCAATCTATCGTCTTTTCTTCACTCACATTTCTTTTCTCCTCTTCTATTTCACTCTCTTGCTCATACTCTTTTCTGACGATTTGGATGATTTCTTTAATTTTCTACTTTCTTCGTTTGCGGTTTATCTTCTTTTTTACACTCTGCCAGTCCATTACTTCCTCCTTTTTCTCTCCTTCCTTCTCCTCTCCTTCTCCTCCTTCTCCAAATCATCATCATCATCATCATCGCCTGTTTTCCTCTATTCCCAAACGAACTTCTGACCCCAAAAGCGTCTATATAATAACAAACTCCAACATCCAGAGCTACTTCATTCAAAGCATTAACTTATTTTATTTCTTGAGATTTTTCGGTTGAATTTTGATCTGTTTTTTGTTGGTGTGTGTTTTTTTTTTTTTGTTTGTTTTTATTTAATTCAAATTTCAAATAAATCTGTTCAAGAATTATCTTTCGTTGTTGCCACTTACAGGAAAAAAGGATTTTGAAAAAAAACCAGCCGGGCGAAAAATTAATGTAATAAAAAAAAATCAAAAACCCTATAGAAATAAATAATAAATTAAAATTTATAAAATTTTAAAATTGATGCATTAATATTTATGTCGCTTTTTAATATGCCGCACCAGTAAAGTCGAGCGATAAAAATATCGTTTTTAAGAGACGTTTACACAGGAATATTCTGTTCAGATATATTCCAAAGAGAAATTCAATATGACTTAATATCTCAACATACCAATTGTTCTTTAATTCCATGAAATCAGTTTACTTATTACTACGCACATTTAATTAACAGAAAATAAATACTAATTTTTGTCTAACAAAGTCATATATAATTGTTAAAATAAAGAAATTTATTTATATATATTATATTATTATATGATATTATTTATTATAATTCAAATATTTGACGAGGTTATTTCTGGATGGGCTAGCTGGTCAAAAATCTTTTGGGTGTTTTGCTTATACCAGAAAGACGTTTATTTTATCGTTTTTGCTGTGGAGGGGTTATTGAATAATGTTTTTGAAGTCAATTTTTATTAAAACATATTTTCTTACACTTATTTTTTTCTATTAGCCCAATAAATAAGGACATAAACAGGTATTACCATTCCGGGTAGGAAGATAATGGCCCAATGAAGGCGTAACCACACTCCCCAGAGCTCCAGAAGTGGAACTTCACCATTAGATAGAGTTTAACAGTCAAACCCAGAAAATTAAGCAAACTGGAAGTTAATAAAGTTCATGGGGTTCCAAAGAGAATTGCAGGCAGTGCAGAAAATCAAAATTGTATGGATCTCAGCCGGGTGCTGGTGATTTAAACCGAATCAACTCTATGTACCTTCCATAACCTTGTGGTTCTGAAGTCGAGCAGGAAGAAGGAAAGATCAAGTTCAAGCCTATCGAAAAGGGACTCAAAGGTTGATTTATACTTCTCTCATCAATCTAGAAATACGAAGAGCGATCACTTTTCAATTTAAAAAGTGGCCGAGCTCCTCATCCTGATATCTTAGAATGAATGATAACTATTACGTTACTTCGGAATAATACCTTTATAAAAAGGTAATGAACCCATCCTTCTCCCAAAGGTAGTAACACTACTGTTTTCCACAACCAGGAAAAACATGGGCGGTGTGGGGAGAATAGACGCAATGGAAGTGAATAGAGAAAAATCAGGATAGTTCAGAAGACATGAAAAAAAAGTAAATAGAATAAATCACATATATACTAGGGCGATATTGATAGATATATACAACAAGATGGGTAGTATGATGCCTATATGAAAGTGTGTGTACTGTGAGATGAAGTGTGCGATTTGATGAAGAGCCGACATGAGTATTGTTGGAGGTACCTTAAAAGAACAAGAGAAAACAACTCTGCAGCAGAATCCATTCAAAGGAAAAAAAAACATATTAAAGTTCCTCCATGTAAGAAAATTTGAACCCTCTTAAAATGGATAAAATGAGGAACTCAGACTAATGGGGCAAAGTCAAGGAAATTGATGACTAGACACAAGCATTTCACCCGATAAATGACATAGACAGATTTTATGTATCAAGAAGATAAGTAGAAGAGGACTCGACAGCATTGAGATTGTGTTAGCGCGCAAAAATTCGAGAACTCGATAAATGCACTAAAAAAACAGGAAAGCCTTACAGAAGCCAATAGCAGCAATGGCACCCTATAAACAAACTAATTGCACCGAGAAGAATTTGTTGGTTGGTTGGTTGAATTTTATGGCATGTCAACTCCTGTTGGGTTATTTTATGCCGAAGACGTTTTGTTTTATTCGTGATTGATGGGTACTTAATTTTTTTTAAACTCAATTTTTTAAACACATTTTTGAACTCATTTTTTCTATATAATCCAAAGCTGGGTCCCTTACAGGTACTAGTACCCCGGGTCAGATTGGACCTGGTGTAATGGCGATGAAGGGGTATTCCACATTCTATTGAGTACAGAACTGGGTCGTTAGCATCAGATAGAGTTTAACGTCGTACGCAGGACACGAAGACCTTCAGTCACCACCATCTAGCTTCATATATGATAAAAGGGCAACAGAGTTGCAGACAATCATATAGTGCTAGGGCTTTGACGTTGACAAGCGTTTTGATCGGAGGGGGCCTCTCCGACCACCGTCTATAACCTAAGTAAGAGCCAAAGTGCGAGTGTCATGGTTGAGAAGATTTAGACTATGAAAGAGAATAAAAGAGAAACTGAATCTAGCAGCACAAGTTAATGCAATAGGAACCTATTATTTCAAAGCAAAAATTGATAATACTCAACAGAATAGAGAGTGTATGTGAGGTGTTTAGGTCAACAATTCTCGTCTTTAAAATATGGGTGCAAGATTACTGTGCTTGGGCTGCATTCAAATAAAATCCATGGTTAACACATCAAGAAGAAAAAGATCTGGGGATTCTAAGAATCTTCCAGAATATTATTTTTTATATTTGCAATTAAAAGGGTCATAAGCCCTATAACTGTAAAACTACAAATAGAAGGGATTTTTTTCCAGAATATAAAAACAAATAAATATATATATATATATCTTTGCTATTGGATATGACATAATTTCAGATAAGAATAGTTTGCTTGTCGACTGTGGGGCAACTCAGCATGTAATTAATAATAAATCAGAATTTATTAATTTTGATCCGAATTTTGAGACCTTTTTCAATTTTTAAATGGATTATTCTTCACAACTTGAGCAAAGTTTTTTGACAAAACATTACATTATCGAGGTATGTTAACACCAATTCTCTCCAGATGTCTCTGTAACTTCTAACTTTTCCACAAGTTAAAAGAGAAGAGTTTTCAGATCATAGATAAAGTTAAGGAGTTCATAGACAAGGCATCTGATGGTGATCCCAAAATAAGATTTTACAAATCCTTTTAAAAAGTGAAAGAAAAGCAGGGATAAGATTGATATCTCAACTGAGGTACTCTGAAGCGTACTAAAGTGCAGTTACCCAATGTAGGCTACCTTTTAATTAACATAAAATTCCTGGATCATTTCTAAATATATCTCATGAATCAAACGTCTTATTTAACTTTAGAAGAGATTCATAGGTAAATGATAATACTCCGAAACTACTGTCAGAAGAATACCTTGCCGCTA
>CM042143.1:110537309-110542309 GCA_023376005.1 Doryteuthis pealeii | reverse complement strand
AGCAGTGATGCTGATAGATTTTTAATCTAGTGCATCCTGGGACGCACATATATTCATTGAATGAGTCCTCGGTAAAAATTTATGGGTCCCAAATAAAATTTCTTAATAGATTGTTGGGTTTTTATTTATGAGAAACAATGGAGAAACAACAAAATCCGTCTAACTCCTACACTTTACCCTATATTGTGTAATTCGTTTCTTTAAAAAAATATTGAAATGTATTTACAGTGAGCTTAAAATGGAAAAAAAAGGAAAACCCTGTGATGCACGGATACAATTTTACTGCAACTTTTTAGATTTTTGTGCATCAGGGACGCATGACGCGTACCTATCAGTATCTCAGCCTTAGTATTTATTCTGTGATAATTTGCTGATTAAATTATTAATAGTTATATCTGTCATATAATAACCATATATATATATATATATATATATATATATATATATATATATATATATAATATAAATGGACCCTTTCGTCGATTTTCGATGCATGAGTGTTCATCTAGTGAACAACCAACACAGTGATTTGTTTATAGTGGTGAAGGCTTATGTAGGACCATTCCACACTTTTTGGCACAGTCGACAGGAGAGAATTGGTACATCGAGGAATATATATATATATATATATATATATATATATATATATATATATATATATATATACATTAATATATATATATACATAATATATATATATATATATATATATATATATATATATATATATATATATATATTATATATATATATATCATCATCATGTCGCGCCAGTAGCGCGGTCATCCATGACAATCTATCGCCAACCCTCCATATCACTCATTGACCTCGGGATGTCCTCCGCACAGCATAGCTGGTCTATGTAGGTCTTTGCTGGACGTCCACCACTAGTATGTCCATGTGTCGGTTTCCACAGAAGGACGTCGCTTATTAGCTCATCCTTACTTCTCCAGCAGTGTCCGGCATGTCTTGTTCGCCTTACTCGGATGGTTTGTGTAACAGGGGGAACAATCCGTCAGCAAGAGTAGGATGTGACACGCAGTTAATTTCTTAAGCGCTTAATAGGTTTGTATTTAGAGTATTCCTTTTCCTAGAATAGAGCCTCACGATCAAATTCAGTTTAGTATCATAACCCGGACACTCTTTTCTGATGCCTAATCCTTCTGCAAGGAATTCAATCGACTTATTCTAGGCCCCGTCGACTGGATGGACGCTTGTTATAATGATACCAATGTCATCCGAGTTACTATTCTTATATATTGTAAGTAAAAGTGATGTTGGCGGAGTAGCCTGTTGTCCATATCAGCCGGACAGCGAGGGCATCTATCCTGTTTTCGTTAACGCAGGACCAGAAATTTTCTTTTCAGAGGTGGAACGCCACACCTACCATTACTTCCCCACGTTACCACTCAGATTAGATTAACCCAATCGGCGCTACTAATGCGCTGAATTTGCGGTGACCGGTATCGAACTCGGAACATTGTGATTCCTAGGCGGGAGCTTTACCGGCTGAACTAAACTGGTCCCTTATATATATTGTAGTATCTATTAATAATAGAGATTCGCTTCCGGTTTTTGTCTGTAACAAGAATTTACGTCACTGTTTACGTCACATTACCCAAAATCTTCATAACATAGAATAGATACACACAGAATTTGAACATGCAACATTAGACAGTGCCCATTGATTTTTAAAACAAGTTTTAATAAATACATGACTGGTATTATATATCTATATATAGTTTGTTTTATTTTAATACATATTTAAAGTTTACATTTCAAATTGCTTTATTTTTTAATCCTTTAATGAATTTGATGGTTTTACTTACTCAGGGTAGAAACTCGCAGATATTGAATTTTTTACTCCCACCCCTCAGGCAATATGTTTCAAAAATATATTTTTACATCGCCCGGAGGGTGTTTTTTATTTTGTACTAGTAGTAATCAATAGACGTGATCCTTGGCTTAAACGTATCACTGGGACGTATCACTTACGCCTATCACTTATACGTTTTTTCCATAATTCAGAATTACCGTTTTATTCAATTTCTACACTGTCGTAAATAATTTATAGAAAACTTATCAATTATGTAACAAAATTACGTTTCTCACTTCAAGTATCCTCTGCGCAACGATTATTTCTGTGAATTACATTAGTTTAAACTTTTTATGGATTTTTGAAATCCCAGTTTTTTTCTTTTGATTTTGGAGTTTTCTTATCCAACATTTTCGAATTTATCAATGTTTTTACATTATCATAATTATTCTCTTTCAACTCTGTTTCGTGTATTCAAACAATTTCTTTGATAGCCGAGTCGACGGAATCTTTAACTATGTTCATCTGTAATTTGCCAATTTTTCCGCCAACTTCCTCCTTGAAAGGAAATCATTAACCTACGTTACAGTGATTTATTTTTCTGGTTTCACTTTCCAATTTCCAACGATATCGCTTTCTCGAATCTAATTCTATTTAAGTCCACTCTCGTAAGCGTCTCGGGACATGTCTTTGTTCATAATTACTATTGGTAAAGCTATCAATTTTCCCTTGATTCCAGGTCTTAGTGTCTTCATCGTTGGATCTAGTATAACGTTTCTTATATGCACCAGATAAAAAGGGAGTATTTTTTTCCTCGTTTTATTGCAGAAAGAATAAAATCTTTTAACTACAAATGACATCAAAACTTGCGTATTGCACAAAAGAGTGCCTATGAGTACAAAATAACATAACATAGGGTTATTAAATAAATCTCATACATTTGTTTCAGATCTTTTCATGTCTATTCACTGGTCCCGTAATCTGCTTTGGTCGTGGGAGAGCTACTCGTGGAGCGTGTCTTCTCAGGAATAGACTCAAGGAGACTATCCCTGTCCATGTTTACAACTAGTTTTCCTTCTCCCAGACCGGTTGCCATACAGACCCGGTTAAAGATCCCGGTATGTTCTTCCATCAACACAAATCATAACGGATAGTTGTTGGATTTATTAATTTCCCAAGGGTATGTATTTACTCCTATCCCGCACGACCAGGATATGACATATGCTCAATATTCTTAATTTCCCTAAAAAAGGACAGAATTTTCACCATGTTGACATTTTCAAATAGATATTTCATATTGTTTTATACCAGAGAGTATTGATATATCATAGAATAGAGAAATGAACTTAATCAATACCATGCAACATAATCCCCAATGGTGCTAAGACATGGGAAAAAACAATTACTAAAAAGTATAAATATAAATATACAACATATATTACTTCCTAACTGTTAGGCATGACATAAACCCAGACGGGTTAATATGCCGTTAAAATCTATAAACCAACCAACCAATATTCTTAAAACTAAGTTAAACAGGTTTTAATCTGGTGTTTTCTTTCTCGTCAACCAGTCGCTGTTTCAATGTTAACGAGTCCAATTTATCCAACAAATTACCCATATCTATAAAGAAAATAGTTGGGGGGCATAACATTTCCCAAAAGTATCAGCTCTATGTGATATCAGCCTTATCACCGTGTCCATTTCCTACGATGATAATCATTACAACGTGGGCACCTCTGCAAGGGGATTAGCCCGATGTGCTTCGGTCAGGATTTAAATTCGAGTAGCCAAATCCACTTCCATCGAAAATGACCGCTACGCTACGAACGATTCCATAACATTTAGGACACGAGCGCCTCTATAACCGTTAAGCTATGGGCGGCTCCTGTCCTGTTTAAAACTGTAATAATCGGAAAGGAAAATGTTGACTGTTAAATAGTGTCTTAGCAGACAATTTGCATCCTTTATTTATGAATATCTTCGTTTCTCTTATTGATATAACTAACAATACTAAATACTATTACGTATGCGTTGCAAGATTGTCATTGTTAAGCATATTCGTATTTAAATAACTTTTGTTTGATTCAATCATTTGTTTACTACGTGCTACTGTCGAGTTTAAACCTAGCGTGATCGATAGATGAATGATGACTTTCGGTTCGTCTTCAGATCACAAATACTCACCAAAACTCCTAAATATTGATAAACAATGAATCTTTATCTTTCATCATTGTACGAACTTGGATGAGTACTATTAAAACTTTTAACGGGCTTCTAGCTACTTTTTTTAGGCTAGCTGTGGAAAATATTCACAGAGGTGGAAAGATTCACAGAAGAATGGTGTGCTTAATAAATGTATTAAGCACCAGCATCTGCTGCCTAACGGATACATACAAACACAGAACAAATAAGTACAAGCAATTAACACGAAAAACTAACAATAAATAGAGGAGGGTCAATTCAGTATAGCCAACACAGCAAAGTCAGTCTATATATTATTCATCTAGTTAATCCACTTAGGCTATTTTACGACTAGGAGCCAGTACATCTGGTAGAGTGCTGAAGGGGTTTTAGTTACTCTACAACACTAGCCAACTGTTGAGATAAAAATGAATTCATTCATAGCACATCACCTGTCCGAGTATACGTGTCTATAAGAAGGGAGTCATCTCCCTATCGCTATAATTACCAAGAGAATGAGTTACCAACCCTCGGCGTGAGTCGAACACCCTTTAAAAACGATATGGTCAGTATGAAATAAAGAGAGAGAGAGAGAGAGAGAGAGAGAGAGAGAGAAGAGAGAGAGAGAGAGAGAGAGAGAGAGAGAGAGAGAGAGAAATATTATTCATAAAAGTTTAACATTAAAACATATTACAGAAAAATAGGACTGTAAAAACATAATAAAATAGTATGTAGTAAATGACTTACTACATACTATTTCATTATGTTTTTACACAATACAGTCCTATTTTTCTCATTAAAAAACGTAACAAAAATTAGGTTGTGTATTTTATTCTTTTAGTGTTGGCTTGAAAGGCATTTCAGTTCATTTCAATGGGAAAAACAGATTTGACATACGAGGAAATTGAGTCACAAGTGGAATGAAATAAACTCGTAGGTACCACTGTATTCTATAATATTAAAAAAAATATTCAACCATATTTTAATGTCTATACTTTTA
>CM042143.1:110524809-110532309 GCA_023376005.1 Doryteuthis pealeii | reverse complement strand
TTACGAAATCGGCCTAATTAAAATAAATGTATGATATGTTGGGCAACGGAGTCTAGGAGTAAAGTATAAAAAATCGACACAGTGACACATTGATATTTTGCATTTTTTTTTATGAAAGATGTCAGTTTAAAAAAGGTTGAACCGAAATTTAGTTATTGTATAACAGCGAATACAATTCTTTCACATTAGATTTAAACTTAAGTGGAAATGAAAACAAGTTTTGTTTTAGAATGAAAATTCCGATTTCAATAAAGGAATCTACAGAATTTCTGTTTGACAAAAACACTTTTTCTCAAGCTCTAATTACAGTATTGGATATTTAAAAACATCAACAGAAAACTGACATTCCACCACCGCGAATGGGGGCCACCTGTTGGCCGTGGAGAGGGTGACCCGTGATACTTAATGACGGAATCCTGGTGGATGTGCAACACCCCACTTAGGTCCTTACTTAGACTAGACGGGTGGTCGGAGTGGCCCCCTCCGATCAAACGGCTTGTCACGTTCAAGCCTTAGCGCCTATATGATTGTCCCAATCCTATTGCCCTTTAGGGCAACCCAAAACCCTTTTTATCATATATGTGCTAGAAGGTGGTGACTGAGGGTCTTCCTCTCCTGTGAATGTCGTTAAACTGATGGTGAGGTTCCAGTTTGTTGAGGTTTAGGGAATGTGGAGCACACCTTCACCATTGCTCCGTGGTCCACTCTGACCTGGAGTGGTAGTACCTGTTAGGGTCCGATCTATGGGCTAAATAGAAAAATGTGTTTATAAAAAAATTGAGTATCCATTAAGAATGAATTTGTTTGAAAACTTTGTCGCCCTTAAATGACCTACTGTGGTTGATATGCTGTAAAACAAACAAACAAACAAACAAAATTCAAATGACATGTTTTTTGATTAATTTCAATTCATCTTTGAGTTGCTATTTTCTTCTTTTTTTTACATTCTTTCCTTCTTCTTTCTTTCTTTCTTTCTCTTTTAGATCTTACTTCTTTCATTAAATCTTTTTTATCTATTTCTTGTGATTTACTTTCTTTCTTTCTTTCTTTATTCACTCTTCATTTTTTTCTTTCTTTCTTTCTTTCTTCGCCTTTTTCTTCTTTCTTTTTTCTTTCATTTTCTTTCTTTTTCCTTTCTTTCTTTCCTTTCTCTCTTTTTCTTTCTTTTTCTTTTCTTTCTTTCTCTTTCTTTTTCATTTCTTTTTCACTCTTCTTCTTTCTTCGCTCGTTTTTTCTTTCTTTTTTCTTTCTTTCTTTCTATCTTTCTCTTTTTCACTCTTTCTTTCTTCTTCGCTCGTTTTTTCTTTCTTTTCTTTCTTCTTTCATTTTCTTTCTTTCTTCAATTTTTCTTTCTTTCTTTCGCTCTTTTTCTTTTTTCTTTTTCTTTCTTTCTTTCTTCTTTCTTCACTTTCTTTCTGTCTTCCCTCGTTTTCTTAAATCTTTTAAATCTTTTTTATTTATTTCTTGTGATTTTACTCTTTCTTTCTTCTTTTCTTCTCTTTCTTTATTCACTTTTCATGTCACAGAGCACCATCGATTTGTTGCTCTAACAATGTGTGTTATCTTCAGTGGATTCTCTCTTGCGGTAACGGCCTTCTTGCCGACCATAATTTTCTGTTTACATGAGATTTCTGAATAGAAAATCAATTGATGAAGAATAGCAATTCAAATTAATTCTAATATTTCGAAGCGACAGTCCTCAATCATTGTATGAAACAATTTAACCTTTTTCATCCTTAGATATATAAAGTGATGATGATGACGACAATGATGATGATGATGATGATGATGATGATGATGCTAGTGAGTGTGTGTGTTAGTGAGTGGATATTTAATGAAGATCTTTCTTTGGTTATTTCCTATAAGTCTAAAATGATTACTCGTTAAGAGTAAAGGACTAATCAGAATTTGGATATCAAATCAAGGGAAACACGTTTCTAAGAAATTTGATGCTTTTTCATTTTGTATTTGTAACAATGTTCCTTTTGGAAAAATTATGATTTTTTTGCTTCAAGTAAAACAACTTGAAAAAAAATAATCACTTCATATTTCTGTGTAATATTTAGAAGTTTTAATAATATCTATGTCAATGATGAAAATGTTTTAGTGTTTTCATTTTTCTGTGTTTGTTTTTGTCTATACTCTCTCTCTCTCTCTCTCTCCTCTCTCTCTTAATATATAATATATTATATATATATATATATATATATATAAGAGAGAAGAGAGAGAGAGAGAGAGAGAGAGAGAGAGAGAGAGAGAAGAAGAGAGAAAGAGAGAGAGAGAGAGAAAGAGAGAGATAAAAGGATATAAAAACACACAATGCTGTTAAAATGAAAATATTTTTATATCATATTCAGCTAATATTGAACAATATTTTCGATTTATAAAAATCATCTTCAGAGCTTGTGTTTTTTATTCCGGACTCATCGAGAGAGAAGCTGAAAATAGTTTGAATTCAAAACGAAAACATTGATGTTCTAAAAAGCGTACAAGTCATGCGAACATCAATGTTTTCGTTTTGAATTCAAACTATTTTCAGCTTCTCTCTCGATGAGTTCGGAATAAAAAAAACAAGCTCCTGTAGGTGTAAACATATATATTCATAATAGGATTTTTATAAATCCATAAGGGAGCTCAATTTATACTATCCAGTAAAAAAACCGGCATTATACTATAATAATTCATTTCGTCTAGTTTCTTCAGATAGATTTTACAAATATACCTGTTGTAAAGATCTATCTGAAGAGACTAATGTCAGTTGTTATGTTTTTCTTTCTTTGAAATATATATATATTCAATATATATATATATATATATACTATATATATATATATATATATTAGTATATATTAGTCGCAAATAAGCCTATTGATCGATAGGTACTGTTATTCAAATGAAATTTAAGAGTTTTGCTTAAATTTAACCGGGTACTATATATCCTGGACAAGGCCTGGTATATACGGCTAAGAAATATATATATATAGCGTGTGTTGTGTGTGTGTGTGTGTGTTCTGTGTGTCTGTGTCTGTGTCCTGTTGAGTGTTGTAGATTAGCTAACACCCACTCTACCAGATGGACTGGCTCATAGCCATAAAATAGCTTACGAATAAATTGGATAACTAGCTGAATAATATTTAGCGTTGGCTTATACCGAATTGACCCACCTCTATTTAGTGGGATTTCTGTTGATATAAATTCTACTTTAGTTCTCAGTTGCCTCGCTTTAATATAAAAATTTGATCATACGTGCGAAGACACAAAATCTTCTGGTTGTGGATATTATCTTGTTATTACCCTTATACATACAACTTTTATACAACATATATAAACAATATATATTATATATATATATATATATATAATATATAAAATAAAGTTTGTTTCTTTATAGTATCATTGAAGCATTGTGTGTGTGTGTAATATAAAGATTTTTGAAGGCAATTTACAATGCAATATGTGTTGAATTTATTTAACTTTTGTTTTTTTTTTCAAAAAACTAAATATTTTCGGAAGTAAAATTCCATCTTCAGAGTTTATTGAAAGTTGAAAGTATTGAAAGTACTAGGTGATTTTTTATAGTACTTATCCCACGGCGTTCATCAACTTCTAAAACAGAAGATTACAATATCGCCGTGGGATAAGTACTATAAAAAAATCACCTAGTACTTTCAATACTTTCAACTTTCAATAACTCTGAAGATGGAATTTTACTTCCGAAAATATTTTAGTTTTGAAAAAAAAAAAGAAGTTAAATAAATTTCAACACATATTGCATTGTAAATTGCCTTCAAAAATCTTTTATATATATATATATATATATATATTATATATATATATATATATATATACTCAGCTTAGTTTACCGATACAGGTTATCAACAGTAAGACATCCAATGAGGACCCAATTCATTTCAATTATTAATTAGTCTGCCATGCAGAGAGAAAGACATATACCAACACTCACATGTACACGTGGATATAACATTTCTTTGTCCGAGTAAATCTTGTACTGTATTAAATATTTGGACTATATGAACTTAAGGCACCCCTTTTGCGATTTCGATTCGTGGGGACATTTTTTCCATTTACGTCAAAATCCGTTTAATTGTTAACAGACGATTTTTAGAGTTTTTAAATTATAAAACTAAACCCCAACCCCTAACCCTAACCCCTAACAAAAACCGGATTTTTACGGTGTAAATGAGAAAAGAGTACCCACGACTCTAAATCGCAAAAGAGGTGCCTTAAGGTCATATGGTTTCAAATGTTTTAGAGAATACACATATGTTGCATACTGACTTTTATAATAAACGAATATATATACTTGTACCTGTATACTTATTGTTGTACCGGCCGTTCCTACAGTGGAGAACATGCACCGGTTCTCACTATAAATAGTGAGACACCGAGTGGAAAGGAGCACTGTTCCCGTTAACGACAAGCTAGTCGTACATGTACCATTAATTGTAAATACACTTGTCTTATTTTACCCCATCTCGACTTGACTTCTTTTTACTGTTGGGACTAACATCACAACACTTATCTTGTAAAATATCTTCTTTATAGATTAGCATGGCTGTTATCTAAGTAGCTCGGTCTGTCTATCTCCGTGTGGGATGATGGCTTCTCCTCTGTTATTCCTATTCTGATATTTTGAGCTGGATTTCTTGTATGTGTCCGATTATTGGTTCTTTGTTAACGAACGAACACAAGACTGTTGTTTTACTTAGAGCTCATATTATATTGTATAATTAATCGAAGTTTGAGACTGGTCTGTGTTTACAGTGTAAACATGGCCGCACCCCTAGCAGTATCCACCAAGGAAGTGACTCGATTTCTCTGGTCGAAGGGAATGTCAGGCGCTGAAATTTATCGGTGGCTTGTAGCTCAATGCGGCGACAGTTCCCTACCACGTAGAAATGTGTATGAATGGATATATCATACTAACATTTCCTATATTTCAGTTGCACATTATTCGTGAATATACTGTTGGATTCCTTTTTATCCTTCTCTTCTGAATTTGTATAAATGAAATTATCTCATTTCACCCTCAAGAAAAGAATAGGATTCAGTCATGTTGACATCCTATTCTGGAGAATTAGGTTTCAAAATTAAATTAAATTGAACAATTGGCCATATTTCTTTAATATTTCTCTCCACCTTAACCGATTTGTAATTTTAGAACTTAACTGTAATAGTTCAATAAGACAATACAGCAAACGAGTGAAACTTGTTCGTAAATGAGTCATGAATGTATTATATTTCTATATAATGCTTTTTGATACTGAAATAAAATTGACATATGGGTGGGCTATAGGGTACAAAGACCGCACACACTCACAGAAAAACAAACATATATATATATATATATATATATATATATATATATATATATAATATATATATATATATAACAGTAATATAGTTTAATAAGTGAATGAACCAAATGACTGAAACTTGTTCGTATATGAGTCGTGAATATTACATTTCTATATAATGTTTTTGAGATTGAAAGAAAAATTGACTTATGGGTGGGCTATAGTGTACAAATACCATATATATATAAATATATATAAGTATGTGTGTGTGTGTGTGTGTGTGTGTGTGGTGTGTGTGAGTGGCTATGCGTGCGTATTATATATATATATAATATATATATATATATATATATATATATAATATATATATAATAATATATATATATATAAATATATATATATTATATATATATATGATGAACCCATTTCCATAGACTCCCCCCATTACCAGTAACCAGTCACCGATTAGTATTGTGATAAGTGACAATGTTAAGAATCAGCAGGTGATGTCACGCCATTAATGTGTCATGGCGCAGCGGTTGTGGGCCGACGCGCACTCCACTTGGCAAAATCATCCGCCGGATCCCATGTTCAAGTAGTCCGAGCCAGTGACAATCATTGGTGACTTTCTTTTTTTATTATCCGTGCCACCCTCATGAAGCTCCTTCAATAACTTGATGCCACCTGACTGATTCACTTTCTATTCTTTGTCCACCACCCCTCCACACCACCCACGTACTCGTAGAATTCTGTCGAATCGACATTCCCAAAAAGCCAAAATTGCTGGCATTTCAGACTCTCAGTGATTGTCAGTCTCTTTATGTAGAAGTCACTTTTTGCATATATATATATATATCTTATTATAATGGAGATTGTGGGTTTTTCTGTCTGTAACCGAAACTATATTACTATACAAGTCATAATTCCTTTAGTTATTTACATCATGTTCTCCATTATTTTATTTTTATTTAAACCTCAATTATTAATAAATGTTTTACATTACTTACACTGTTGAGCAATATCTACATTCTAATAACATGCAATTGTATTTATATATACAACAAAATAGAGAGGTTTACAGTATGAATGGGAAGGCTAATTTGCATATTGATCTTAAAAAAAATTGATTTTAATAAATATATGCTTAGTATTATTGATTTCTAATTGTTTGGTTTTATCTTATTGAATATGAGCAAAAATCTCTTCAATAAATCTTAAAAGAAATCCCTTAACAATAAGAAATAACTGTAAATATATTCTTTAATTCCTATTTTAACTAAACAGTTCAATTAGGAAAATTTACCAATGAAAGAGGGGAGTAACTGAAAATGATGGAAGAGTTAGTTTCCAAAGTTGTTTCTATTTTTTCAATCATACCCCCTCTGTTCAAAATCTTTTTTATCTACATTCTTATTCAGTTTCATTAACCTTTCTAATTTAAATTTCATATTTTATAAAATTTAACTAAAATACTTGCACCCGGAGGGTGCATATATTTGCTAGTATATATATATATGTGTGTGTGTGTGTGTGTGTGTGTGTGTGTGTGAAAGAAAGGAAGTGAATCCGACGGTATGTAGTATATTAGGAAAAATGAAAAAAACACAGGTTTAAATGGGTTAAGTGGCGAGTTTATTAGACGACGCTGTAGTGTTTCGATCTATTAATTAGATAATCTTCAGGGCATTTGTTGGTATATGGAAGGTGATAATAAATCATTTATCACAGAATAACGAGAAAAGCGAGTGGTAGTTATGTGTTATTCAGTTTAAAAATTTTTGAAGTTTGAAAGAAGAACGGTTTTGAAATATGACGTCAAATATTCTATTTTACGTCACACACACTCACACACTCACAACCTTAAGGTTCATTTCAGCTGTCGTCCTTTTTAAACTGAATAACACATAACTACCACTCGATTTTCTCGTTATTCTGTGATAAACAATTTATTATCACCTTCCATATACCAACAAATGCCCTGAAGATGATCTAATTAATAGATCGAAACACTGCAGCGTCGGCTAATAAACTCGCCACTTAACCCATTTAAACCTGTGTTTTTTCATTTTTCCTAATATACTACATATATATATATACATAGACGAGGACGAGTCAAAAAGTAGTGCCATTTTATTTATATCATTTAAATTTGTTTTTAATTATAAAACTTAGGCCTCCATTG
>CM042143.1:110464809-110519809 GCA_023376005.1 Doryteuthis pealeii | reverse complement strand
TGCAGAAAAATGTGTCAAAGGTATTCAGATTTTTTGTACTTTTGGCACAACCTTGTATTCTGAGAAAACAATTAACGTTCTATTCATTGTTCATACATACTTGGTACATACGGCTTTAAACTTGATATTTCTTGACACACCTTGTATTCTGAAAAAAAATTGTCAAAAGATACAAAAAATCTCGCTCCTTTTTTGACTCACCTTGTATATCTATGTATCTTTCTCACATTTTATGTCTACCGTATATACTTGTATATATGTATATTTGAACATTTATGAGGTAAACATATAAGGGTTATTCAGAATAGAATTATATATATATATATATATATATATATATATATATATATATATATACGCACACACACACACACACACACATATATATATATATATATATATATATATATGTGTGGTGTGTGTGGTGTGTGTGTGTTGTGTGTGTGTGTACAGTGATAACTGGACTTACCCCTTCCCAACGAACGAGGTTTCGAGTTTTCGAGTTAAGTTTCAAAAAATATAACACCAAATGAATATATGATTTAAAAAAAAAAACATTAAAACGTATTGCAGCACATAATCCATTCTATTTTATTGTGATTTATATATAAAATGTGCTATTTGTTTTATCTAAATAAACGTAATAAAAAGCTAGCGGGTTTTGGGAGGGTCAATAGATTTGTGGCATTTGAATTTATTCCAATGGGAAAATTGATTTGATATACGAGGAAATTGAGGTAAGAGTGAAAGAATTGAACTCATAAGTCAAGGTTCCACTTTATATATATATATTAGGTGCTATATTTATAAATGAACAGTGCTCAATATGATTGTTAAAGCGTTTATATTTAAGTTATGGTTGCGTGGACATGGTTAGTTACAGTTTCTTGCCTATTTGAACTTCAGACGAAGGCCAAGAGAAACTGTAGTTACCAGGTGCAATTGACTCCCTGTATATATATATATATATATATATATATATATATATATATATATATATGTGTGTGTGTGTGTGTGTGTGTGTGTGAGTGAATGTTTATATATGTATATATATATATATATATATCACACTCACATACACGCACGTATATGTATACACTTGCATATATATGTGTGCGTATTAAGTCAAAGCTTTCACTTATATATATAATATTAGGTGCTATATTTATAAATGAACAGTGCTCAATATGATTGTTAAAGCGTATATATATATAATATATTATATTATTATTATATATATATATATATATATGAAGAAAAATGAAAGTGAATCCGTCGGTATGTAGTATACTGAGAAATTTGAAAAAAACACAGGTTTAAATAAATGAGCGGTAAATGTATTAGCTGACGCTGCAGTGTTTTGATCTGTTGAGTAGATCTTCTTTAGGGCTTTTGTTGATATAAAGAAGAGTAAAAAAAATTATCACAGAATAATGAGGAGACTGTAATAGTCCTTGTTTATCAATCTCTCCAAAAATATTTTGAAAAGGAGTTAACGTTCTTAGAATAATTTGAAAATTGAAGAAACGCTGAAAAGATAGACGGTTTGAAATATGACATCAAGTATTCTTCTTTTATGGTGTTTGTGGTGTGTGTGTGTGTGTGTGTGTGTGTGTGCGTATGTATCGAAAAATGATATTGAGCATTTTTCTAGGTGTTGTGTGCGTGTGTGTATATGTTACGAAATATATATATATAATATTGTTTATGCGTGCAATCTTTTGACAGATATTAGTAGAATTTTGATATTAAATTTTCACTGCATAATTTACGATCTACGTGGGTAATATTTATTAAAAAATTAAATGTATCAACAAATAAAGTCATTATGTTGAAAACTAAATAGTTTCTTTGTAAAGTGAATTCTTTGTTCATAACATAATATATATAACACAGATATACATACACGAACACAACACATACTGACTCATAACAAACACATACACATAATATACGCACACATATATATGCAAGTGTATACATATACGTGCGTGTATGTGAGTGTGTGTTTATATATACATATATAAACATTCACTCACACACACACATACACACACGTATATATATATATATATATATATATATATATATAGAGAGAGAGAGAGAGAGAGAGAGAGAGAGAGGGAGAGAAAGGGAGAAAGTAAGAGAGAGATAGAAGGGAGATTGAGAGGGAGGGATGGGGAATAGAAAGAGAGAGAGAGAGTGAGAGAAAGAGAGAGAGAAAGAGAGAGATGGCCTTGTTTACCAGGTGTGAAAATACTTTACTGTATCGAGTGCAAAAGCATAAAAGTTGTCACCAGTTCTTCTTTCGCACGATCAGTTTTCTCCTGACTTTTACTTTATTATTTTTCTTCTTTTCTTTCTTTTAGTAATTTTTTTTCTTAATTTTTGTTTTGTTTCTTTTCCTTTTCTTTTCTATTTTCACTCAGTTGTTTTGGACTAAATAACTTATTGCCAAACTTTACTTTTGTACACGATTCTATTCGATGGTGAAGTTCCAATTCTGGAGCTCTAGGAAATGTAGAGTACCCCTTTACCACCATTACTCCCAATTCAAATCTGACCCAGAGTGGTAGTAACTGTAAGGGTTCCATCTATGGGTTAAATAGAAAAAATGAGTGTAAAATTCTTTTAAAAAATTATATTTTAAAATTACCCATCTTGAATGAATCAAACAACGTCTTCGGCATACCGTCAAATTAACCAACCAACCCTCCAACGATTCTTTTCTTTGCTACTGGAATCATTGTTGCTGTTATTTACATCACAAATACCAGGAATTATATGCACCCTCCGGGTGAACGTATTTAAATTTTAATGTGATAAAATATTATATTAATTTAGAAAGGCTAATGAAATTCATTCTTTCTCCATAAGAATGGAGATAAAAGAATTGAAACAGAGGAAGGTACAATCGAAAAATAGAATATCTAAAACTTACTCTTCCACCAGTCCCGTCTTTTATTGCTGAACTTTCCTAATTTAACTATTTAGTTAAAATAGGAAGTAAAGAATAACATTTCTGTTATTTCTACTTATTAAAATATATTTCTAAGATCTATCTCTGAGATTTTTACTCATATTCATTCAGATAAAACCAAACAATTAGAAATCAATAATCCTAAGCACTTATTTATTAAAATCAATTTTTTAATATCAATAAGCAAATTAGCCTTCCCGTTCAGACGGTATACCAATATTTTTTGTAAATATGAATACAACTTCATGCTATTAGTTTATAGATATCGTAACAATATTAATAATGAAAAAATATTTTATTAATAACTGAGTTATAAATAGAAATAAAATCATGGAGAATGTGACGTAAATAAGAAAGGGAATTGGGAATTGAGTAGTAATATAGTTTCGGTTACAGAAAGAAAAACATACAATCTCTATTATAATAAGATTGTTGTTCTCGTTTCGGTGTTCTTATCGTTATCATTACTTTTACCTATTATTATTATTATTCAATTTGTCTGTTATTATTATTTTGCTTACATTTCTTCTTTTTTATTGTTCTTCTTTCTTTCCCTTTATAAATTATTATCTTTAGAATATTTCTTCTTCTGTTTGCATGTGCTATTATGATTATGATATATATATATATATTATATATATATATATATATATATATATTATATATAATATATATAATATATAATGAAATTTAAACAAATTTTTAAAGAATAAAGATAATCATATGAAATATAAATATATATATATAATGAGAAATGAAAAATTAAAAAAAATTAGGCAATTAAGTAATTAATTATATGTTTGGCTTGTTGTAGTTATTGTAATTTTGATTGTGTTTCTTCTTTATGCTAATTCTGTGTGCCCTTGAGACGAATTTGGGGGAAAATGAAATCTGCCAGCCAGAATTATTCTGATAATCTTTTAGGATAAACCTAGGAAGATATTTTCTCATTCATTAGACTTTATTTTATATATATATATATATATATATATATATATATATATATATATATATAAAGAGAGATTTTGTATTTCTGTATGTCAGTATGTTTGTTTGTTCAAATATCTTTAATCCAGGAAACTTGATGGAGACAAGTAATTTAGGAAGTTCAATAAAATCCATATCATATTTTTAGCAGAGATGGGGTGAACAAATATTTTTAGTCTTCATTTTCTATCAGAAAATCTAGATAAAATATAACATACCATAAGTGTATTAATCGATTATATATTTATAAAAACGGATTAGAAATAAAACAAATGAATAAAGAATAAAACGCAATAAAAATCAAATAAAAGAAAAATACAAACAAGAATGATAATATAAATAAACAACTTAAAAAAGACAAGAATATATAAAGAATAAAAAATAATAAAACAAAGATATTGAAATAGATATTTTTTGTCTTCTGTCTTTGCAGGAGTTATCTTAAATTTTGATTATGATTACAAAATTTTCCATACAATACCATGTCATTTTAATTTTTAATTTTTTCCCTCAATCTATCTATATATATATTTCAACAAGGAAGCAGCTGTACGGCCACTTGCCTCCTATCTCATAAACGATCCGAGTGATATGAACAAGACAAGTTCACTGCTGGAGAAGCAAGGACGAACTCATAAGCGACGTTCTCCTGTTGAAAGCAGCAAATGGACATGTCAATGTGGGCCGTCAATCAAAGACCTACATTGACCAACTCTGTATGTGTGTCTGTATTCTATATGTTTGTGTTTACAAAGAGAGTATGTCATTTTATAATTAACACAGATAAGTACAAACCGAGAGTGCGTTAATTTATTAATTCCTCGTTGTTACCAAAGTCTAAATAAGAATATTATAAAGTTATGAGTCAATATTGTATTAAAAATGATTTTAAAAATAGTAAACTTGCTGAGTTTGCTTGTCATGATTATTTTCAAAAATTATCAAATTTTATACGATATGCGCATTGTAATTGCCTTTAAAAAATATAAACAATAATATACTTTACTTAACAATGCTTCAAAAGCACATTATCAAATTCTAGATTTTAAAAATGTATTAAAAGATAAAAACAAATTAATAAAGGATAACACATAATGAACAGCATATAAATTACAGATAAAAGAAGAAATACAAACGAGAATAATAGTAAAAATAAACAACCTAAAAAAATCTAAAAACAAGAATTTATAAAAAATAAAAGATAATAAAACAGGTATATACAAAAATAATTTCATTAATTCATATATAAATGTAGATAAAATATTTATTTGTAAGTTTTTAAATCCCACGTAATACCAAGTCACTCTGCTTTTTATACACTATTTTGTCTTCTTTCTTTTTTCTCATTATATTTGTTATTGTTATTGCTAGTTTTCCTTTCTTGATTTATTTATTGGGTTTTCTTTATATTTCTATTTCATTGTCATAAATCAACTAATTATAACACCGCTTATCTTCTTATTACTAATGTTGCACTCGGTAATATTTCCCAGTCGTTATATCGTGTGGCTTTCCCGAAAGATCAAACAAAGACAAGTGTCCTCAATAATTCTCCGCGTCTGTCGGCAGGGCTTACACTACACCGACAGTATCCCCAGCAGAGAGGTAACCCCTTCCCCAAAAGGGTGATATGGGTATGATAATAAACTGTATCTAATGGTGACGCACCAGGACTGAATCTCTTGGGGTTGTTGAGTACATCTTCATTGCCATTACTCCCAGATCCACCCTGTCCCGAAGTGGTAGAACCTGTTAGAGCCCCATCTATGGGTCTAATAGATCTGTTTGCAAATTATTTGCATTTGCTTGGAATACTTGATATCATACATGTATTTACCAGCCCCTCCGCATGAGCAGAATGCAAGAGAAGGTCAATTTCTTAAGCGGGGTTTAACATGTTTGAAATCAGTTTTCCTTCTCCTAAACTGGTTGCCTAACCAAACTTAAACAGGCCAGTTCGCCCTATTATTTACCCATGGCTGGATTGGGAATCGTTGGATGCATACCATTCCAAATGGTATTAGATCTAAACACAAATAGCCTCGTCCAGGAATTGAAATTAACGTCATATACCTTTGTGCAAAATAATCACTTAAGAAACAGGTACACAAAAAATGTAAATATATAATTACTATGTACCTGGTCTTTAGGCATAAAATAACCCCTACTGGTTGACATGCCGTTGAAATCAATCAATCAATAATGCAATCTTCTCATTCATATTCTATCATATCATCGTAGTCAATTACAAAGCTTAGTTTGGTTAAGAAATAAGCTCAGAATATTTAGACACCCAGTGAGAATCAAACTCCCAAATAATGGTATTCTCTCACTAACCATTTTATCATTAACAGCTTAATAATGCTACTATGTGGATGGTTCCAATTTCCTTTGATGGTTTCATTCTTTTAATATTTTTGCAAAACTTTTTCTTCTATTCTCAGACCACCAAAATCCAGGACAGGAAAGCCTAAAGAACTGGCAAGCGACTGCTGGAGCTAAGTACCATCGAGTGGATCAAAGGATGAAGGATAAATGCTGCTGCCGGATGTTCCGAAGAACTACGGTGGTAGAATATAGTAAATCATAGAACATTCATAGAATTAAGATCATTTTAAACGTCTAATTATTTCACAAATAACCAGTGATTTACTGGAACAGAAAATTAAAAAATATGTGAATCTTTGCAACAAACAATTTCAAACAACGCAAAGTTAATATTCATGGAAAAAGTTTGAACAAAATAAATTTGTATTTTTCAAAGAAATTCCCTTATTTAATGAACGATCAAATAAATAATGTTTATAGGTATACAGTTTCACATATTACTATTCAATACTAATGTTTTTAAACAGATATTTTATCCATAGACAGAACCCTAATAGGTATTACCAGGTAATTATTTATTTCCGTATCATAAAATCTTTATTAGTTAATCAATGTTGAAATGTAATTTATTGTACATGTAATATTGAGGGCAATACTATATTTTCCATGTTATATTGTATCTATTCAGATAGCACTTTTGTATAATCATTTCTTTGCAGTTATATGATATCAAGTATTTTATCAAATACAAATAATTTGCAGGAAATTCTGATTTTAAATAATTGATTATAAAATTCTTAGTCGACAACCATATCATCAAGTAACTATTATTAATACAGATAAATAGCATACAGTTATATAACCGCAAGTGTTGCTATTTAATACAAATAATTTTGTGATATTTATGACTCATCAGTGAGATCAGATTTCCGTATGACAGACAATTTTTGTGGCCATCCATGCCTTTCCTATTCGTGCATTAATATCTGACAGTGACAAGCTAAAGCGACATCTCTTCCAGGCTGTAGTCATATCAGTACTGCTGTATGGCTGCACCACCTGGACCCTAAGGAGGCGCCTCGAGAATAAGCTAGATGGGAGCTGCACAAAATGCTGCGAGCAGTTTTGAACAAGTCGTGGAAACAGCATCCCACAAGGGAGCAGCTGTATGGTCACCTGCCCCCTATCTCACAGACCATCCGGGTGAGACGGAATAGGCCTGCAGGGCACTGCTGGAGAAGCAAGGACAAACTCATAAACGATATTCTCCTGTGGAAGCCAACACATGGACATGCCAGTGTGGGCCGCCCAGCAAGGACCTACATTGATCAGCTATGTAAAGATGCTGGCTGCAGCGAGGAAGAACTCCCTGGGCGATGAATGATAGGGTAGGTTGGCGAGAGATTGTAATTGATATCCGTGCTGTCTGCACGACATGATGATGATGATGACTCATAGATGGGACCTAATAAATATTATCGCTCGACGTCAGAATGAAACTATAATGGCAATAAAGAGGTACTTCACTCTACCTCTCGAGCTCCAGAAATGTAGCCTCACTACCGATGCAGTTAATGGTACATGCTCCGTGAATAAATTGGAAAGTATTATCCAGGGAAATTTGCGGAACAACAAAACCTGTAGAGCAGTGTCATTATTGGACAATGCTCTTTTGGAAATCACGGGGTTATTCAAGGGATTTGACCAATGAAAAAATTATTATAATGTATTTTGAGGAAAATGCTTCGTCCATTTGTTACATAATTCGTGGGTAGCCTACGAATTATGTATATAAGTGTAGTTAGAATTCTAATGGTAAATGGAAAATTACTATTACCCATTGAAAAATTATTGGCGGTAGTTAACCTTCTCTGACCTGAAGGCTGATTGGCTAAGAAAGACGTGAGAACAGAAATTAGAGTTAGTCAGATACTGGCCGTTAGCTGAAGAAAGCAGACGAGGGACCTTCGCTCACATGATGCTAGCTTCTCACCGCGGTAACAAAACCCAACCTTTTGGAGCTTGGGGTGTTTGTAATAAATAATAGACGTTTTATAAAACCTGTTGTGGAGTTTTAATAGGTCAAAATAAGACAAACACGATGAGTAACAATGTAGACAAAATTATTTAACAAAAGAGTAGAACTTTACAGCAAAGAAAGTGGAGATGCGTCCGACCAATATAGTTACGAGCTGACTCGTATTTGCTTCCCGTCAAGCCACAATTATTCCTATTACTTATAGTAGCCGTCAGTGCATTCCATTATTGTACATAGGTTATATCACCTATAAACAAAAACAAACCAAGTCTTGTCTGTTTAGTACAAAATAATCAATAATCATAGACGGAGAATGAAGAATTAGCCGAGAAGGAGACGGCAGCGACGATGTAAGAAACAGGTAAAACAACTAAAAGCCAATCTCTTTTCATCATCTCTCTCATTTTCTCCCGATTATACAAGGGTATATAACACATTGTTTATTTCAGAGAAGATTTCCGAGTCCGAGAAGGTTCCTGAGTCCGACAAGAAATACCTGAAGAAGGCCCGAGGGTATATAGGCCGAAACGTTGTACAGATAACAATGAAGATCAAGACAATAGTCCGAATAATACAAATAATAATGATTAAGCCTCATCTAAAAAATTCAGAGACTTTTTAAAAATATTTCTGTCTTGGTAAGTACAGCTTCAGACTCTTTTTTTAACACAGCTGATTCAAACAATTTAACATATCTGATTCAAACTGTTTTCTTTTCTTAGAACAAAAAGAAAAATTGTGTGTTGCTATTTTTTTTCTTAAATACTGAAGTTCTGAAATTCCAAATCTTCATTGATTTTTCATTTTAGCTGAAAACATCCTACTTTTAGGATTTTAAGATTATTACCACAGAAGAAAAACCAGAGTTTTTGCTCCCAATAAGATATAATTTAACTAAGTATTTACACTTGTACGAGGTGGTACACTGTCGCGGTATTATGCTAAAAGCCTTCGATTGATTTCCTTATCTGACATTTATTCTGAGCAGAAAAATCAGGTCACTTCCTTGGTGAATGCTGTTATTGAAGCGGCTATGTTTACACTGTACGGACAGTGATTTGTTTAAAGGTCTACATTTGGAACCCAGATCGCTTCTCTTGTTCAATAAATTTCCATTCGTATTTTGGAGAATATTCTCCAAAATACGAATGTACTATCCAAAAATCGAGTGAATAAATCTTCCTTACGACTTTGTAGTTTTTCATTGTCGTAATGTGCAAAGCACAATGTGTGCTCGTATTTCGGTATTAAACAATCATCAGGATACTGTTACAGAAATTTTTGTGAGGGAGAAAAGTCAAAAATGTTAAGTGTATAGTGAATGTGTGAATATAATATTATTAAACGTTAATTTTTATGTGCGTTTGTTTACGAAAGCTGATGACGTGATCATTGCATGTAAAAAAATGGAAAATGACGATCACAGGATGACGCATGTAGGTAATATATATATATATATATATATATATATATATATATATATATATATATATATATATCACTATGGTGAGTTTTTCACAGCAATCTTAGCTGGTGGTTATTCACTGGAGTCTGAGTAACAACAAGTTTCTTTAGATATCTAGATATATTTTGAGTAATGTAGCTGATATTAACAATGCCATTGTCTAAATCGTCTTATTCCTTCTCTGATTTCCAATTCCTTCAGTATTTTTCAACATTAAGTTGTAGTAGTTGCAACAGTAGTGTTGGTAGTCAAAATTCATCGATCGACTCAACTATATATGAGATACATCCAGTAATTACTTATTATTATTTTCACTCCTTTTGAGTTTTTCACATCAGCGTTAGCCGATGGTATTTCACTTGACGCTGAGTGACAACAAGTCTTCTCGGGTCTCAAGGACTCTTCTGGGTATTCTAGCCGATTGCAGCAGTGCAGTAATCTGGATGGTCTCAATTCTTTCTCTGATTTCCAGATCCTCTAGTCTATTTTTCCAGTTTTATTGGGACCGTTCCAAGTGCACCAACTACAATTGTTATCACTCTCACTCTCATATTCCACAGATTTTTCAATTCTCTGGCAAGGTCCAGGTATTTTCCATATTTTCATTTCTTTAACTTTACCCTGTGATCTGCTGGAACCACAAAGTCCACCAGTTGATACGTTTTCTTTTTCTTTTTTTTTCTTTTTTTTTTTTTGTTAATCAACACTATGTCTGGCCTCCTGGCTGCCATACGGGGATCAGTCTTTATCTCAAAGTCCCAGTGAATTTTATGCATTTCATCATCATCATTATTATTATTATTATTATTATTATTATTATTATTATTATTATTATTATTATTAAAAAGTAGGAATCCATATGTCCACTCTACACCAATGGATAAATTATCGGGTAGTGTCAATTGAATTCTTTCTTCTTAGTAGGGCAACCAGTCTTGGAGAAGGAGAACTGTAATCCGTTTAAAAATTGACAGATATTGCATCCGGTGGTGAGACTCTACTTTTGGAGACTTTAAAAGAGAGAAATCATTTCTTCGTGGCCATAACTTCATGGTCAACTCTATCTTTTACAGAGCCATCTATGAGACGAATAAATCTGTTTAAAATAACGAAACGTTTACCAATTTAATTAGTTTTCTTTTCTCTTCCAATAATTCTTTCTTTTGCTTTCTTTTTCTCTTTTTCTCCTTTTCTTTCTTTCTTTCATTATTTATTTTCTTTTCTCTTTTTTTCTTATTCTTCACTTTTGTTCTTTCTTTCTTTCATTCTTGTCCCTTTTTCGTTTTGTTCGTTTTCCCTTCTATCTGTGTTTCTGTGCTTCTTTCTTTTTCTTTAATTATTTATTTATTTCCCTTTTTGTCTTTTTTGGTTTCTTCATTTTTCGTTCTTTCTTTCAATCCTTTTCCGCTTTTTTGTTTTCTTCGTTTTTCGTTCTTGTTGTCTCGTTTTCTTTTTTCATTCTCTCTTTTTCCTTGTTTTGCCTTTTTAGTTTTTTTTCTCCGTTTTTCCTTATTTCTTTCTTAATTCATTCATTCCCATTTCTCTCTCTTTCTTTCTTTCTTTCTTTCTTTCTTTCTTTCTTATTTCTCTTTTTGATTTATTTGTTTTCGTTCTTTCTTTCTTTCTTTCTTTCTGTCCCTTTTAGCTATTTTTGTATTTTAGTTTTTTCATTCTTTCTGTCTCGTTTTCTTTTTTTTTCATTTTTTTCTTTCTCCCTCTTTTTCGTTTTCTTTGTTTTTCCTTCTACCATTCTGTCTTTCTTTCTCTATTGACTTTTTCACTTTTTTGTTTTCTTCCTTTTCCTTTCTTTCTTTCTTTCTTTCTTTCTTTCTGTCTTTCTGTTCTTTCTTTCTTTTTGTTCTTTTTCGCTATTTTATTCGTTTATCGTTCTTTCTTTCACGTTTTCTTTTTCTTCTCTTTCTTTTTTTCCGTTATTGAAATTTTTCCTTCCTTTTTTATCGTTTTCATTCTCTCTTTCTTTTCCTTTCTTTCTTTATAGATTTTTTTATCTATTACATTTTCTTCATTATTCGTTTTTCTTTCTTTTTCTTCTTCTGTATACATTTCATCGTTATATCTCCCATTTATCTATTTCCTTTCTTGTACTTTTAGTGTTGTTTCCCCTATCTTTTCTCTTCAATTAAATATCTCTTTATACATTTTTTAAAACATAAATTTGCTTATTATCCATTTGCTTTTGTTAGGCCGGAATCAGTTTCAACGGACGAGGCGGCTCCTACCGAAAATTAAAATATATAATAAGAATAGTCTGAAAAATATAAAAGAAAATAAATGATCATTTCGGCCAGTGCTAATGACTTTAGCAGTTTTATCGTGCTGATCAGTGAGGTATTAGAGATAAAAATACTAACAAACTTAATTTAGATAATAACATAAAAATCGTCTCTGCCGCATTTATTTAATATAATATTTTTTTTATAATGAGAACCGATTTAGATGCTTAATCTGATACATGAGTTAAATGCTCCTTTTTTGATAGGAAATGAAATATAAAAGACAATGAAAAAATATCCGTACATTATATATATATATATATATATATATATATATATATATATATATATATATATATATATATATATAATGTATATTTCTATTTTTGTAGTATTTGAGAGAGTTGAAAATAAAGTACCTGATTACGATTGTAAGAGCAGTATTTATTTATTCATTATAGTGTACAATACATTTAAGGCACGATTGTTACCATTGGCTTCAAAGCAGCATGTTAGCCACTTACCATCAAGACAAATATGCAAAAATGAATTGACCTCCCCTGCATTTCTGAACGGACGCGTTGTATTGACAATAAGTATCTAACATGCTGCTTTGAAACCAATGATAACAATCGCGCCTTAAATGTATTGTACACTATAATGAATAAATAAATCCAACGCTTACACGAGCATTTTATTTTCAATCCTCCAATACTAGAAAATTACCAACACCAGTCAACCTACATGTCTGGGGATTAGCTACGTCCGACCTATGCAGAGCTACACGTGGAGGCACAATGAAGTCCTCAAGAATGTTGCGGAGGCGTTGAAGATATGTTGTAGGACTGCAAATAAAGCTGTTAATAACGTCAACAAAGTAGTACATTTCGTTAAAGAAGGAAACATTTCGAAATTTTCGCGTAAAAATAAGCACATTTCGTCACTGTTTGATAGCTCCACGGACCTGACACATTGTACATGACTTGGAACATCAACTCGTTTTTCCAACTGAAATAACGTTAACGGCCAAGCGTCCTGATATTGTCATCTGGTCTGTTAATCAATAAATTTTCATCGTTGAATTAAAAGTTCCTTTTGAGAAAAATCTTGACTGAGCACATCAACGTAAGTTGGAAAAATATGAAAATTTATGAGAACAAGGCGTCAAAAACGGATGGATAACGGATGTATTTCCTATAGAAGTCGGATGCCGGGGATTTACTACCAACTCAACCTTGGCATTTTTGTCTAAACTTGGACTTTCTCCACTAGGCAAGAGGAAATACATTAAAAAAAGATCCAGGATAAAGCTCTAACCGCATCAGCGTGGATATGACAATCCTACAATGTGACATCAAACCGACAGTCTGCTAGGGCGCTCTGGGTAAGTGGAAATGATGCTTCGGCCCCGAAACCATGCCTGAAGGCTTTGTTGGTTGCAATGCTATTGTGTAAATAAAATTATATATTCATTGTATAGTTTGCTATAAGTAAAGACTTCTCAGTATCATTGATAGAACATGCATATTTATTACAAATAAAGTTACACAAGCCGAATTACTGCTGCATAGCCTAGAGAATGCTGCAAAGGGCATTGGCCTCTATGGGCACTTAGATACTATGCCTTTGAAAGTAGTATACTAGTTTACAAACCTAGGTAGTAATATCATATCTTAGGAAAGCGAAGTTAATACATGTTTAGGTAAGGCATGACAATCTAGAGACAGATTATTGCTCATATGGAAATACCCTCTCTGATAAGACAAAGCAAGAATCCTTCCACTGAGTAGCCGTATTAGTGCTACTGGATAGCTGCAACACTTGGACGCTAACAAAACCCTTGGAGAAAAAAGCTGCAATATAACTGTACGGTCTTGAAAAGAAATCCTGGAAGTTGCACCCCAGAAAAAGCCACTTGCCTCCAATCACACCAGACCATCCGGGTAAGACTAAAAATGCATGCTGTACACACCTAGAGAAGCAAGAACGAGCTTATTAGTAATTTTACCTATGGTTACTTTTAAAAGAACACACCTGTAGGAGACAGCCTGTAGAATATTACATTAATCAACTGATGATGATGATGATGATGATGATGATGATGATGATGATGATGATGATCTAATTTACGGTAGCGAATACATAGTTAACGTTGCTTAAATTCAACGGAGTACCTCTTCATCACCATTGCTCCCAGGTCTACTCAGGTTCGAATTGGTAATACCTGTTAGGGTCTCATCTATGGGTTTTATATAAAACATCATTTTAAAAAAGTGTTTCAAAAATTAAGTATCCATCAAGAATGAAAAATACAAAACTCTTTCGGCATGAAGTAACCCCAAAAGGGTTGACATGCTGTAAAATACAACAAGCCACCCTATGTAGTAGTAATTAAAAGTAGATTAACATATAAAATCCCTTTGTATTTAACTACACACCTATTTTGACTTTAATCGTATATTTTTCACCCAGTCTCAACTGTCATTCGAAGACAGTTCATGAAATTTGGTATTGAGTGACTAACAGAATATCACCCTCTGTCTAACTGCATTGTCTATTACAGGAACTAGCAAATCTATGCACACTCCGGTTGTAAGTATTTAAGTTTTAATGTAAGAAAATAGTATATTAAATTAGAAAGGCTAATGAATCTTAATAAGATTGCAGAGAAAAAAAAATTGAAACAGAAGGGTCTATAATAAAAACTATAACTACTGAAGCTTACTCTTCCATCACTCCCGTCTTTTATTGCTGAATTTTCCTAATTTAACTATACAGTTAAAATGGGAAGTAAAATATAAAATTACAGTTATTTCTTCTTGTTAATGGATTTCTTTTATGATTTATCTCGGAGAATTTTTTAAAGATTTATTTCCGAGAATTTTTTCATATTCATTGAGATAAAAGCAAACAATGAGAAATCAATAATACAAAGCACATATTTTTTAATATATTAATATGCAAAGTAGTCTTCCCGTTCACACTGTGAACCACTAATCTTTTGTATGTATAAATAAAATTGCATGTTATTAGTATGTAGATAAGGCCAATAGCATTAATAATATAAAAAAACAATTTTATTAATAATTCAGGTTTAAATAAAAATAAAATCAAGGAGAATGCGACGTAAATAACAAAATAGAATTGTGATTTGAGCAGAGATATAATTTCGGTTACAGACAGAGAGCCACACAATCTCCATTATAATAGGATATATATCAGTAGCATGAATGTTATTCACTGTAGAATGTAATAATCAGTTTTGGGCCACAGAGAATATTTCCCCGTATACATAAAGAGCAGAGTATTATTAGCGATATGTTGATTTGTAAGAAAATTTTGCTTTACAAAATAATTGATCAGCCTTTTTTTCCAAACATGAATGATAGATAAATAGAAATAGTGAAAGTGTACGAGTATGTATATCTTAATATACTCAATCATGGGTCTTTTTGTCGATATATCTATGGAAATGCTTATATATATATATATATATATATATATATATATATATATATATATATATATATATTATATATATATGAATAGTTTATTAGCAGTACTGAATTTAAAAAGGACGTGTAAAACAAATGCATGTTGTAAAATGAATTGTTTTTGTTTTTTCTTAAAAAGAAAAGTAAGGGTACCTTAGTTAGATTTAAAATCAGAAATGATTTTCTTTTTTTCGCTCAATGCTCCTCAGAGAAAAAATTACATTGAAAGATGGTAATGTAGTTTTGTTTTTGGTTTGTTCTAGACAACGGAATAGTCAGAAAGAAATGAGAAAAAAGGGATTTTTTTTTTCTCAATAAGACAAAAGAATTCGTAAAACTACGAAACTTACAACTCACAAGGGGGGTTAGATAAGTTGAGGCTTGAAGTGCCAAAAAGGAGTAATTGTTGGGACTAATTCTGAACGCACAGGAAAGGTTGAGTGCGGGAGATGAACAGGGACTCGAGAATCTGCAGTTGTAGCTCGCTGTTGGAACAGCAAAGGACTGAAACATATATATATGTACACACACACATACACACACACACACACACACATACACACACACACACACACACACACACACACACACACACATATATATATATATATATATTTATATATATATTCATCGCCAGTTGAGGTGCATAAGATTCTAGAAATATACCAGAAATCTTTTATCGTGTTTCATTTCAAATGGCCTTTAATTTGAAGTACATTTTTAAACACTTTCTTTTAGTAATATTAGTTAAATATATAACCATGACATTTTAATTATACACACACGCACATCCACACCCACACATACATATATATAGATATATGCATATATATATATATGCGCCCACACCCACACAGTATATGTAAACACACACATACATATACATGTATACACACACATACACAGTATACACATACAGTCATATACACATACAGTCATACACACAACGCCCATGAACCCCTCCCTCACATATATAAGAGCAGAGGTTCTTCACGGAACGAATGAACATGCTACTATCAAACACACTCGCCTACCCGGATTTTAACAGCATGTTAAACCCACTATATTGAACATTTATAACATAATGCTCCCTTTCTAATAATGTATCAACATTTCTTCAAATAATAAATTTTCTCCTGAAGATGACCGAAGGTAAACTAGTTGAGATTAAACAACATACAAGAAATATTCCTGATTGTCTTAATAATAATTTTTGTTCACACTATATATATATATATATAATATATATAATATATATATATATATATATACAAAGGTTAGACAAAAATAATAAAAACACAAGGAGAGTTCAATGAAATTTATTCTACAATGGTGTAAGACCCGCCTATGGTGTAATACCCACCTTTTGCAGTAATTACAACTTGAATCCTACGAGTTATGAACTTATACGAAGTTTGAATGGTTTACAGAGAAATCCTTGTCCGATCTTCTACCAAAACAATCTCAAGTTCTTTCAGGGATGATGTTGGAGAATATCGACTTCTTACTGGTTTTTTCTAAGATGCACCATAGATTTTCAATAATACTGAGATTTGGAGAATGTAGTGTCAGATAAGATGCCCTGCTTACTAGAATGTCCCTCGTACCATTCAGACACAATTTTAGCTGTGTGAATTGGTGCAATATCACCCTGAAAGATTGCGTTTACCTCCAGAAACAGTTCCGCGACCATAGGATGAATTTAATCTGATAGAATTTTCGAATGGTCTTGACTTTTGATCTTGCCATTTAGGGAAACGGTTGGGCCAGCATATCCAAGATATATCCCCAAATCATCCAGAGTTTCCTTCATGTTTAACAATTGGAAGAAGACGGACTGGATCAGATTTTTCTTTAGGCTGTCTCCACATGTATACTCAACCAGATGTCGGAAATAAGGTAAGGTTGAATCGTCCAAGAAATTAACATTCTTCCTCTGTTCTTGAACTATTTCTGTATGAGGATTGTTTGGTAATATAATTTACGTTTAAAGCAACTTTCCGTTAGAGTTTAAATCTAGTGTCACATAATCTTGTCTAGTAAGGTGGCAAATGAAATGAGATATTGACTTTCATGGTTGCAAAAAGACGCCTCCAAGTTTAGCTAGGAGATTTTTCTCTAGCCAACTATATAAATAATGACCACTCTACCCCATAACTTCTCATCTCCTCTCCCTTCCCACTCAATGAATCAAAAATTCTATCCACACCTACCATAAAACGGATTGCCGAATTTTGCCCCTCCATCATCTACAACCTTCTCATACTATTCCGCACTCTTCATACAATCAATCAAAATGTCCTAACCAACCAAGATTTTTAACCCAACTTCTTCCTACCACACCCCACTCCCAACAAGCACTCAGCCACTTCCTCATCTTTTCACCCCGATCAAATCCCAATCTTTGATCTTTCCCCCTCTACATTCCATGATAGATGTCCTCTGACCAACCAAATCCTCACAAACCATTTCTTTCCTCCTGAATTACTCAGCAAAATCTCCTCCACCCACTCACTTCCTCTTCTATAAATACAAATGTGTGCACAATGCTTTAATAAACTGATTGAAGAAGTACCGCTTAATGCGGAACGAAATATATCTCCACATCTATTTGTTTTGAGTTATTCCTTTTTGTCCATTTTTCCTTTATTCTTACCACATTCTGTCGAATTTACTCCAACCCTCCTAGCTTCATATATATATATATATATAGAGAGAGAGAGAGAGAGAGAGAGAAGAGAGAGAGAGAGAGAGGGGGAGAGGAGAGAGAGAGATGCCGAAGCAGCAAGACAAAAAACGATGGGCAAGCATATATGCAGATTAATCACGTGCGGCGCAAATGCACGCACATGCGCAGAGGAACTCCAGTAGGAAAAAATGCTGATGTAAACAGAACCCCCCTTCTCCCACAACTAAAGATACAATCATGCAAATACGCTTAAAAAATACCTATTTATCCTCCCATAATAAAATCTACATCTGTAAATCAATTGCTACTGTTTTTAGGATTCGACCATTTTAATTTTTTTTCTTTCCTATTTCCTTTTTTCTTTTTTTGTCTATGGGTAAATATCTTTTAAGCATAAACTATCGGGATGTCAGGGTTCTCCGCGGACAGAGGAGAAACAAAAAAAAAAGAACAAAGTCCCATCGATTTCGTACAATATGGCGCGTATCTGTACAAAAGAGCATTATCAACATTATTAATATTAAAGATAAAAAAGCCATAAAAATTATCTCTCTCCTATATACTCCCTCATTGGTTGTATGACCACAGGAATTTACACACAAGCATACATACTTACACGTGCGAATACACGACAACAGACACACACACACACAATATATATATATATATATATATATATATATATATATATATACACACACATGTAATATATATATATATATATATATATATATATATATATATAATATATATATTATATGTGTGTGTGTGTGTGTGTGTGTGTGTGTGTGTGTGTGTGTACACTATACGTTTACTCTAAATCATGTTCTGATGCAAATATATATGTTTTCATTCCTATTATCAATTCTACATGATATATGTGTAGATAAGTCAATAAGCCTGTAGCTTAACAAGGACAAATAGAATTTCTTATACGCAACGAATCGACGCAGGAAATCATCAAATATTTTCCTCCCATGCGCAGGAAATCATGAAATATTTCTCCCCAATGCCAAAAATGTATTATTTTTTTCCTCGTGAGGTTTCACATCACTTCCAGTTTGCACAGCTCTCCCCATCACTTCTGAATAATTTGCAGTCTCCATGGTTTTTATTCTTCCTCAGATTTTTAATTTCTCCATTCTTTGTCCAAGCCATTGGAAACCGTCCCAAGAGCACCAATAAGGTTTAAGATAATTCTCAGTTCCCTTAGGTCTCTATTTCACTTATGAGTATTCTAGCCGATCTTAACAATACTGTGGTCTAGATGGGTTGAATAAAAACCTCTGATTTCTAATTTTCCATTTCTTTTTTCTAAGCATTTGGAGACCATCCTAAGGGCACCAATAAGGTTTCCCAACAGACTTAATTCTTCATCTGATTTCTAATTTCTCTACTCCTTTTCCAAGTATTTGGAAACCATTCTAAGAGCACCAGCCATATTGGTATAACCGTCTCTAACAGTACGGTTCACAGGAAAATGAAGCTTCTACGACAATCTCGTAAATTCCCACTTCCACACAAAACTTTCAGTTCACACAAGAAGTAACGACTATCACCGGGTTTTAAGTCCTTCGACGTCACGCATGCGAAGCCAGTAGGTGAACTGCTACCCTACGTCCACTCACTTGTTTTTAATATGTCTCGCTGCTATCTTATGCAAATAAGTCTGTAGCATAAAATTGCAGTTTTGCGAATGTTCTCAGAGAGATACGCGAAACAGCGAATGCGTTTGACTACAAGTAAGTCACTGTGACTTCATTACACCATCGCCTTCATTTCCTGTTTATAAATAGAGCCAGACAATCAATTTCAAGTTGAAAGTATTTCGAGTTCTTGTCCGATGACAAAAATCTACCACGGTAACCCATAACAATTTTACAGCAGTTTTTCACGACTAGCGCACAATTCTGAGTTCCAAAAATACCTGTTTCCTCTGCCACCCGTGCTTTATTTTATTATGCAGCTGATCTCGGGAAAATTTGCATACGTCCAAATATAGGAAATAACCTACTTTAAAATGATGTAAACACCATTGGAAATCTATACATATATAAAGGGCAGTTGTGTGTAAGTGTACGTCCGGTGGTAACTTCGAAAATAAAACAATTAAAGACAAATTAAATATATATACACATTACATATCACCAGGGCTTGGTTTTTGAACAAAAATAATAGAGATTTGATTTATATTCGTGAAGATAATTAAAAAATGACATTTAAATGATAACAGTGTGGAATTATTTGCATTTGCTATTTTAAATAGGAGACATGAATTTTTCTTTTCAGATTGTCTTTTTTACATGTGGATTTTAATGGAGCATCCTGTGAGGATCCATCTCGTAATTCAACAATAATGGATCTGTGCAACTACCTTTTACCCCCACCCCTCTACTCAGCTGCTTCTAGTAGTCTATAAATGTTTCTGTGATTTCTAAATATTTTGGATACCTTTCTGAAAATATTATTCTTGAGCTGTATCAATGTCCTAAGCTCATTCATTCTCTTTGCTCAAAATTATATCTCTTAAATTATGGTCTTGAAGTGTTCAAGTTCCTCTTTCTGTGTTTTTAGCTCGCTAGTCATATTCGAACCCGCACCGTTGTCTGAGGTAAGCCATCTTATATTCTACATACCTCCTTGATCTTCTAATCCCATAAATAACACATCATTTGGGGACTATTCCAAGGGGACAAACAACAATTGGCATCACCGTCAGCATCAAGTTGTACAGATTTTGTTTTTGTTCTATATCTTCCTCAAATGGATAAGATGATCCTTCAAAAGTGAGGGTATGACACTAAACTGAATGATCATGAGGGTCCACTTCTGGAGATCTGCGGAGAGTAAATTATCCCTAAATTGACATTATTCCTCTTTGTTCACTCTGACACGCATTGGGAGTACGTGTTAGGGTACTCTATATGGATCAAATAGATCTGCTTAAAAATGATTAGTATTCAATCAGACTGTGTACAAAAAGGAAAACAAATCTCTTAGCAAACAATTACACAAAAAAATGTACATATGAACATACTATCAACGCGATTTCCTAAATACTAGCCACTGGACATGAAATAAACCTACACGGTTTGATATGCCGTTAAAATAAATCAATTAGTCAATAATGTATTTAAATTATAATTCTGGGAAGAGAGGTACCGAATCAAATCACTATGCTTTTATAATCTTATAGTAACCGAAATAGCAGAGAAACAAATGATATAAAATAGTATAAGATGATTATATAATCACACTAGGAGCAGTTACTCGGCAAAGCCAGGATAGAGTAAAAAAAAACAAAAAAACAAAAAAAACAAAAAGCAAAACAACAAAAACAGATAAATAAATAAATGAAATAAAATAAGCGTGGTATAATGGTTAGCAAGTTAGTCTTGCAGATCTATTACTACTGAATAGCAAGTTCGATCCTCGCAGGATATCTCATAAAAATACACACGCAAAATTGTATTTTCTTAATCCGGTCTTGTCTGGGGGGGGGACAGGATTTCTTCTTTTTTTTCAGGTAGAGGAAATGACATCACATATAGTAAACAATTTTAATTCAATAAACAACAATATTTTTTTATAAACAAGATTTGTTAAACTGATATTTGAAAGAAAAACACAACAATTAAATAAATACAGTATTTAAATTAAAATAATTCTTTAATTTTATTTTGAAATATTTTATTCTATTTTTGTCTTTTGTGTAATATGTAAAATTCAATAGTGGTAGAAAAATTCTCTTCTTCCCGAAGTTAATCTTAAAAGAACCCAATCAAGAGTGTGTCTGACATTGTTATGCTAAGGATGTGCGTGGGGTAATGGTTATCGTCAATTGAAATGGACTAATCGACCCGAGTTAAAAGCCTGGACAAGGCTGTTTGTTTTTCACATAGCGCTAATACGCTTGGGAAAGGTATCCATCCAACAACCCCCCCTTAGCTATGAGCAAGTAGTTGGGCAGGCTAGGCTCTTTAAATTTAGTTAGGCAATCAGTCTAGGATAAAGAAAAACGCTGCTTAAGAAACTGACCTTATCTCATATTCTACTCATACGGAAGGTTTGGTAAACAAAATAACGTTGTCAGGAGGCTTACAGTTGGTATCAGCCAGACAGCGAGGGGGTCTACTCCTTTTTCACCAACGCTGGTCCAAAGAGATTGTTTTGGCATCTGAGGTGGAGCGCCACACCTACTATCAGCTCCTTACTTTACCGCACAGATCACTATGCTACTCAAACGCTGAGTGGGCGAGGGTCAGTATCGAACCAGGAACCTTGTGGTTCCAAATCCGACACTCTACCAACTGAGCTAAACATATAACTATCGCATGTGCTCAGTACACTGCAGCTGCAACAACAGAAAATACCTGTTACTCTCATTGTTAACCTCGAAAGAAACAAGTCTCTATTGAAAAGAGAGAACACACTTGATTGGAAAACAGATTCTTAGTTACATATTCTTGTGTCGCATCAATGAGGCCAACAGCACACTCGTTTCCCTAATGCCTACAAGTAAATAAGATTATACATGCATTCGTATATGCTCGATTTGGTCTTAATTCTCCCGAGGTAAACAGATGGCTTCCTTTGATCACAAGAATTGACAATCGAAACAAACGCGATCAATATTTCTCCGTCCAAGCTCACGGTGATGATAAACGCCTCAGTGAAACCTGGTTGGCTTCCAACGAGTTGTCGCACAGGTCCAAACGAAAGGAAGTTGATCTCATTGATATATTGTGACCCGGCCTTTACTGCGGATTAGGTTTCTGTTTATGAACAAGAAAGGACTATGCCCTTCCATATATATATATATATATATATATATATATATATATATATATATATATATATATGTGTGTGTGTGTGTGTGTGTGTGTGTGTGTGTGAGTGTGTATATATATGCTCCCCATCCACCTGGGGTTGATCACTTTGGGGTATTTCGCTGACGACCGCCAGCTAAAGCGTAAACGCAACGCTCTCCTATATAAGGGATGGAGCACTCTATAGCAGCCTTTATATACATAGAGATGTGTGTATTAAAACAGTTAAAATCCCCTTCGCATTCTGTGGGTGACTATATAGCCTAGCGGTTAAAGTGTCTGACTGACACTGAACCGATCGGATTTCAATCCTGGCTGTACGTAGCTTACAAATATGTAGCCACACTGAAGAGACTTGCTAAGTCGAAACACGTGTCCGTGGATGACTATATATATATATATATATATATATATATATATATATATAATGTAGATGCGGTGTCTGTAACCGAAACTACGTAAATTCTTAAGTCCAAATACTCCCAGGAATTGCATAGGTTTATCATTGTGTATTTAATTTACAGTCCAAATCATTAATTGATACATAGAATAAATTTTATTTAATAAAGATGTCTCCTTGAAAATCTGTGCTAGATTTGCCTGAAAACAACCCATGTTATTTGCGCCTTAAATGTCATATCTCACAAAGGAATAAAGGTTTCCATTACATATGGCGTGATTAATTTACATATTGCTTTTAACGAAACAGAGCTTAATAAATAATAACTCAGTATTCTTGATCTCTAAGATTATTGTTTTATTGTCCAACCTATTAAAATCAACCCTATGAATGATTATAAATATAAACTAATTAAAACATAATTAAAATATATTATTCAAATCATTAAAATAAGTATATCTTTTATATGCGTTCTTATTCATTATCATTAATATGATTATTATATTATTCGCACAAGTCCAAATGAAAGAAGATTAATCTCATTGATATATCGGCATTTACTGCTTGTCGAAGATTAGATTTTTATTAATGAACAAGAAAGGAGTATACACATATAGGATTGGGGCAAAAGTCTTTTCCGATACAAAATAATATTTATTTAACCAATAAAGACAACATGTTAATTGAGAAATTTAAACAAAACATAATTCATCAGTGTTGCTAAAATGTTGAAAATAGTCTCTCTTATGATCCACCCATCTTTGTCATCGTTTTGGAAGTTATTTTATGCCGTTTGCATAAAAATCTACAGGTTTTAAAGCGGACCAGTTTTTCAAATCACAATTAACTTCTGCAGACTGATACGTTTTCCCAATAAGTGAGTTTTTTTATAGGAGAATACAGGTAATAGTCTGAATGGGAAATGTCTGGTGAGTACAGTGGATGCGGTTATACCTTAAAACCGATATCAGCAAGCTCAATTTGAGTTAACCCTGTCGTTAGTGTTTTGAGTTAATCCTGCGTTTAGTGTTTTAAACGTTTCTTTGTAACGGACAAGACTTCCGTTCCAATCCTATAAATACAATAGTTAGACAAAACATGACCCGTTGAGTCACCCATTGAGCAATGGGTAAATATTTGGGATTAGGGAAAAAGGAATTTGCAAACCGACTTAAATTTAAAAAAAAATACGACCAGATAATTCTTTTAAAAATCCAAATTTGTAAGATTTCTTAGAAAGGTAAAGTTTGACCTAATTTAGATTTATCAAGAGAGAATTTATCCAGGCTGGCTACTTATTAAAATAGAAATACATTTTGCCCTCTCTAAATCACTCTCGTCACACTCACAGAGAAACTAACATATATAACGAAGAGGTAATGAAGATATAAATAGAGAGAGGGATAGTGACAGGCTGAATGTGAGTAAGAGAAGGTTACTTTTTTAAAAACTGAATGGCAAATTACAACTAATTAGAAACAATTAAAATGGATTTTTTCAAACATATCAATCCTAGAACTAAGGAATATTTTAATATTAATTTTATCATAAAACCAAATAGAAAAAAGCCTTTACAAGACAAACATTGATTCGCTCAGCTTTAGTATGATAATAGATATAAAAAAATAAAAATTGATGAAGCTTTATACATAGGATTTACACAACCCATCATTAATAGAATTAATTATGAAACCAGCGATAACATTCTAAAATGCTTTAACTAGAACACTTTTTATTCTATTTGCCAAGCTTGTTTCATATATCTAAAATAAAATCAACCACCAGCGTCATATTAGTGACGAGAACAAAACAATAGTTTAGAAAAATAATAACAAATAGTGAACAGCTTGATGATGGTTCGAAAAAGGAACTGAATGTACTTGATTTACTAATGAAAACTCTTTCGGACAATTCATTAACATATTTCAAGATGATGACATGAAAAAGTTGTTAGCAAATTAGTTATTCCATTATTTTACCAATATATATATATATATATATATATATATATATATATATATGTGTGTGTGTGTGTGTGTGTGTGTGTGGTGTGTGAGGAGTGAAAGATTGAATAAATCCGACAAAATCTTTTACTCTTAATATCGTCGGAATGGATAGACACTGTGTACCGATAAAACCACCGTCATCGCAGCCCACTCACACAAGAACAGAAGTGATTTCCTACAGAACTGCATTGATGAAAAGGTAATACCCAAATGCACGATGAAGTCTACCAACAAACACATCATATCTTTCCTATGCACATACATGAATACCTTACCGCCTCAAAAGCCCTCCCGACTTTCTTTTCATTCCCCTGGACTACCCACCAATAAACCATCTCTCTTTTCTCTCCCTCCCCCACCCATTTACCTTTTCATTATAAAAACAGAATTTACAAGCACTTTAATCAATAAACTTCTGAGGTAGCCTCAACCAATAATGAGGCGAAATATCAATGGAACAGTCGTTTGTGTTGTTATGTCCACATTTTCCTCTACACTGAAGTATATATATATATATATATATATATATATATATATAGTTTGCTAAATTTATAAGACTGCTCAATATCATTGCTAGAACATACATATGAGAGCTAAATATTTAAGATAAATGGCGCTTGGTAAATGTCACTTTCTCGCCTATGCAATTTTCATTTTTGTTTAAAACCAGGTAGACGAGAAGCTGACAGTTACGAAGCGCCATTGACTTCACTAGCTTAAATTCCTTTATTGATAAATATTGCTCTGTATATAATCTAAAAGGTTATTTTACATTGAGCTCTCTTTAGTGATTTAATGATTCGCTGTATTTATACATACTCGATCATCAATATTAGTACAGTGGATCTTAGAAATCACATATAGAATCATCCCTTACTACCAAGTTTTGGATAAATCTCTTTTATATATATATATATATATCAGCCTTTACATACATACATACAGATGTGTGTATTAGAACAATCAAAGTCCCCTCCCCATTCTATAGGTGACGATAACCGACCGGTTAAGCTGTCTGACTGATGCTGAATCGACCATCTTTTTATCCCGTCTGTAGGTAGTTTACAAATGTCTAGTCATACTGAAGAGACGTGATACGTCGAAACACGGTGTCTGGGGATGACTATATATATATATATATATATATATACCAACACCTTCCGACGAATAACATCAAGATTGTATTAAAATTACTTGTTGTTAAGATACTTGTGACCATTTATAGGCTGCAGGTGAGAGCACATTACAGTGGAGATCCCTTGTGTTTCTTAGTGTTAATCAGAATCCTTGTGTTGTAGATCAGTTCGTCCGTGTCAAATACGAGCAACTGAATGCTATTCAGGATCGGCCATTAAATAGTTAACCAACCACGTATTCGAGCGTATTCATTGGCTGATTGAATCCACACGACCACGAAGAGTTTATAAATTTAAGTGTTGGGCTCCAGTACGCCTTATATACCAAAATATTGGAAGCGTGTGGTGTAATGGTTAAAGTCATGGGAAATGGACTCGTCGCCCCGAGTTCAAATCCTGGACGTGGTAATTGCATTTCACTTAGCGCTAATACCCTTGGGAAATGTATGAATTCTACTCTCCCTCCAGCTATGGGTAAATAGTAGGGCAGACTGGGCTCTTTAACCTGGGTTAGGCAACCGGTCTAGGAGAAGGAAAACTCTGAATTCAAACCTGTTAACTCCGTTTAAGAAATTGACCTTGTGTCACATCCTGCTCGTGCGTAGGGGTCGGTAAATATATATATACCAAAATATTCTTACACTTATTAGGAATTAAATGATCCCAAACCCCATTTCACAGGTGCGTTTTCCTGATAATAAGTGGCTAATACGTGGTAATAAAAATAATATATATATATATATATATATATATATATATATATATGCACCCTCCGGGTGCAAGTATTTAAGTTTTAATGTAATAAAATATTGTATTAAGTTAGAAAGGCTAATGAAACTAAATAAGAATACAGATAAAAAGATTTACAATAGAAGGAGTATAATAAAAGATTTGAAACAGAGGGAGTATAATAAAAAATCGAACAACTGAAATTTACTCTTCCATCACTCTCGTCTTTCATTGTTATTTTTTCTAATTTAAGTATTTAGTTATAAGAAGAAGTAAAGAATAAAATGACAATTATTTTATCTTGTTAATGGATTTCAATTAAGATTTATTGAAGAGATGTTTGATTATATTCATTAAAATAAAACCAAACAGTTAGAAATCAATAATACTAAGCACATATTTATTAAATTCGATTTTTTAATATTAATATGCAAATTAGCCTTCCCGTTCACACTGTAAACCGCTATTTTGTTGTATATATAAATATAATTGCATGTTGTCAGTATGTAGACATAGTTAACAGTATTAATAATGTAAGACAATTTTATTAATAATTGAGGTTTAGATAAAAAATAAAATCATGGAGAAGTGATGTCAATAACTAAGAGAATTGTGACTTGAGTAGGAATATAGTTTCGGTTACAGACAGAAAAACACACAATCTCCATTATAATAAGATATATATATATATATATATATATATATATATTGTTATGCGTTTTATGGAATAAAGTGTTCGTATGCCGGCAGCAGAGACAAAAATAATTCTTAACACTTTATTTCTTGGTTCATCCTTTGATTATTAGTATCATTTTGCGAAAAATAAAACATCGAATCCTTGGGCAAAAGATTTTTTTATATATTATATATTCAGAATTTACAACAAACTTCCGTCTGAAGATTTATTTTAATTTTTGGCTACATAAAATATTTGATAAAAACGCATGATTTTATCTCACGTTATAAGATACATTAACCTTTTAGTAAAAAATGAACCAAAGACGAAAGATAAGAGTTATCTCAGTATATATATATATATATATATATATATATATATATATATATATATATATATATATAAACAAGGTTTGTTTAGAATGGCTTTTTGCCGATAATTTTTTGGAGAATAAGTGCCTCAGCCCTTCCTTCTACCTATGTCTGTCTATTTTCCTTCTCTACCACTATCTTGATAAAAAAGATTATAAAGGATTTTTTAAAAGAAATTCGTCGCATCATGTTCTTTTACACATTGATTTATTCATTAATTATAAGCGGCTACCCAGCGTCGACTGGGTAGAGGAGAGGCAAAAATACCTGGTGTATTGATTTGTTTACTGTTGAGATTTACAAATTCTGGACAATCTTAAATAGAATTTAAATTCTATTACTATTTCTATTTAAATCTTTAAACATCTTCGAATATAAATGAAATCTTCAAAATATTTGTACAGAAAGCAAGAACTGGTGATATATATATATATATATATATATATATATATATATATATATATGATAAGTTTAAACAAGGTTTGTTTAGAATGGCTTTTTGCCGATAATTTTTGGGAGAATAAGTGCTTAATTGGAGTCGTACCTAATTTTGAAAATTAATTAATTAATAATGAATTAGGCGGAATACCTATTAAATGTATGGCTAAACAAATCGAGAAAAATCAATCTCTGTATGTACATACAGAGATTGATTTTTCTCGATTTGTTTAGCCATACATTTAATAGGTATTCCCGCCTAATTCATTATTAATTAACTAATTTTCAAAATTAGTACGACTCCAATTAAGCACTTATATATATATATATATATATATATATATATATATATATATTATATATATGTACCGGCCGTTCCTACAGTGGAGAACATGCACCGGTTCTCACTATAAATAGTGAGACACCGAGTGGAAAGGTAGCACTGTTCCCGTTAACGACAAGCTAGTCGTACATATACCATTAATTGTAAATACACTTGTCTTATTTTACCCCATCTCGACTTGACTTCTTTTTACTGTTGGGACTAACATCACAACAATATTGACATCATTTTTTCTTTTAAACATGTTTTGTTAAACTCTACTGACGATTCCTGTCAGACGAGTTTTTGTTCAATCCTTTCAAACAGTTACAGAGGATTAAACAAAAACTCGTCTGACAAGAATCATCAGTAGAGTTTAACAAAACATATCTATCTATCTATCTATCTATCTATCTATCTATCTATATATATATATATATATATATATATATATATATTATATATATATATATATATATTATATAAATGTAATTCTAGTCAATGATTTTTTATGCCAGGTGTTTCGATTGCATACAATATACAAATGTATTATTGTATTAAACCTGAAGTGTCCATTTGAATAGCAGATATATAGATATTCATGTGTTTGTGTTTGTATGTCTGTTAGTTAATGGACATTTCAGGTTAAATAAGATTACACAATCGAATGATCTTTCAACTCTTGGGCGAGGCTGTTTACATTTTACAAAGTGCTTAATTTCTTTGGAAATTTTTGAATTCAATTATCCTCGCTCCAGCTATGGGTAAATAGTTGGACAGACTTGGCTCTTAACATTGCTTTGGCAATGAGTAAAGGAGATGTAAAACTGAATTAAAATCTGTTAAATTCCGCTCAAGAAATTGACCATGTATCACACCCTTCTCGTGTAGTGTCGTCAGTATGACTAGAGCTTAGTAAGTGATATATCTAGGATGGGTAAAACTTTTAGAAAGTCTACTATATTTTTTATCCGACCATAAGATATGAAGAAAAAATGGAAATATATATATATATATATATATATATATATATATATATATGTTTATTATAATATATAATGATTTGAAGGCAATTACAATGCGTATAAAAACTAAAAACAAAAAGTTGTTAATTTTTGTCTTATCGATTTCAAAGAAACTTTATCTTCAGAGATGAATATCAGAAATATCATTTCTGATATTCATCTCTGAAGATAAAGTTTTTTGAAATCGATAAGACAAAAATTAACAACTTTTTGTTTTTAGTTTTTATACGCATTGTAATTGCCTTCAAATCATTAATATATTATAACATACTTAACAATGCTTCAAGCAAATTACCAATTACTTTTATATCTGTTTATATTTTAAAACCTTTTCGGAAGCCCGAATCATTGTGTCTATCGTTCATTTTGCTTATATTTGTTATCCGACAATAAGATATGAACAAAACAAAAACAATATAAACACTATGATCAGATAAGAGCACTTTACAGTGGAGATCCCTTGTTTTCCTATGTATAAGAATCCTTGAGTTGTTGATCATTTCGACCGTGTCAAATACGAGCAACTGAACGCCTTTCAAGATCGGCATTAAATAGTTAACCAACCACGTATTCGAGGTGTTGATTGACTGATTGAATCCACACGAAGAGATTTATAATTTTAAGTGGTGGGCCCCAGTACGCTTTATATACCAAAATATTCTAGCACTTATATTTAAAACCTTTTCGGAAGCCCGAATCATTGTGTCTATCGTTCATTTTGCTTATATTTGTTATCCGACAATAAGATGGAAATATTTTAACAAAATAGAAACAATTGTATACAGTATCCATTGGAATGCCACAGGTACACAATCATCCAATATTTACGTCATTAGAAAACAGCTGATATTTGAAAATTCCAATATTAAATTTAACTTAATGATCACGTAGACAATGACAAAAGAAAATTATAAAAAGGCTATAGAGCTGAAAAACTACAGTTGAGCTTACGCTCTCCCCAACTCGACAGAGTCGAAGCGGATGCTCCCATAATTCGACAAAATGGAAAGAGGACGCTGTCCGAAGATATAAAATACGACTCAACAGGTCCGTCTATTTTTTCGTTTCATATATTCTCTCTCTCCTTCTCAATACGACACAAGTTTCAATCACAGACATTGTTTTATCAAAACTGCTACAAATTTGACAAGTCCAAACGCACAAATATAAACAATACAGACACACAATCGGCAACATTTCTAAAAGGACAATTGAATATACCAATTGTAAATTAATGTATATAAAGTTGTTTATTGTACAAATTTTATCTTTTGTTTTCACAGGAAAATATAATAGTCTCATACATTTAAATTGTGGGGATCAAAATCGGATCATCTTCACACACACAAACACCGAGCAAACACGGTCCTACAGAACAAAATAAAAAACAATATACACACTACGATTCAGACTTCCAAAAAGATTTTAAAATATAAACAAATATGGATATTTTCTTCGACCTTTTCTTCATATCCTATTGTCGGATCCCAAATTTAATCAACATGGACTATAGACACAATGATTTGGACATCCCAAAAATATACTATACAAATTTTCTTATCGCATGCAAAGACTACTATATATGTTTACTTCACACATGGAAGAAACAAGAAATATTATATATAATCAATACGATTAAATTAGACTAGTTGATCTCTCAGTCAAAGCCATTATCGCTGCAACACCCTTCCCCCTAAAAAAAACATAACCATTAACCCCTCCAATACTCAACATACCAAAAATTCAATAATCAATTTACTTATGACTCGTCACAATTTAAGAGTTGTCCAATTTCTTTTTAATTTAAAATACTACAAATGTTGCATATCTATGTGGTAGCATAGATTATTGACAACATTCTGTAGCGAGAATTCCAAAGAGCCCAAATGGAAAAATACAGGCCGTTGGGAACTTTGAACCCAAAGGCGGGAATCTCGGAGTCCCGTGAGAGTAGTTAAGTAACCAGTTTACCTCAAGCAGGACAGACGTGCCTTACTTCGGTTATGACTCGGTGAATTAAAATGGGCTAAAATAAAGCTTTGTCAAAGTAGTAACAAGTCTTGTTAATTAATTATGCATGACTTAAAAGATGCCCTTAATAAGAAGCCCTTAGAATAGAAGAGATGACAAGAACTAAGATAGAAAAAAGAAAGAAGAACTTAGACGATCACAATAGCCGAAATAAAAAGGGAAAAAAAGGGAAACGAAACAGGGCGACTAGACAAAGAACAAATAAATCACGATTCTATCTGTCTGTCTGTCTGTCTCTCACTCGTTCTCTCTGTCTCTGTCTGTCTGTCTGTCTCTCTCTCTCTCTCTGTATCGCGAAGTAACTCTCTCTCTCTCTCTCTCTCTCTCTCTCTCTCTCTCTCTCTCTCTCTCTCTCTCTATCATGCGAAGAATACTATTGTTTATATACCCGCAACATGAGTATACAACACAATTCACTAGTAGTTCTCCCCTGTAGGTAATTTTCAACATACAATCTTTCAATAAAAATCCATTAACTTTAAAAACAATTTACTTCAAGCGATTTTACCGCCCTAACCGGTAACAACAATTAGTATAAATATCGTCATAGTTCAGTATCATTATTCTGTGACTGGTGACATTTAAAGATTAGCTAAAATCAAGCAAAATGCCACAATTTATCCTCATACTGAGTGGTATCAAAATGCCTAACACTACCGTAAGAATCAATCTTACAAATCATAGTTTAACTGAACATCTCCCACCCCCATGATAGAATGCAAGTATGTATGCAGAGATGTATACACATAATTTTCAGAGAGGCGCGGGGGAAAGAGAAAGGGAGTGGGGCGGAGACTGTAGTTTCGCTGAACTAACAATAAGTCGATAACTCCCTTCGTGTGTCTCACGCCGCCGTGTATTCGATTGAGCGCCGAACGCTGTCGCCGCTATCGCTGGCCGACCAGTCTCCGCCATAACTGTTCATCTATACGTTCCTTTGCATCTGAGAACAAATAAATAAATCTGTGTCTTTGAAGCGCAATTGACTGGTTGGATGTACATAGCGAGCGCGTAACGGAAGCCAATATCAACCGACGGCCAGACTTCGAACTCAGACGTTAGCATAAACCAATGCATAAGCAATACTCCATTTCGTCTGATGTTGGCGCATGCGTAGTGGTAAGCCGGACGCGCGCGAAGGCCACCGTATTCAAACGAAGGTGGATCACACAGGGATTAGCAGCTTATAAAATGTTAGTTACAACTAAATTGGCACGAACACAGGAACACACATATAAGCGCATATATATATATATATATATATATATATATATATATATATATATATATACATGTACATATACAGAGAGTAAGAGAGAGTGAGAGAGAGTGAGAAACAGAGGGAAAATAAATGGTATTATTACATATGTGAGTTCTTCCGTTCGTGTACGTATCTCTAAAGAGCATGAATATATATATATATATATATATATATATATATATATATATATATATATATATGGGGGTATGTATGTGCATATATATATATATATATGGGAGTATGTGTGTGCATATATATGCATATACATATTCGACAACACACACACACACACACACACACATATATACACACACACACACACACATATATATATATATATATATATATATATATATATATATAGATCGGTAGGTGCATTGATTCTAATTATCGAAACACAGACATACAGACACACTGAAATACACACACACACACACACGCACATGTGTGTTATAATCAGAATCGATGTGTATATATATATATATATATATATATATATATATATATATATATATATACACACACACACACAAACACACACACGCACACACATATATATATATATGTATATATATATATATGTGTGTATATGTGTGTGTGTGTGTGTGTGTGTGTGTGTGTGTGTGTGTGTTTGAAAGGATTTTTGAATATATCTGCATATATAAGGGGATTTTATTTGCAATGTCTTATTAACCAATAATCTGAGCTTAATATTCACGTATATCTCATACGTAAATTATAAACACATATACAAACATAATATTCTGCGCAGATATTGATATCAAAAACAGGTTTTTGTCAAATTATCATATTATTTAATGCTATGTGTGTGTGTTTGTGTTATATGAAATATAACAAAACGTTATATATATGATAATCTCTTCTCGGTTTATCTCACACTCTCTCACACACGTACATACACACAACACACGTGCCCGTGGTTTAAGGGTTAAAATCGTAGGAAATGGTCTCGTCGACCCGAGTTCAGATCCTGGACGAAGCTGTTTGCATTTCACATAGCCCTAATAACTGGACTCTTAACCTCGGCTAGGTAACCAGTCTAGAAGTAAATAGAAAATGTATGAATATGAATACAAAGAGATAATCATAAGATCGAGTTTTATTTTTATTTCACAGCAAGCAACTCAATCATTTTTATATATACACACTTGCGTTATAAACACTCACACACACTGCAGATATATATGTTCACACGCACACATATATATGTGTATATTTTTATGTGTGTGTTCCTTGTCGATGCATACAGCATACTTCGATGAATTGTAGTGTTAGTGATATACAAAACATATATATCTATTATTTATTCTAGCTGAAAATTAAAGTATGCTATTCGGATATTTATACATATATTTACACATAAATAAATTTACACAAGCACACATACATTCAGTATCCAATATTAAATCTTACTAAGATTTAATATTGGATACTGAATGTTGTTATTTACCAAATACTTATTGCTTTTTTATTATTTTATCAAGATTTTCTTTCCAGTCGCTTATTTCATTTTGAAACCCATTGTGTACTAGAAGTGGCTACCCGGTGTCGCCTGGGTAGAGAGCGCTTTTTAAAAAGTTAGTCTCGCAGATCCATTATTACTTATTGCAAGTGAGATCCTCGCTGGTTGCCCCATAAAAAATCCCCACGGAAATATATAACAATGTGGTAAGAAATTTCTATTTCCATTTTTTTAAATATGATATGAATGATGCAATTAATTCAATCATTCAATATTATATTTCAAAGCGAATATATATATATATATATATATATATATATATATATATATATATATATATAGATAGATAGATAGATATAGATATAGATATAGATAGATAGATAGATAGATATAGATATAGATATAGATATATGTGATGGTTAGAAGAAAGATATATTGATATATATTCCGTCTCTATATCGTTAATTTGCAATAAATGAGTATAGGTTGCTCATTAGAAAACTAGACTCGAAAGCCATTAGTAGTTAGTGCGAGTCTCTCTACTCCCATCTATGGAGTCTTGGGATACAGCTAAGCAAGCTTAAGTGAGGGTAACTTTACATCTGTGTAAAGTACCTACAGTCATAATTTCCATATTTAACCCTATCACTATACAAAAAAATCGGTTAATCTATATAATTTTGTTATTTTTATTTTTCAATATCTTGCATTTTATGTAGATCAAATTTCTGAAAATTTGGCATATATCATACAGACCCCGACACAGCTGTGGAGGAGTGTCTGGCTTCGTGGTTACCGTCGTAAGAAAGTGACTTGGCCTCTTCAATCTAAATTCGGGACGAGACTAATTGCGTTTCGTTAATGCCTTAGGGACAGGAATATATCTATTTCTTATAAATACTACGGTAAACAGGTGGTTTAGCCTTAGATAGGCAACCTATCTGACAGAAGGAAGACCTTTAGTTAAAACCATCTTTTACAGCTTAGAAATTGACCTTGTGTCACATATCATTAGCAGTGGACATTTTGAAATAATATAGACATAATTTGAATGCAATATATACTCAGGGTTGAAGTGTACTACTTTTGAACCCCCTGTCCGTGGGGATGTTTTATTGGGCTCCCAGAAAGGCGCGTTTCCTATTTTCTATATGAATACTACTTTATGAAAATGGGCATGTAGCAAAGTGGGGACCCCATATAATACATTGAGGGCATACTACGTATTCGGGTCGGGGATATGACACCCTTGTACCAACCCTGTGTATAACCATTGTTTCAAGTTTTTTTTCTTTCTTATTCCATCGAATTTCATTAAGTGTTTTACTCAAATCAGAGATAGATTGATTGATAGACATTTTTTAATTTGTTTTGTTTACTGGCATATCAACATTTTAGAATGATCTAATGCCACTCCATTCATTTAGAAGAACAACTATAGTACTATTCAGCCTATAGCTGGGGGGGATCATGTCTTTCTCAAAGGTATTAGTCCGAAAGTGAACGTAATCTGGCAACTGGAGTTTGAACACGCTTACTACGATGCCACAGCCCAGCAAGTTACGCACTAAGCTATGACGACTCTCCTGACAGATAGTCAGTCATATATCGTATACGCGTAGATAAACATATAAATAGGACGGAGGTAGTCTCAATAATCTAATCCCAGCAATCATAAGACTCGATATGTAGGTATGTATTTTACCCAATTGCGAAATACACGTATAGGAAAGGCATGGGCGACCACAAACAAATTATCAGTAATATGGGAATCCGATCTCACTGACAAGCTAAAGCGACAATTCTTCCAGGATGTGGTTATATCAGTACTGCTGTATGGCTGCACCACCTGGACCTTAACAAATGTCTTGAGAATAAGCTAGATGGGACCTGCACCCCATCAACATCCCAACAAAGAAGCAAGGTCACCTGCACTCACATCCGGGTGCGATGCAGGACAGAGGAGAAGAGATGAGCTCACAAGCGACGTTCTCCTGTGGAAGCCAACACATGGACATGCTAACGTAGGACGCCCACTAAAGACCTACATTGACCAACTATGCAAGTATTCTGGATGCAGCGCAGAGGACTTCCCTGGGGAAATGAGTGATAAGGAAGGTTGGCGAGAGATTATCATGGATATCCGTGCTACTTGCGCGACATGATGATGATGATTTTACCCAATACCTTCGCAACGAGAAGGATTGGACAAGGTCAATTTTAAAGAGGAGTCCACTTTTTTTTATCCTAGACCAGTTGCAATAGGATTACTATTTACTCATAGCTAGTGGGAAGAAGTGTTGTATTCATATTTTTCCTGGCTAGTCGGTAGGGGAACTGCCTCGGACCACATGATACCGGATTCCATACCGGCCCTTGCCAATTCAGTAGATGAGTAGCACATCTTGGATCTGCACGGCAAATTTGGGAGATAATGTTACGTGTGGCGCTTCCCCTCAGACGACAAAAAAAAGCAATATCTCTGGTCAAGCGCTTGTGAAAAGGGGATAGACTCCCTCGCTATCCTACTGATACCATCAATAGGCCACTCCGTTCTATTAGCGATATGGGAAATGCAAACAACCTCGTTGGGGATTTGAACTCGGATCGACGCGTTCATTACCGAAGACGATAACCGTTACGCATGAGATCTCGATGTGTGTATGTATTAGAGAAAAAGAGAGAAAAGGGGAAAGGTAGGAAAGGAAGAGAGAGAGAGAAGAAGAAGAAGAAGAAGAAGAAGAAGAAGAAGAAGAAGAAGAAGAAGAAGAAGAAGAAGAAGAAAGAGAGAGTGGGTGACGGAGAGAGAGAGACTTCTTTGAGAGAAAAAATGTAGCTTTTTCTTGGCTCATTTTACGTCGACGGATGTATACTGTTTATCGAGGCTACTTAATACGTATTCATCCTTGTTACGTCTGCTACGCACGAGTTCCTCAATAAACATTTTTCATTCCTTTTTTTTTTTCTCGACTCAGTAGATAGCCAATTCTAATATATATTTCAATAAACAATGCTTTGAACTTGGGAGTAGCTGAATATTGGCCAGCCACTATTTGGCATATCATGAGACAACACATATCTTTCAATATATATAATATCGCCAGTTACATTTTTTTTTATTGCCAACGTAACTGTAACTGTGATCGGCGCCATTATTTATCTGCTAAAGAGACTGCCTCTCAACCAGACATGATATAATTAACTTTGTTTATGTTGTGGACTTTGTACTCATATCTTCCAAAGTGATAATCTGTGTCCGACTCCAATGGCAACAACGGAAAACTCATAGATTTTCTTTTTAAAATATTCACGTTTTCAGGTTATGGCTAGATGTAAAGCATCTTCTATGGATCAATTTCCTTGTTTCTTTGTTTAATGGCATATCAAACCTTCGCGGGTTATTTAGATGGAAAGATATCCTTGTACATATTCACCGAAATCTCCCGCGAATACTATTTAACACAATGTCATTTTTAAGCGAAGTTTAACAGGTTTGTGGTTTCTTTCTCCAAGATTAGCTGCCTAACGAAGATTAAAGAGTCTTGATAGCCCTATTAATATTTACCCATAACTAGAGGGAGTATATGCGAATTCATACCTTTACCACAAACTTTATTTATGTTTATGTTGTAGACTTTGTATTCGTATCTTCGTAAGTGATAATCTGTTTCCGACTCAAAATGGCAACAGCAGATACCACATAGATTTTCTGGTAATTATGAACTTTTGTTTAGTAAATTAGGGTGTCCCCCCAAAAAACAGAACCCACAAATTTTGTAATAAAACTGCTAATTTTCCCATTAAACAATTAAATTAGGGTTTAGGGTTGGGGTTAGGGTTCGGATAGGGGTTTAGGGTTTATGGTTAGTTTGATGGGAAAATAATAATTTGGTTTCTGTTTTTCTGTACAAGGTGACCAAGAAAAAAACAGAACCCTAACCCTAACCCTACCCCCCCCTAGTTAAAATTAACAGTTTTATTACAAAATTTGTGGGTTCTGTTTTTCTGGGACACCCTAATTTTCTAAACAAAAGTTCATAATTACTGATTTTCTTTTTAAAATATTCACGTTTTCAGGTTATAGCTAGATGCAAAGCATCTTACATAGATAGGTTTCTTTGTTTAATTGTATATTAAACTTCGTGGTTTATATAGTGGCAAACAATCCTTGTACATATTTACCAACCCCTCCCTGTCCTGGGTATTACGTTAAAATGCATCTAGTGGTGAAGTTCCAATTCTGGAACTCTGGGAAAATGTGGAATACACTTTCAGTTTTCGTAGTCATGCTGGTTGATCGACTGGCCATTTGAAAAGAACTGGCAGTGGGCGATGGCCCTCACATCGAAAAAGGCGATCAACCTGGAACTTTTCTGACATACCTCATATATGACAGTGTCCTTTTCTAGGTGATATAGTGAAAGAAAAAAGCACATTAAGAGACTGCATCTTCCCGGTCACCACGACATGAGGATATCATTTAATAAAAGACAAATATTACGAAAATATAAAGATATATTGAACGTGAATGGAGGAAGATTGACAGGGTTTCTATCTAGGAATTAATAAGATTAGAGAGATTCTTTTTTATGTGTTCCCGTATGCGCATAATGAAATAAAACCCGGATGTGCCGGCAAAAGCCTTCAGCAGATGATGGATCTGGGGTTAGGCATGTGTTTTGGGCCAAAGCATCATTACTATTAAACTAGGGTCGACATTTGTATTTTAAGAAAGAATTAGTCTTTCCGTCACATCGTTGGAATCACCTTAAGCTTAATCCTGAGATAATTGAAAATCTTATTCAGCAAACTGTTTTTTCCGTCGAGATATTTAACTCTACAAATATAATAGAAAAGTGTTACAGAAAAAATATATCTATTCGTAATCTAACAGCTTGAACAATTCTCGTTCAAATGATCTCAAATTTTAACAGCATGTGTAAAACAAGTTATAATTCTATTCTTTTACAGGGAAATGATATATTTTGGGTGTAGCATGGGTTTGGGACGAAATAAATATTACTACTGTTACATAATCTATGCGGTTGCATAAGATTATTGTCAATCCCCTTTATTTCTAAAGGGATGGCCCTTTTCATATCACGGGTGGGACTTTCCATGGAATATTACAGAAAGCCCGTGAAATACGTAAAGTCATGTGGGACCTGGTTGGGTCTTCAGTTTCAGTTTGGACGTCAGGCAGAGAAGCTGTACTGTCTTAACTGGAACTCACCTGCATACGCGCGCTATGTTTAGTTACATGAAATGTTTAGTTAAGTAAATAAAAGCTTACGAAAATAACACGGTTTTGTGGTTGGTGAATCTCTTGGTAACAAGACTGATCTAGAAGAAGAAAAGAGTTAAGTGCGACCGACCACCAAGCCGAAGTCCAGACGCTAGAAGAGGCGCTAGACGAAGAACAGAAGTAAGTAAGTAAGGAAGGAAAGAGGTATGCAACACTACAAACCAAGAGCACACGAGCATGGTAAAGTACTTACGATACCTCTAGATTTTCTTGTTTTGCTTTTGGTGATATCATGGTGATATCAAAGGAAAATGAGTAATCCGTTGCTGAATTTCACAATATTCCTGTATGATTCAGAGTTATAAAAATGTTATAACTTGTTGAAACAAAACAAGCTCCAACAAGGGTGTTAAACATATAACAAAATGGACTTTAATAAAAAGCACATGGAATAACATATAACATGAAATACAAGATACATTGTAGAGAATACAAATAAGATATAATAAAAGGACACATTCATGAATGGAAATACAATATTTAGGTATAAAAGAGATACCTAAATGTACATATAAAAGGTAGGAGTTAAAGATAGTCCATATGGTTGAAGTAGGTGGGTGGGGAGTAGACATAAATGTCTACCCATGTTTCCAGTCCCAGAAGAGGGAGAAAAGAGACAGAATAGTTTGAACCTCGCGCTTAAATACCAGACCTCACTGGTGGCCGTCACGGAAACCCAGCGGGAAGATAACTCTTCCAGGCAAAGGGAAGATAATCCCAGCACTCCTATCAATGGTGTAAGATCTATATATCAATTCTCGTGTTCTTTAATTGTACGACCATTATCATCTTGCAACACCCTCTGGTTAAAAATAAGACCGTCCATATCGTCCAAGATAAAATGCAAAAATGTAAATTATGATTATCTGGTGTTGCTTATCCGCAGAATGCTAATTTCTTATGTGTGTAGTCACCCAGCTAAATAATGGACCATTCCGTTTTTATTATAAAGATAGATGGGGGAAGAAAAAGGACATGCTATACAGAATACTATAAAATTAAAGAAAGAAAGAAGGATAGAAGTTAGGAGAAAGATAGAGAGGAGGTCAACCAGCGGAAGCGATAACGATAATTTTTCAATCGAAGATAATGAAAAGATGGAAAGAAGCAAAGAAATAAAAAATAGCGAGAGAGTTAAATCAAGATTATTATACTTTTTACATATTGAACTATATTGCACTAGCTTTTAAGAAAACACATCAAATGTTGTAATAAATTATCATACTATAGTATATATGCCTACTAGTTTTAATTAACTAATGAAATGACGACGTAAAATTGTACTTGTTCATGTATAATGCTGTACAATGTAGTTTATTGGGAATATACAGGATGCTTCAGGAAATATCATATAATTTCATAATCTAATTCTGTGATGATGATAGCTGGTTAATTTATTGCATCCTGGGACGCACACATTTGCTTTGAATGTGTCCCCGGGAAAATTAATGGGTCCCAAATAAAGTTTCTTAATAGATTGTAGGGGTTTTATTTATGATCTGGGGAAGCAACTAAAGCCGGCTAACTCTGACCTTATAAACTATACTTTTTAAAGAAATTATTGAAATGTATTTACAGTTAGTTTGAAATGGTGAGCGAAGAAAAAAAGAAAAACACTGGGACCCACTGATAAGATTTTATTGCGTCCTATTAGATTTTCTTGCGTCAGGGTCGCATGACTTGTACTTATCATCATCTCTGTAATATCTTGATTAATTCTCTTTCAAATGATCGCAAATATTAACAGCATGTGTTGAAACAACTGAATATTGTATGTCTTCATTTTTGATATATATTATTTTAATTTTTCGGTCTGCTATGCTCATCTTTATTGTGTCAAACACAACATTTCGACCGTTGTACTCTCCGGCCTTGTTCAGGTGTCCCTTGTCTATACGAGCTCGCAATCATTCAACTTGGGAAATCATTTTGAATAGTTTGAATGTTGACGTTATTATTTGATGAGATCTTCATGAGTTTATCAACGTTTTGTTTACTCAACGGTAAAACTATTCAAAATGATATCCTAACTTGAAACATTGCTATGCTCGGATAGAAAAAGGACACCTGAAGAAGGCCGGAGGGTACAACGACCTAAAGGTCGTGTTTTTATATATCACGATAAATATGAGGATAACATTCCGAAAAATCAAAATATAAGAATAATGTATGATTAATGTTTTTATCAGGTATAGATATGCCATTATTTAGAAAAGGAAATACGTTTACATATTTGTTATGTTTTTGATGTACAGATGAAATTATATGAAATAGGAATGATAGATGCAAGACAGGGTTATTGGAAAATTAACAAAGGATTTATTAAAACACAATTAGAAAAATGCTTCTACTCGCAGACGACATTAACCAGTCACTGAGAACGCTTAGCCTTCCAAACATTTGAATGTAAACAGAACAAAGGGAAACAACTCTATTTTAGTTAAAGACTATTTCCGTTAAGTGACCTAACACCTTCCCTTTTAGTAATTAATTATAGCGAGCACACTTGGGGTTCATTTTTAGGTGTTTCACTTTAGTGCGATTTCGATTTGGTTGGTTCCTACTAAGTTCCGCTCTATTTTCATTTGCATTTGTTTGCACAGGAGGTAATGGAGTTGGTAATTGGAATGTGTCCATTAGTAAGTCCAATGGAATGGTTGGTCAGGTGACCTAACAGTATTTAACATAGAATTTTATGTTGTTTCCAAACATGCTAATAAATTTTAAGATCATCTGAACGAGAATTGGTCAAGTTACAATATTAAGATTAAAAAAAAAAAGATTTATGAGTTTAGATGTCAGTGCACTAAGTCTAAGGGTTGAAACGTTTCGCCCAATTCATACGGACAATCATCGGTCAAATGATTTTTATTGAAAGCAAAATTACGTGTAAGTACAAGTGAATTTGGTGAGGGGTGTTGAGTTAGTAGCGGAAGGGATGATAGGGGCAGACATGAATGAAGTGAGGGTAGTCTTATATATATATATATATATATATATATATATATATATATATATATATATATATATATATACTAACCGCATGGATAAAAATTCAAAACATGCTATTAAATTTTAAGACCATCTGAATGAGAAATGGTCAAGTTACTATATTAATTTTTTTTTCACCCGGCACATCTCAAATAATGTCCATTTTTTAAAAACACCCTGTATATCTGTTTCGTGGTAGATAGTTAAACGGTTAGATTTCTTTTTAAGTGATCTAAAACAGGTCTTTACATGCATTTAGAAAGGTTCAACAAGAATAAAGTTTTCTAACCATGTTGAATACAGATCATTAACAACACATGCAAGATACTGCTTCCACACAAACAGCGGGAAAGTTTATATTGTTTGAATGTCATAATAGACGCCAACAAATACGACACTGACAATAAAGTCAATTTTTTTTATCACTCCTACAATATCTATCCTTTGTCCACAGCAAAATAAACTATATTCAACGGCAAAACATTACATATTTTCATGTATGCAAAGCAATAAATTATCAAAGTTTTTCTCACAAAACTTTTACTAACTTATTGACATAAACGGAACTGATTAGAATTATGAAAGATGCAAGACATAATGTTCGAAATTAAAGATTTATGAGTTTAGATGTCAGTACACGAATAAAAACTCCTCAGACATGCCACCAGAAGGAAATATAGCTGGTTTGATTATATATATATATATATATATATATATATATATATCTTATTATAATGGAGATTGTGTGTTTTTCTGTCTGTAACCGAAACTATATTCCTACTCAAGTCACAATTCTCTTAGTTATTGACATCATATTCTCCATTATTTTTATCTAAACCTCAATTATTAATAAAATTGTCTTACATTATTAATACTGTTAACTATGTCTACATACTGACAACAGCAATTATATTATATATACAACAAATAGAATTTGCATATTAAATTAAAATCGAATTTAATAAATATGTGCTTAGTATTATTGATTTCTAACTGATTTAATGCAAATCTCTTCAATGAATCTTAAATGAAATCCATTAACAAGATAAAATAACTGTCATTTTTCTTTACTTCCTCTTATAACTAATTACTTAAATTAGAAAAAAAACAATGAAAGACGAGAGTGATGGAAGAGTAAGTTTCAGTTGTTCCATTTTTTATTATACTCCCTCTGTTTCAAATTTTTATTATACTCCCTCTTTTCAAATCTTTTATCTGTATTCTTATTTAGTTTCATTAGCCTTTCTAATTTAATACAATATTTTATTACATTAAAACTTAAATACTTGCACCCGGAGGGTGCATATATTTGCTAGTATATATAATGAATTAGGCGGATATATCTGTTTAAATGTGAAGCGTAAACAAATCGAGAAAAAGTCGTTCTCTGAATGTACATTTCGGCCTATTATGCCTCATCAGCAGAGTTATAAACTCGAAGCCGCTTTGTGTGTGATTCGAACCCTGCCTGGCTGACAGTCGGAATTCTAACCGTTACACTAGCGGTCTTCCGAGATTTCTCGCTTTGTTTATAAACTCATATATCATACATTTGCGGGGACTTGCTGCATGACAGTATGAAAGTACGCAAACAATTAGTTTGATATGGCTATGCCGACAATTTTGGGAGAATATGTGCTTAATTGAAGTCATACCTATTTTGAAAATTCATTAGTTGATAATTAATGAATTAGGCGGATATATCTGTTAATATATTAGGTATGACTTCAATTAAGCTCATATTCTCCCCAAAATTTGTCGGCATAGCCATATCAAACTAACTGTTTGCGTACTTTCATATATATATATATATATATAATATATATATATATATATATATATTAATAAGTCATCCACAGACACGTGTTTCGGCATATCATGCCTCTTCAGTGTGGCTAGACACAACTATCCTTGGGTAGGGTCGAACTCAGACTGACCGCATGGTAGTCCAATATCTTATCCCCTCGCCCACTGACAGCTGATGCGGAGATTGGTGTTTTAAAACTATTTAGTACATAGGAATGTGTGTATCTTTCGGTCACTGAGAGATCAAATTTCCGGAGAAATGATCATTGCTTATTTGCTTAGTAGTGAGAGTTAATTTAAATTACCAATTAGAGATCATTACCAAATTTAGGAGCATATATTAATAAGTCATCCACAGACACGTGTTTCGGCATATCATGCCTCTTCAGTGTGGCTAGACACAACTATCCTTGGGTAGGGTCGAACTCAGACTGACCGCATGGTAGTCCGATATCTTATCCCCTCGCCCACTGATGCGGGGACTGGTGTTTTTAAACTATTAAGTACATAGGAATGTGTGTATCTTTCGGTCACTGAGAGATCACCGGAAATTTTACATTTATCTATCAAATTTTAGAGTAAATTAATATAAAGAAAAAAGAAAGAAATTTAAAATTTAAAACTAAAACTAAAATTTAAAAAAATAAATTTGTAGAATTTCTAGTGAAGACCCCTATAAGGATTGAACTCAAAAAATACGGTGAAGATGACATTAAGTGAAAAAAGAAATATATATGTAAAAATGGAATGTGCATAAGTTTCTTTACATATGTGAGTTTTTTTGGTTTATATATTTTTCCGGAAAAAATCGGTTTCTTGTAAACAATCAAAGGGAGATAACTTTGTGAGCCTTAATTTTGAATTTATCAGCGTCCATAAACTTAACCGAAATATTGCAGTTATTTACAAATACATAACCGCAAAACATGATTTTGCTGACACACCAGAGCAATTAATGGTATCCTGACGAAAGCAAAAAGCTTGAAACCTTAGGTAGATGCCTACTAAAACCTTTGTATAAACAGTTATATCTAATAAATAAAGCTCTTACATTTGTAATTGGGCACTTTATTTTCCTTATTTCATCTCGGAAAATTACCAATATATCTATCTATCTCATATATATATATATTATATATATATATATATATATATATATATATATATGTTTTGGAGGTTGATTTTGAAGGCTATCACAATGCAGATGTAATGAAAAAAATAAGGTAGCCTTCAAAATCAACCTCCAAACCAATATATACACAATGCTTCCAGCAAATTATTAAAAAAGTTACATATATATATATATATAATGTGTCAAAAAGTGTCTTGATTTTTAAAAACTTTTTGACATATCTTGTATTCTGAAAAAAATAACGTTCCATTCATTGTTCATTTCTATCTTGGTAAATACAGCTTCAATCTCGATACTTTTATGACATTCCTTGTATATATGATGGGAATAAGAGAAGGGAAATAGACTTTAAATTTACTTCATCGTAGTGATAATGTTTTTTGCCTCCATTTATTCACGATAAATTCACTGTCCGTCCACTCACTGGCACTAGGCACATCGAGTTCTCACTGCGCTTACCTGTATCAATACGGTTAAACTGCACATGGAATGATACTCATTACCAAATTACTCGCAGAGACGAGTGGCTAGTGCATATGTATCTTGTGCAGAGCCCACCACGTTACAATGTATACATACATTATTATATATATATATATATATATATATTATATATATATTGTCGGCTGAAAAAGCCATATCACAAACATCGTCTGTTTGTTTACTTCTCATATATATATATATATATATATATATATATATATATATGTTAATGTATGAGTAGTGGCTTACCGGTGGGTACGAGTACGATCGTTAGAAGCGCACAGTATCCAGGGTTAAGACCGAAAAAAAAAACAAATACAAAGTGCTCAATACAATGTAGAGCAAATATATATATATATATATATATATATATATATTATAATATATATATATATTATGTCAACTTGGCAGTCGAGGTGTCGAGTCACACACGGAGCAGTCTCCCATGTCTATAACCTTGCTGATGAGACCTAATAGGTCGAAATGTACATTCAGGGATTGACATTTTCTCGATATGTTTAGCCTTACATTTGAACATATATGCCGCCTAAATTCATTAATTATTAACTAATTAATTTTCTAAATTGGGTATGCTTCAATTAAGCACATATCCTCCAAAAATTGTCGGCTAAAAGCCATATCAAATAAACACATTGTTTATTTACTCACTTTCATACTGTCGTGTAGCAAGTCAATAAAAAGTGGAATATAAATAAGTTCAAAAACATACAAAGAATGTGGGAATGGCCAGCTGGTGTAGTGGTTAGGTATGACTTCAATTAAGCACATATCCTCCAAAAATTGTCGGCTAAAAGCCATATCAAATAAACACATTTGTTTATCTACTCACATTCATATATATATATATATATATATATATATATATATATATATATATATATATATAAGAGTTTCATAATTTGCTTGAAGCATTGTGTATGTATTGGTTAGGAGGTTGATTTAGAAGGCTATCACAATGCAGTTTGGAATAAATAAATTACCGTATTATTATTTTTTATTTATTCCAAACTGCATTGTGATAGCCTTCTAAATCAACCTCCTAACCAATAATATATATATATATATATATATATATATATATATATAATATATATATATATGAACTGTTATAGACAGATTATCTGTCAGGTATGACTGATTTCTCTGATAAAGCGAAAATTCTTCTAGGTTTCAACCACTTGAACTTTAATGAAACGCTTAGAGAAAAGGCTAGATTGGAATCACACGAGGATACTGCGTGCTGTATTAAGCAAATTTTAGCAATACTGCACCAGAACGCAGTCGAACGGCCACTTGCCTCCTATCACACAAGACTGATAATGTTTGGAGAAACAAAGACAACACAGACTGGATAATGTTGGAGAAACAAAGACAACACAGACTGGATAATGTTGGAGAAACAAAGACAACACAGACTGGATAATGTTGGAGAAACAAAGACAACACAGACTGGATAATGTTGGAGAAACAAAGACAACACAGACTGGATAATGTTGGAGAAACAAAGACAACACATGGATAATGTTGCAAAGACACACAGACTGGATAATGTTGGAGAAACAAAGACAACACAGACTGGATAATGTTGGAGAAACAAAGACCAAATTCATGACGTTCTGGTGGTCAGCTGAGCAAGAAGTCGTGTAGCCAACTGCAATCTTAAAAGAAACCGAACGATATGACGTCGCCTCCTACATGAATATAATCCATCTGAATGCCTTGTTGTTTTCTAATTTGTTTACATACTTTACTTTGGTGTAAGGGCTAGAGTGATAGGAAATGGACCGTTGACCCGAGTTCAAATCCTGGACGAGGCTGTTTGCGTTTCACATAGCGCTAATAACTTTGGGAATGTTATGTATCCAAGGACTCTCCCACCGCCTATGGGTAAATAGTTGGACAGACTGGGCCTGTAACCATGGCGAGGTAAACAGTCTAGTGGAATGAAAACTCTGAATTCAATCCTGTTAAACTCCGCTTTGCGTGTGTGTATGTGTGTATGATGAGCGTGTACATATGTGTGATTATGCTAAGGAAAGAGAGAGATAGATGTGTGTATACACTAAGATCTATTCTTCACTGAAAATTCAGAAGAAAACTATTAATTGTATATTGGTTTACGTAAGCACGTTAGATAGTTGACATATATATATATATATATATATATATATATATATATATGGTGATTGCCCTTCTTCGCAGAAGAAAGACATTTCTACAAGTACTTCGGTCATGAGCATGCAGAGGGCACACCGGTCCAAATTTGTTTTTATGTTCCACACATGAACCCCTTTCTCGGCTTCCTCTCGCATGCAACTGCCCTCGACAGGCAGCCCCTGTCACACAGGTCACATATATGGTCAGTCTTAAATATGGAAATGTGTATATGTCATGTGCCGCTTACTAACCCCTCCGCACGAGCAGGATGTGACACAAGTTCAATTTCTTAAGTTGAGTTTAACAGGTTTGAATTAAGAGTTTGGCTTCTCCTAGACTGTTTGCCTAACCAAGGTTAAAGAACCCAGCCTACTTTACTATCTACCCATAGCTGGAGGGAGAACAGTTGGAATTCATACATGTCCCAAGGTTATTAGCGCTATCTGAAATGCTAACAGCTGCGTCCAGGATTTGAACTCAGGTTGATTAGTTTATTTCCTACGATTCTTACCCTTACATTAAGCGTATGTTGTGAGTATGTATTTGTGTGTGTATTTCCCGAGGGAATTAGCTCTATGCGAACTGTAGCTTCGTCCAGGATTTGAACTCGGGTCGACGAGTCCAATGTACTAAGACTCTAACCATTAGAACACGCGCCTCCAATAAATATATATAGATATAAAATGTATATAGATATAGATAGATAGATAGATAGATAAACCTCTCGGAAAGTACAGACACTGATTCAAGTAAATAACAAAAGACGTTGTTATTCAAAGCGGGGGTGGGTAAGACTGTTAAATGAAAGTGAAATTCATTTATGAGTATTGACTGGGCAAATCACTGGTGCACAACCAAGCTGCACTTTGATGTTGAGTTATTATCATGTAAAAAAATGTTATTCATCACTTTAACAAAACATCCGGGCCAATAAGGTTAGGGTGTATAGTACAGACGAACTTAAACGAATGCTTACTCGCAAGATCGATTATTTTATGTCTAAAGAGGAATCGGCTTTCGGCCCTTCTATTAAAGTAAAACTGGCCGATTTTGAATGCCTGGTAAAACAAGGGTTGATATCATCATCATCATCATCATCATCATCATCATGTCGTGCAAGCAGCACGGATATCCATGACAATCTTTTGCCAACCCTCCCTATCACTCATTGTGCCTGTGAGGTCCTCTGCGCAGCATCCAGTATCCTTTATAATTGGTCAATGTAGGTCCTTGGCAGCCCACACTAGCATGTTCATGTGTTGGCTTCCACAGGAGAACGTCGCTTATGAACTCGTCCTTGCTTCTCCAGCAGTGTCAACATGCCTTGTCCGTTTCACACGGATGGTTTGTGAGATGGAGGACAGGTGGCCATACAGCTGCTTCCTTGTGGGGTGCTGTTTCCACGACTTGTTCAAGACCACACGCAGCATTCTTTTGCAGCTCCCTAAGCTAGAGGTTAATATACCAGTATAAGTTTCCAAATAAATTATTTTTCTTAAGAGATTTTAAAGGACTCGTGTCGGTTCCTGAAATAAAGACTCACATTTCATATATCATTATTGGCATTTCAGTCTTGGAAGAATATAATATACTTTCTGTACCCCCTGAAGTTACTGCGCCTCCTATGACTGTAAAGTTCAATGTTAGAAAACATTCTCGAGCACAGATGTTGCATGTGAAGGCTGTCCCAGAAGATGTTCTTATTCCGGTGCTTTGTTACCGCTGCTTTCTTCTGGACCCCCTAGCTTCATGGTGTTGAGCCACGGTGACTTCAGACATGAAAAGTCCTCTACAGAGAGACAGCCGCCACCGAGCGCGGTCCTGAGCCAAATTTTCCCAGCTGGAAGGGGCAATGCCAAAGCACTTGAGATTGTTCTTGCAGACATCCTTAAAACTCAGCTTGGGGCGACCAATATGTATCTTACCAAACGAAAGCCCGCATAAAGTGTATTCTTCGGTATTCGTCCATCATCCATTCGGTGGACATGACCCAACCATTTATATATCATATTTACACACAATTAAAGTTAATTAATTAATAATTAATTAATTAGGCGGGATTACCTATTAAATTTAAGGCTAAACTAATCGAGAAATATCAATCTCTGTATGTACATTTCGGCCTATTACATATTCTCCCAAATATTGTCGGCTGAAAATAGCCATATCACAAATATCGTCTGTTTGTTTACTTCTCGTAAGTTCGTGTAGAGGTCACTTAAGAGGAATATAAATACCTACTCCTTAACAAAACGAAGAAATCTGCTAAGTCCGTTTGGTGTGGTGGTAAGACGCTTGACAGTCAGCTTGACAATCAGGTTTCGAATCGCACACGGGGCGGTCTTTGTATCTATAGCTCTGCTGATGAGGCCTAATAGACCGAAATGTACATACAGAGATTGATTTTTCTCGATTTGTTTAGCCTTAAATTTAATAGGTAATCCCGCTTAATTAATTAATTATTAATTAATTAACTTTCATAAAATTAGGTTCGACTTTAATTAAGCACATATTCTCCCAAATATATATATATATATATATATATATATATATATATTGAATTTTAGTTTTATCGCTGCGTGATATATACCTATATCACAAAAGAAAAATAGAAAACTCTTTTTTCTACGGGTCGCATTCGCGCGTACGGTGGTCCCTATTCAAGGGTCTGACTTGGCCACTATTGACAACTTTTTCTTCTTCTTCACGGGACTCGAAATGACCCCTTTAAAACTTTCGTCTCATTCGCGGAAACCTGAGATATTTATTGCCAGGTATTATCAAAAATGTAGATCTCCATTATTCGTGTATATGTCAACTTGGAAGACATGTGTAAGACCTGATACGCTTAGGCGGGCAAAGGGAAGATAAACACTGACTGTCAGTCTCTTTACTTGTCATTGTGTGTGGCATTTTCAAGGTGTGAGTGTCTTCATTTGGAACTTTCTGTCTCTCTGTCTGTTATATATATTATATATATATATATATATATATATATAATATATATATATATGTGTGTGTGTGTGTGTGTTGTGTGTGTGTGTGAAAGTAAGTAAAAAACAATGTGTTTATTTTTTATATGGCCTTTTAGCCGACAATTTTTGGAGGATATGTGCTTAATTGAAGTCATATCTAATTTTGGAAAATTAATTAGTTAATAATTAATGAATTTAGGTGGGCATATATGTTCAAGTGTAAGGCTAAACAAATCGAGATAATGTCAATCCCTGTATGGACCTAATAGGTCGAAATATACATACAGGGATTGACATTTTCTCGATTTGTTTAGCGTTATATTTGAACATATATGCCCGCCTAAATTCATTAATTATTAACTAATTAATTTTCAAAACTTAGGTATGACTCTAATTAAGCACATATCCTCCAATATATATATATATATATATATATATATATATATATATATATATATATATATATATATATATATATATATATATATTATATATATATATATATAATATATATTATATATATATATATATAAATGAAGTATAAAGTAACCCAAATAATAATAAGTAAAAATAGTAAAAAAATAGTAAACAAATAATAAAAAAATTATAAAACATGGAATAATAAAAACAGTAAGAATTAAGAATTATGTTATTTGGGTTACTTTATTCTTTATTCCTTATTTCTAGTCTTTTACTTTTGCTCATATTGTATGTACACTCTTACAACTATTTCTGAAGAAATCTTTTCCACATCTAAGCCGCACCCCATCCAAAGTATAAACCTCACCTCCTCATTCAAACTAAGACACCAACCCTCCGCCCCCCAAATTGATAGATTTAAAAGCGATGTAACTTTGGAAAATTCTCAGTAAGAGTCATGTCTTTGTGATTACCTGAAGATGCCGTAGTAATACGGTTGAAATAAATTATTGTAATGAAACAAGTTTAAAGTTTTTTTTCCTTCATTTATTGAATATCTTGCTCTATCCTTCCATTCACTGGCACTAGGCACATTGAGCTCTCCTTACGGTCTACCCACATCAGCTTGGTTAAACCAGACAAGGAAAGATCCTAACTACTGGGAATATATATATATATATATATATATATATATAAAGTTCAAACTGGACACTAATAGTATTCATTACACAATAACACAAAAACGTCTGGGAGCAACACTATACCAATATTGACACCCGTATCTCGTACCTACGACTCCTTACAATTTCAGAATAATCTACAACCAAGAGTTATATAGTAATTTCTTTAGAAACCACTAAACCATACTAAGTTAAAGTATCACAATATTATTAATCTTCCGATTTAAATGGTAATTTTATAAAATCAATTCTTGATTTAAATCTATGTTGACTTTAAATATGTTCTTTACCTTAAATTAATGGTTCAGAAACTTTTTCTATTCCCGCACTTTTAAAAAAGTTTTGCTCTGACCTCTCACCCCTTCAAAGAATTTTGCTTTGACCTCTCACTCCTTAAACGAGTTTTTCTCTGACCTCGCAACCCTTAAAAGAGTTTTGCTCTGACCTCGCACCCCTTAAAAGAGTTTTCCTTTGAGCTCGCATCCCTTAAAAGAGTTTTGCTCTGACCTCGCACCCTTAAAAAGAGTTTTGCTCTGACCTCGCACCCCTTAAAAGATTTTGCTCTGACCTCGCACCCCTTAAAAGAGTTTTGCTCTGACCTCTCACCCCTACAATTCCTACTTTTGTTTAAAAATATAGAATGTGAATCCATGCTACAGTTTTATGAAAGAATTGTATATATTTCACTATCTAAATAATAGTAATCTGAAATAAAGAAACGAAAATATAATTAATATTAATTACAAATGAAAAAAAAATAATTGGAAAGGACGCTTCTCGCACCTCCTGGAATGATGCGGACACACCTGATCGGGAACCTCTGCATTAGATTAGAATTAGCTACGAAAGCTAGCCTACCAAAATAGGTAATGGACGAATACTAGTTTCTATAAAATACAATATGCGTTCGTGTATGAATATATACATTATATATATATATATATTTATATATATATATATATATATATATTATATATATATATATATATATATATATATATATATAGGTGTGTCAAAATGTAGCAAGTTTAAAGCTGTATATACCAAGATAGAAATTAAGAATAAAAGAGTTTTTTTTAGAATACAAGGTGTGCCAAAAAGTTAAGAACATCTTGATACTTTTTAATACACCTTATATATATATATATATATATATTATATATATATATATATATGTGTGTGTGTGTGTGTGTGTGTAAAATGAAAATAGAAGTGAATCCGACGGTATGTTGAAAAAATAAATAAAGGAAAGAATGTATAGAATGGATAAAATAGGATATATTTATTTAATCAGTTTTTACTTACAAAATCTTTTTTAAAAATAAGGATTTACTCTGATAAAGGTTGAATTTTTTTGTGTACGGAACATTTCTACATTATTTCTATTATTATTATTTCATTTCATTTGGTTATTTAGAAATCATAATAGTTTGAATGATGTACACATGGATAAACTCCTGACCGAAACACGTTTAAGTAAAATTGATTAAAATTTTCAGCATATATATATATATATATATATATATATACATATATATATATATATATATATATTATATATTATATATATATAATATATATATATATTTAAGTGTGCGTGTAGGTGTATACATGTGTGAGTGAGTATTATATATATATATATATTATATATATATATATATATATATATGACTGTGCGTGTGTATGTCGGTGTGTGAATGAGCAATGAATATATATATGCGTGTGTTTTCGTGTATGTGCGTACACACATGTCAACTAAATCTTTTATGATCTTGTTTATGACAGATAATTTGTTTTTGATGTCCACTATTATTATTTCTTATTTATTAATTATTATATCTACCTGAGAATGTGTTTATTTTCTATAGAGATTGACACTTGATTTATAGTCATGTAATTATACCTTAATGGATTAATTTCTGAAACCAAGGGTTGTTCCGTAATATGCGTGACGTGAAGCTGTTGGTGTGGCATGATGTGTTGATTAGAACGGAAAAGTTTAAGTGATGATTTGGCGTGGCCTGATTGGATGAGCGAATGGTACGTGGCGAAGGGGAGAAAGAGTATAATGTGAGTCTGAGAGAATGCGTTAAAGGAGTAAGACATGA